>VZTH01011147.1:13745-256939 GCA_013397815.1 Aleadryas rufinucha
GTGTTTTTTTTTTTTTTTTTTTTTTTTTTTTTTTTTTTTTTTTTTTTTTTTTTTCCCCGCCCGCCCTTGGGCTACTGGATTGAAGCATCAGCCCGTAGCCACACGGCGATCCGACTCAGTACATCAAAGGGCGATGGGGGTCATAGCCCCGACGCTACTCTCTTCTCGGGGCTCACGCTCGGGGACGCGGGCTGGCCCCTCCGGGAGCCGCCGGGGATGCTCAGCCCTGCCCCGGCACTGCCCGGGCGGGGCCGCCGGCACCCGTCCCGCCCGTGCTCGAAATGCCAAAGGCCGAGGGGAGGCGGCGGGCTGGCTCCCCTGCCCATCGCACCTCACCGGGGNCTGCTCTGAAGCCACGAGCTTTCCAGCAGAAGGGATTTTCCCCGAGCGCCGCCTTGCCCCCTCACGACGGGGCAGTCCTAGAGGTTGGTTTGATCTGTGGGCTTCGCTCCCTCTCTCTCTGTTAAACTGCTCTTATGATTTGTTATATTTTCCACAGCTGATTATTCTTGTTTGACTGTTATACAGAGCCTCTTTAAATCTTCGTCAGGAAGAATAAAAGTTAAAGCTGCTTGGACGGGTTCCTGCAGACTTGCGGGCTGGTGCGGGTCCGCCTCGGTCACTGCTCAACCACCCCTCTGCGCACACCAGGTCTCGATAAGCCTCATTACTGCGGCTCGGGGCAGCGGCATCAACACAGATCGGAGCTAATTCGATTATGTCTGAAAGCCAGAGTGTAACAGAGAAGAATTTGGCGTTTATGAACTAAGCTGCTATATTTGCTTTGCTATAAACCTACGAGAATATTTTATGATGGAGGGGAACAGTACAACACAAAAGGGAAATATGACAATAAATCTCTTTTTATGGATTCTCTTTAGCAGCAAAACACAAGGATTCAACGGTTTTATGACTCAACTATTTTGCAGGTACATCTAAAGATACCTACATAGAAAAGAATAACCAGTATTCCCTTTCACAACCTCCCCTGGAACACGGAAATGCAACCCTGTGCCCCTCAGTTCAATGACGAAATTCCCTGAGATTTTCATGGGAGCAATGCTGGCTCCAGAGTTTATGTCTGACCACTGCACAGATATGCTTCGATTATTTATGTTTCATAGTTTACTGATACACAAAACTTTTAGTCAGAAGTAATGTTCCACCTTCCATCTCAGAATGAGCACATTAGGCTGTTTTCTTTCTAGTTAGCCCAATACAGTTAAGATTTGAGATAATTTATGCATCCATAGAGCTAAATTACAGCTTCAGTTTTGAAGAGACTTATTTTTTTTTAAGAATGATTTTCCTGCTAAAATAAAGATAGGTACTTCAGGGGGAGGATTTCCAAGTGGCGAAGGGTCTAATGCTCCTTGAAGTAAATGCAGGTTCTGCATATAAATCCCTTTGAGGATTTAAACCCTGGATGTTTTTTCAGAGTCTTGTTCCATTGTAAAAAAACCACATTCATACATCCTCAAAATGTTTTGTACAATGCAAGCATATTTGCATCTAAGGTGCTAAGCATTTTTTTTCTGTCTCCATGCCTTGTTTTTGTCCTTTCTTATGATCAAGTCCTGATATTGCTTACCCTGAGCACCTAGATCCAGGTTTAGGTTCCCTAGAGATCAAGGAATAGCTAGTAGGTCCAGTGGTCTGCTGCTGGGCTGCAGTGATCTGGAAGTGCAGATTTTGAAACACTTGCTTCGCATATCGCACAGTGCCGAGATTTTCCTGTCTCGGCACGCACACATGCATGCAGCATGGCACTTCAACAGACTGGTCACTTGAAGCCTAACAACTATGAAAGCAGAATGCAGATGCAGCATCTGCAGTTAAACATATTCTTTTAAAATAAGTCCATTTAGTTGAACTTTTTTCTCATATACAGCTAAATGAAAGTCACACTGCTTTTTGCTTTTTTTCCTGTGCATGTTTTCTTTTTTTTTTTTTAATAGAACAGGCAAGTGGATTCAGAGCCCTGATTTTCTTAAGAAAGGTTGTAGAACAATTAGTTCAGATATGTCAATCCAAATCATGTGTGGAACAACTTCTACAAAAGACATCCATGCGAAAAAGAAAGATCGCAAAAACTCACTAATACAAACCTCATCAGTACAAGTTGTTCTGCTCAAGACAACTTTTCCTCAGAGTGGCACCTATCTGTATGAATTGAAGTTTTGCATATGCCTACTCTTGGTGGAAAAAATTTGTACATAGTCAAGCTAGCTTGTCTACCATTACCAGTCTTGCCTAGGGAGGCAGACCACAGCGCCGGCTGGTTTTACTGTTTTTCACTGAGAAAAGTAGCCTGGACTGAGCTCCATTCTGTTGCACTAAAAGACTGCAAACACTGTTTTGCAATCACTTCAAGGACGTCTACGCTAGCCTGCAGTCTGCAATACAGACAGAGTAGTGGGAAAAGCAAGTACTGCACATGCATGCACCTTTTTTTACCTGGAGTCTAGGGACTCTGCCTTGCATACCCTGGAGCCCACAAAGGGCTTCCCCTCGCTCCATTTGTATGCTATTCATAAAGATATGTCCTGGCTTGTAAAAACAGTACATGCCCATTTTGTGTGATATGTGCGTGCACACATCTGGGCTGCATGTGTGGAAAAGTAAAGGCACACACTACAAAAAATTTTACATGTGCAATTTTCCAAGTATGGGTCAGTCTACAGGTCTATAATATGGCATATCTACAGTGCAGAAAATGACATTCTTCTGCACAGGAGGGCATTTTAAGTGGCTTTCAGAGAAAAAAAATGCAGAATTGTTCTTGGTAGCACAGTTAGTAGCAGCTTACTTCTGGTTGCTCCTGATGTTTTCTGCAAACCCACTATGATGGAATGTTACTCCTAAACAGCAACATGCACTGAGTGATCAGAATATTTCAGATATTCATTTCTATAGGTTGATGTTATAAAAATTAAAAACATCTGCTTCGAGGAATGCAGATTTTCTGGATGTAAATACTTCTCTACTCCCACAGTAATTTCAGCTACTCAGGGAAACAAAATGTAATGCTAAACAGTCGTGGTATTGTTTGACACAGTAGCAAATGGAACAATGTTGCTCTTAATGTTGTTGTTGTTCACTGGACAATTGGAATTGTATAAAGGCTTTCATCTGGGAACACTTTTCTAATACCTCTGTAGGTAATGGGAGTCCTATTGCCCTGCATACTGGGGAAGGTTCACCCCCATCTCGCCAAGACAGCTCCTGAAGAGAGGAGTTTGTGCCTGCAATAGGCTTTTAAGTGCTTGTCTGTTATCAGTTCACTGACACAGTTTTGCAGCTGAGGAGAGCGGAGAATGGAGCCCCAGCTGCCTGTGTTTCAGATGCTATCGCCTAATCCTGATTAAAGGCACCGTGGGTTAGAAATTCCTCTGCAAAGCCACGTGAGAGAAACCTCCTCCCTTTTGCACGCCCCTTAAAAATCGTCGGGAATATCTTCGATACTTGCATCAGCTTCTCTAACATTGAAGCTAAACTGGGCATGCTTGTTTAAGAATGAGTAGTGATGTGTATTGACTACCACGCAGCACACTGATTGCTGTGCTAATAATTGCAAATAACATCAAATGTAGGAGCTGCATCGAATACCGTGGTATTTCCATGAGATGTTTTGTCGCTTTTGCCAGTCAGGCTGACCCTAAATAGAGAAAACCACCAAACAGGGGATTGAAAATGGGAAGTCAATTCTGTTGACATGGGAATAAAGAAAAATGGAAGATAATCCAGGGGAGGACATCCCCAAACTACACTTAGGTGATGCATGACTAAGAAAGAATTGTGTGACATAGGAGTGTGCATGGTGCTACCCAGAATAATAGCAGTTAATGCCCTTTTCTTACACAGATTCCTTAGAAATCTGCCACTGGGTAAATCTGTGTGTATCAGAAATTATGCGTAAGTGGAGACTTAGACAAAACATCAGTTAGTGTAAACTAAATTTAAAAAATTCAAATACCTCAATGCCTATCTATGTTTTAAAAAAGAGTTCAAATACTTTTCTGCATTGTGAAGACTTGATTCTTCCTTTGGCTAGTGTGTAAGAGAGTATGGAGAGGTCCAATCAGGATATTAAATGACCTCCAGGTAATTTAAAATCCTGATTGTCACTACACCTTCCCATGGTTGCTGTCAAGAGGAAATCTGATATTTGTCGGGTGGATGCTATGAACTTATTTATAAGAAGAAACCTGGACTTTAAATTTTAATATTGTGTATATCCTATACAAGATGGTAAACACAAAAACACATACATGTATACATATATATAGGAATCTGGAAAAAACCAAAACGGGATCTAGAGATTTCCTTTCAGTATTTACATCTTAACCAGTGTTCTAGTTCAAAGGACGTGTTGGGAGCTGGCAGGGTTAGCAATATTTGCAAACTATACAGCTCTTGAAAAACATCTGATGCTGCTGCCTTGGGGTTCTCATGGATCATAGTCTTTGTGGAGGCAGGTGTCTTCATTCCATCTGGCCACATGGAGGTTCACTAAGCAACATTTGCATGGAGTATTTCAGATATCAGTCACTGTAGCAATCTAAATGATTTGTGCCCTCAAAACTGTAGATTAAAATAATGAGAAAAAGAAAGTAAAAACCATTCACTATATCTGACTTGAAGGAAATGCTTATAGAAGTGGAACAGCTGAGTATGAGACAAATGTATTTCTTATATTTGTGTCTATGAACACTGGTTGCTTTTCTTGTCTGGACTAAGAAGTGTTGCCAGCGGACTATAGGTTAGACACTTACTCTGAGGATGGGTGATCCACACTTTCTTGCTTGATATATGAAGAACAGAACAAGAGTTGCCAGGCAAAACTCCACTGTTGAAATCTAAAGATAGGTCTGAAATAGCACATGAACACACAGATTCATTGCAGTCATGGAGATGTTACCTAGGGGGATAGATTCAATAAAAAAAATAGATACAATTAAAAAAAAAGTTAGGAAAGTTTTTTCAGTGACTTAAAAATACTGCAATTAAAACTATTATTAAACTAGTTTAAAAGAAGCGGAAATTTACTTTTAGGCTTTGGAGCCAAGAATGTTCTTTGTGCCTCTATCCATTTTTGTGCTCTGCGTACCCTGTGCTGTTTACACAAGGATTATCTTGTTTATTTTACAGATATTATGCTTCATAGAAACTAATCAAGAGAATATTTCTTTTTTATGACAAAAAGTGGACGTCAAATTGCTCAAGTTGCTTTCATACAGCATTCTTGGGTTTGTGACAGTGTGATATTTAATAAAGTGTTTATAAAGTCAGATATAATAGTTTATCAGATCTTGGGAAGTCATAATAACAAAACTGCCCTTACGCTGAGTGTTATGTACTGTACTTTGTAATTTACAACACAGCACTTTCTAAATTACTTAATAAACTAAGACAGTTGCCTATCAAAGAATCAATGTTATAAGAACTAAGAAATATTTTCCTAAATATTTTTTCTGTTTCTTAGTCTCCATACAAATCTTTAGTAATAACTTGGACTCAGACAAACACTGCACTCCCTGTAGCACGCAACACATGCATGCTGTGAGATATTTTCCTGCAGTACAATCTACTTAAATTTCCAGTGGAAAAGACCATTCAGCTTAAAATACTACATGTCTAAAATGCAATCCTGCACAAACAATAAAGTGAAGGAGAAGACCAAAAGAAAGCTGAGGATTTTACAGTGGGAATCTAATGGAACAATTCAAGTGGGAGTTAATGGTTTATGAGACCATGAATAGACAATGGAGCTTTTCATTTCTGTGTTGCTGGTCCAAGTCCCCACCAACTTATGTCAAGTCTGTTTGGTGGATTCGCTGTAGCAGCATGTGCACAGGCTTCTTGAGCAGGAAACAAAGTCTGTGCCAATGAGTCCAGTCTTCCTCTCTGCTGAAGGACCTACTCTGAGAAATCCATCTGGCAAACAGCAGAAGACCTGGGTATGCATCCCAACCTAATACTAGCCTCTCCCCACTCTTCCTCAGATTTTGCAGTCTTGCTATTCCCTATGCACAGTCTGTCTGACGTTGCATGGAAAAGAAAGAGAAGATAGACATTTACAAGCAGAGAATTGTTATTTGTAAGTCATGACTGATTTTTGGTCTGCAAATAGGCAACTACCTTCTTGATAGTCTAGCATTTACTTAATCCTCATACTGTAAGCTGCTTCTGCAGTTATTTCTGACATACATTTCTAGATAAAAAACATCCTTATGGTCACTATGAAATCATCATCCAATTACACTTTCACTGTCTATATCGTTTACACTTTACCCTCCATATAGTCAAGACAGAAAGGTATTATTCATGCCTGCTTACATTGCTCATTTTGCCATTTTTAAGCTGCATAAATAAGCATCAAATTCACATTCCCCTGTAAGTATGTGTATCTTCTATCTGTGCAGATCTAGTCCTTATATTTCTAAAAAGCACTCTGCACAAAAATGGCATCACTCTTTTCAAAAAGAAATGTGAATTTTAATTCTTAATCAGGCTTTGATCTGAGAGAAGTGCCGAAATTACACTATGCTGGAGTGTTCTCACAAAAAAATCAACAAGGATTAAGGGTTTCCTTACACATCTAAGAATTTCTTGTCAGATTGCAAGAACTCTAAGAAGAATGAGTGATTTGTTTCCTTATTTTTAGTTTTAGAGAAGATGTATGGCGGTCCAAGGTAATTATTTGATATCAGAGAGAAGCAGCAGAGAAAGGATAAGGTTTTGTGGGAAAACATAATATAGATAGATAAACATTTTTCACCCACAAGACTTGATAAAGCATGTTCCTAAAGGGTTTTGCAGGAGACTGTGAAATACATCTGATCTACTGAACGTTTTCTCAGAAAGTAAGGAATGCACTCAAGAATCTATCAGGATGAGGAGTCAGCTACTTGGTTTCTTGCAACATTTCAATGGATTCATGCCACTTTGTCTCCAGCAGATAGACTGAAGTATAAGAATCAACACTTTACATGGCTTCTCTGAGGAGGGACTCCAAAACACCAGGTGTATGAACAGGTGTTTTTCTTATCCTCCATGGAAAGATATGTAATTGAAGAGCTGCAGACTTGGAATATGTTCACAGATAATTTCTTGCAAGCACATTTATACTTCAAAGTTTTGCTTTCCCAAGTTTACATAATCTTGTCAGAATACTATTGGGATTTCCCTGTTCTACATCTACTGTTGCAAAAGAATGATTATTTCAGAACATTTCTAGCAGAAAATACCTATGATAATCAAAACCCTTCAATTCTAGATAGAAAATGGATAGGATTCCTGATGAATTCCAGGACAAAACTGCATTTGTCTTAGACTTCTTAAGCAATAAGAGTTCTTACCTACCAGCAGGTTAGAAAATGTAGGCAACAGATACATTTTTCCTGATGGGGAACGTTGAGAAGAAAACTGCAAAGGATCTGGTAGCAACTTTGAAGTTTTGTGTGGAAATTTATAATGCTATGCTGTTCCCTTCACTTTAAGAACTGAGGGGATGGAGTAGCAGAGCAGGTTGTGAGTGAGGCATCATCAGGTGAACAGATACCATGACGGTAGAGAAGAAGGTGACATTTGGAACTGGGTAGAGTGTGATGATTTAGAATTTAAAAAATGTGACCTGAGGATGCAAAAGAGAGAAATAAAGAATTTTGGTGAAAGCCAAACTTATAATTAAAGTGTAACCTAAAAGGAGCAGAAAAGAAAAGATTTATTGAGTGGTAGTGGGATTACAGACTTTGAAGAGAGAGTCAGAGATAGAAACTGAGTCAAAAAAAGGAACAGGAAATAAGAATAGAGAAAAGAGCAAAGACAGAAGAGGTAAAAGTACTATAGGGAAAGGACAGGAAAAAAATAGATAAGATCTGAAACACAGGAAGAGGGTATGTGTTAAAACTGGAAGAAGTAGGGGAAGTGACTGAAGAGCTGAAAGTAAGGCTTAAGCTGCTCTTGCCTGGGATGTGCCCAATAGGAGTGGATTGGGCAAACCTGCTCACATCAGTGCCTGCCACGGGGCACTGAGACCCTGGTCTCTGTACCCCACCTGATTACTTGTGTTCCAGCTCAATGGCAGCTACTTTGCAGCATTTCCTAGTCAAAGTCTCCTTGGCCCTTACTGAAAGATCTATCGGTTCTATGGTTGCTCCAATAAGGTCACCACGGTGGACTTGAAAGATCATTCTCAACTTGAGAACCACACATCCACAGTCTGGCTTCTGTTTTTTGATGATGCCCTGAAACCAGTATTAGTGATGAAATAAAAAATTCACCACTGCTACTCCTTCTGTGGGCCCTCTTTCCAATTCCAGTGGTGTAACTCCTCAGTCCTTGGATCAACCACCACCACAGCTGGTGCTGTTGGCTCAGAGTAAGCACAGAGATGCTAAAAAATTTGCCCAATATAAGCATTTAACACTTCTTGTGGCTGCCTGATCTCGTGGAAGATTGTCCCTCTTCAACTACACACAGCTTTGCTATCTCCCACATGAAATCAAACAGTACCAGCAGGTCTTTCCACCAGTACCTCCTACTCACCATGCACAGTCTTTGCTGGCTTCCTGGGGAGCGGCACAATGATGTTCAATGACCTCTGGACACTGCAGATAAAAACACTAACAGTAACTCCAGCACAGACAGCCTGCCAGGCAAGTTCAGTCCTTTACCTGAGATGCTAATTTTTGTCAAGATGAGAAAGTTAGTCTATGGAAGAGGCAGAGTTTTCCTGGGGGAAACTCCTGGGGGAGTTTTTCCCTGGGGCAAGATTTTCAGTTTTGTAACTGTTTCTGCAATTACAAAGTCCATCAGAAAGGTGAACTCACCAGCTCTAACATATAAAATTTTCTTCCTTTTTTCCTCCTTCAGATCTAACCCCTTAATACATGTAGCCTTAGTAACAAAAATGGCATTAAAAATCTCCTGGTGAAAAGTTTAATGCACAGAGGAGAGAGGATGAAAATGACTTGGTCTTTTAGGCAACAAAATTGTCAGCTTGGGACACTCCAGTTCTGCTCCAGAGGTTCTCTGCCATTTTGAGCAAGGTGTGTCACTTTGGGCAAGCCAAAATACAAGTGCCTGAATCCTCAAGCCAATATTTATCAGCCTGGAAATCATTCTTAGTTTATAATTAGTCAGAGCTCTGAACAAGTGCTAGGTATTTATTAGAATGCAATGATTGCCAATACTCCCGCTGACATTATAAAATCACATATTTTTCAGAAATGTCATCCAGACTAGGAAAAAATCAGCCTCCCTCACTACCTGAGGTGGCATTTGGACCATGCAGGTGGGGGTAGAGGGTCACTTATCCCAGGGTGAGGAAAGAGGTGCAAGTGTAAGCGCTCAAGAGGAGACTGTGAACTTCAGGGTCGACTTTGTAAACTTAGGCTTTGTAGTCTAAAGGCTACCAAACAGTTGGATTTCCTGAACACATTCTCTTTTTCAGCCCAGAAACATTGTCTGGGCAGATGTTAGTAAATTTATACACTTGTTTCAATGTCAAGCTGTTTGGAAGCCGTGGCAGGTCAGATTCTCTGCCCAGGATGCTCTACAACAGGTTGTATACAGCCTGGTGATAACCACAAGACTGCAAGAACCCTCATAGTCAGGCTAACACTTTAAGAGAGCATCATATTTATTATGCACATGTGATGAAGTCACCGCATGCCTGCACAGTAAGACTTACACTTCTGGGGATTGTCTAATGGACCTACTGCCCATGTGCTGCCCAGTCCCTGGGAACACGCACAGAAAAGCCTCTGTAAGTCAGATTTACTGTGAATATGCAGAACAATGAAATGCTGCATGTGCAACAGGACGTGTTGCTTCCTGAAGTGTAGGGTGGAGTGCACATACGCTGCACAGATTTCTCAGGCTGAAATATGGGATTTCTATACTGGCCAAACACTCAGGTCTTGAAGAGGGGCAAAATTTTAAGATCTGTTATGCATGAGTGCCACAAGGAATTTGCTGCTTGGCATGGTGCTTCTGTCGACCTTGTTGCAAGGTGCTTTATATGCACTGAGAAAAAGATGTTCAGTGCCTGACTCATACTGGCAGATTCCTCTATCAGGCAGGCATTGCAGCTATAGGAGATGCAGAGTTTGGGCTGCCCTGTGGCATTAATCCATTTATGGCTAAATTTCCCGTCTGAATAGGAATATATGGGTTCAAGACAACAAGGATGCCTAATAAAAATGCTGGTAACATAAATGAAGATTATGAGTCTTTCAGATTTTATACTGAGTAGACACTATGCAAATGATTTTTATTCCAAGAACAACAACAACCCCTGAAAAACTGAGAACACCTTTATGGTAATCCTCAACCCCTTATAAGGTAGCATTTGGTTACAATTAAAGAGAAAGTCTCAAACTACTAATTCTTACCTTCCTGAACTTCAGAAAAAAAGGGAGCCTGATGTGAGCCACCTCAGGGTATTTGTTTTATAAAAGCAAAATAAAATTAATGAAATTTTTAAAAACTAAACCTTCCCAACTTTTGATCACTTTCAGTTTCAATACAATTTACTATTTCTGTTTTACTATTTTTGTGCCCACGTAAGAAAAATGTGAGCAGACTACAAGTTAGGTTGATCCTTTGAGGTTGAGCTGAGGTCAGTGAAAAATTGATAGCAACTTTTGAGAAGAAAAAAAATCATCAAAGCTAAAGGAAGTTTCTCAAAGTGGGATTTAATAGCAGCTATCATATTGCCTTCAATGGCTTGACCATTTCTTCTGCAGCTGTTTTATTTTAAAAGATTTCATCCCCATCCCACATGCATAGGCCTATACACTGACCTAAGTACACACATCCAAGTACTCTGGTCACTCATGATAACTATAAACCCTTCAATGAACTACCAGAAAGGTAGTTCAAATGGAAATGGTGAAATTCAATATAGCGTTTAACTAAGTCACTGTCTAAGGTTAAGCCCAAGGAACAATTAGTAACACTGGAAGAGGAGACAAATATATTAATTAGCATGCAGACACCAGATATGTGACTTTTCTGGAAGCTGTAAAATAACCACAGTGGTATTTCAATATAAGTGGAGCAAATGAGTGTATTCAAAGATACAGTTTAACTCATTTCTACCTATGTGTGTATGCGTGTGTTTGTGCATGCAAAAAGCCCTAGATTCAGATTTAGGTACAAAAGAAAAATTAAAAGACAAGAGGGTAAGTTTAGCTGGTAGTCCTGCTGCTTTTCTTCATGTTTAATCACAGATAGAGTCAAGTTCTCAAAAAATCCTGTGTAGCAGGTGACCAAGCTCCATTGACTCTGGGGGTGGACTAGACTTCTGACTTAATATGGACTTTTTGAAAACGGATTTTGTGTGTTACGCAAGTCATAACTGAGGGCCTTATCTGTATGTCATACAAAAGTATCACCTTTTATGACAGTAAACATAGTTTAAGTAAGACAGAGGGAGATTATCAGGATGATAAAATGATGGAGAGTGTGTGTGCAAATGGACAACAATGGGTCCATGTATGTATTTATCATGGAATATTTCCATTGCTATATATTTTGAACATCCTCAAAAGACGGTCAAGCAGCCTTCCTAAATCTCAGTGGAGGATAAGCAAAATTTAAAATTTACATTTGATTAACTAAAAAAATGTTACTATTTAATACTTATTTATTCTCTCCCTTTGATATGAAAAACATAACAATAATTTGGTGCAGTCTTGCACATAGAAATAGGATGGCACAATGTCTACCATAAAGCTGAGGCTAAAAGAAGAACTGAGAAATGACCTCTTCACTACAGACTGACAGATCTCTGAGGTTTTTTTTTCATTGTGCAGTGCCTCCTTTTACAGCCAAACATTTATCAGTAGCAACAATGAAAAATTAATTTCTAACTGATCTTTTCTCATCCCTTGCTTATTCTCCAAACTGCACTCCTACAAAGACAGCCATTAGTTTATGCTTTAAAAATGGGAATTTTAGTGTCCTGTGAAAAGTAAATAAATTATAGAGTCATTGTAGAGAGAATAGTATGCCAACAAATAGACAGATACTCTCAAGGCTAAATTTTTTTCAGTACATTATTGTTTCTTCCTGCACATACAAGTGAGCTGCTAGCATGTGATGGAAAATCTGTGAAACATCTGACCTGTTTCCTAGCTTTCCATATAAGTGAATTAATAAATTGTCTGAAATGACTTGAGATTTCTTCATGATCACTGTATATTTGAGCTGCCACTGATTGCTACTATCTGCATTCATTTACAACCACTGGATAGTCAAGACTGGAAAACTTATGGAGGTCTGCAGCCCAAACTCTGTGTCAAGGCAGAGTGAACTATGGCAGCAGAACAGGATGCTCAGGGTTTTGTCCACTTGGGCCTGAAAACTCTTGAGAACAGACTGTACATCCTCTTTGCTCAACGTATCCCACTGCTTAACTCTCTCCATATAATCTTTTTATCCCCACAATATCCACAACATCCTGTGCTTCAATCCTGTTCAAGAAACAGTTTTGGTGGCCTTTTGCTGGACAGATGTGTGCTCATTGGCTGTGCTATTTCTCTGTATGCTACTTTCTCCTATTCATTTCTGAATGGTCACTGGTAAAGTCTACCAGCTGAACTTGAATACATTGATCAGGCTAAGCTAATTTGAGACATGTTTTTTCTTCTTTCACCTGCCTTGTGCTTCTGCTGATTGCTCAGCTGCTGATCTAGCCAGCTTATTCTCACTCAGAACTCAGAATGTAACAACTTAGAGGGTACCAGGAAACACCATTATCATTCAGTTTGTTAAATGATAATTATGACCGAGGTAAACAAAATCATTAATTTCCACCATGCCGGCTTTTCAATTCTTACAATCTAAGAAGACGAGTATCTAACAAAGTGGTGGAAGTGTTTTATTTTTGTTCACTTTTTATTCTGCTTTACAGCTAGTAGAAAGGTACCTTACTGCGGCTGAACATTTCCTTCACTCTGAATGGAAGCAGACTCAACTAGCTGGTTGGTATTTTGTGGAGTATCAGACATTACAGAAGAGACCACTGAGGCTTCATTAGTGTTGTCAGAAAGGACACCTAAATCTAGGTAGTGCAGGCATCTCTCACACTCTGTAAGTACAGTAGATATATTCTCCAAACTATACTGTCACCTGAGACAATCTATATCAGAATTGGTATATTTGGCCTTATTCGTAACAGGACGAATGATTAATGATGCTAAGGAAAATATGAGCTTAACCCTGTTTAATTGGAACTAACTGAATCTGTTCATTCACAGAAGCTATTTTTAAAAAGCTCAGAACAAAAGATCCCAGTTGATAAAATAATAATTTTTTTTCTTTGTGCCATGGAATGCTTTTAAAAAATACGAAAGAGCTTGGCGCAAGGCACTGAATGTGTGGAAACCACACTGAGCAGAATCTTCCAATCTGTAATTTAGCACCTAAGCTTTGATTTACCTTTCTATTTCAACTCTTATTCATCTGAGGAGTGCATTAATGTCAAAAAACCTTAGGTAGTAAAGCCACCACTTCCCTCTTTGTGAAATCCTGTCTCTAGTATACGACTACTGGTGCTTCATCTTCACTCAATAGTTTACTCATAACCTCTCTAACTTGGTTTCTACAAAATAAACCATTCAGGTTAATGTTTAATGCTTCATTATTTTAAAATTACCTTGCTATATATTAGTTATTCTGTTCAGATATTTGTTACTGTTTGTAAAGAGATTTACAGGTCAAGATGCTTTTAGAAGTCATATATATAAATACCAGAGGGATCTAATTTGTCACTTGAAGTCTGACTAATAAAATCTGAGATTTGAATGCACAAGAAATGCAGTTATTTAAAAGCTGAGACATTAAGAAGTAGTGATATTTTCCATCTGTTTTTGAAATAATAAAAGATGTCTCACCTTGGTTTATAGGTCTATTTTACAATCACAGTGATAGCCACTAGTATTATCCTTTTAGTGCTTTCAGCTATTTGCAGGGCTTTTATGAAGTTTTAAAAATAGTATCTTGTGGTTGTTCACAACTGAACAACAAACTGCCTGTGTGATAGTTATCTGTGTTTAAAGATAAAACTGTGAAGTTATTAAGCTACATTTATCTAAACAGCCCAAGAAGATGACATAGATTTAAAGGTGCAGCCCAAGATCAAAGAACACAATAAATGATGCAGGAAATAACAATTTAAATGGGAAAATTTCTGTAAAGCAAAAGCTCATTTGTTAATATGAAGACTAGTTTTAAGGCAAAGAAACATAATTTGTAATAGGACTTTTAAAAAAGAAATTTTTTCTGTGAAAGTTGTTCTATGTTAGACTCGTATTTTTGTAGGATTCTGTCATAGTTTTTCACTTCAGTTTCTAAGGCACTGCACACCTGCTCCAACAGCCACTGATGACCAGAAGGTGACATCAAGCCTTTTGAGTGGGGTTCCCTTGGAAGTTCAAGGCTCTTTTCCCTTTGCTTTGCTAAAGGCTGGGGAACTGTCCTGCTTTTCTGCTATCCTAGCTACTCGTTTCTACGGATGGGAACGTGCAAGAATGGTGGAGGGCTATCTGAAAACTTGGTAATGTCAGACTGACCAGCATCCATCTTACTGCTGGAAAAACAACAGCATCCAGAGAGCAAGAAGAGACATCTGGATATGGTATGCTACAGGATTAGTCTATTCTTGGGCAAGATGACCTACCATCCCTCCACTGAAAGGGAAATGAACACTTCTTAGGGTCTAGATGGAAAGTATTTTCTTCAAAATATTCTAATACCTTGGAGAACCTGAACTGTCTTTTTCATGTGGCCTCATGAAAATTCTTTCACTTCTTCAGCTTTTAGAAATGTGATGAACTTGAACGTCTACACAAATTTCCCATTTTTTGCCATATATAAGTGGCGTTTCAGGTATGTGTTGAGAGTTGAGCACACAAAGACATAACCAAATGGCAATGTTTACTTCTCCTAGGCTACTTATATGTTGGATGTCTCTCCATTGTTCTTCACCTCTTGTGAACCCAACGATGAAAATACAGTGAGAAGTTATTAGGCTATGCTTATCTACCAACAAATAGAAACACAGGTTATTTACTTTTCCTGAGTTTTAATCTCTCTCTGAATTACCTTGGTTTGTTGTAGATGCTGCTGAGGTCCTTATGTACTCAAAGGAATCGCTTTTCAGCATTCATTTTAGCTCAGGATTTGTTAATCCACTGCTCAATCTCTTGCCAGTTTCGTGTCTGTTGTTACGCCGTCCTTGGGCCTAGGTAATTTTCTTTTCTTTTTCTGAACAAAAGATATTTTTCTGCTTCTCTACAGCTGGAACAGTTTTGGGACAATAGCTGCTTTTCTTCATACATCCGTAAAATGCAATATAAATTTGGCACTGGCTGTAATAAATGTATGACGTTCTACTGGCAAGAGATAGGATGATTTTTCCTGGAACCACTATTCTCCTATGACAGATCAAATGTACTGAGGTTCTCCCATGTCTTTGAACCTGCCATTCTGATGTATATCAGTACCATTTGGGAACCCTTTATCTGTGCTAGTAATTGTTTAATGTTTCACTGACTGAGATTTACAATGTTTTAATATTAGAAAACAGTAAAATATTTGCAGAAATAAATTGGCAATTCTGTTAAAATCCAGATGGCTCATCAGGCCAGCTGGATGAAGGCATGACAGTTTGGTAGGAAGTGACACAGACGGGATTGCTGTATGTAGCACAGTGTGCTTTAATCATAGAATCTCAGAACCATTAAGGTCGGAAAAGACCTCCAAGACCATGGAGCCCAACCTTTGACTGATCACCAGCATGTCAACTAAACCATGACACTAAGTGTCACATCCAGTCATTTCTTGAACGCTTTCTGGAATGGTAACTCCACCACCTCCGTGGGCAGTCTGTTCCAGTGTCTGACCACCTTAACAGTGAAGAAATTCTTCCTGATGTTCAACCTGAGCCTCCTCTGGCACAGCTTGAGGCCATTTCGTCTTGTCCTGTTGCTTGTTTCCTGGGAGAAGAGTCCAATGTCCACCTGGCTAAACCTCCTTTCAGAGAGTTGTATAGTCTCCCCTGAGCCTCCTTTTCTCCAGGCTAAACAACCCCAGCTCCCTCAGCTGCTCCTCTCTAGACCCTTCCCCAGCTCATTTGGTGCTTCTCAGGACACACTCTAGACCCTCAATGTCCTTCTTGCAGTGGTGGGCCCAGAAGTGGACACGGGATTCAAGGTTTCACCAGTGGCTTCACCAGCTGTGGCTTCACCAGTGGCAAGTATAGGGGAACAATCTCTGCCCTGGTCCTGCTGGCCACACTATTGCTGATACAGGCCAGGATGCCACTGGCCTTCTTGTCCCCCTGGGCACACACTGGCTCATGTTCAGACAGCTGTTGGCCAGCACCCCCACATCCTTTTCTGCTAGGCCACTCTTCCCCCAGTCTGTAGCTCTGTCTGGAGTTGCTGTGACTGAAGTACAGGATTCAGCACTTTACCTTATCGAACCTCAGACAATTTGTCTCGGCCCATCAGTCCAGCTTGTCCAGATCCCTTTGCAGCAGATCAACACCCCTGCTCAGCTTAGGGTGAACTTACTGATGGTGCTCTTGATCGCCTTGTCCAGATCAATGTTAAAGATATTTAACAGGACACTTGTTAACAGGCCACCAACTGGATGTAACTCGGTTCATCACCACTCTCTGGGCCTGGACATCCAGCCAGTTTTTAACCCAGTGATATCTGTACCTGTCCAGTGTGTGACAGCATGATATGTCTTGATGACCAAGAACCAATTTATGCATGTAATACCTGAAAAGGGTCGTCTGTAGAAATTTGGAGACTAACCTTGGTATATGCTTCAGGATCCATAGAGAGATTCATTGAGAACGAGAGCATATGTTTAGATCAAGAACATATGTAGGGTAATGGGCATAGGAAAAGAAATAAAAAATACAAGTTCAACTTAAATGTGGATACAACATATCTAAAAGAAAGATACTAGAACTTCCAGTTGTTTTTCAGAGGTGGCAGTGAACTAGTTTTTTGTAAGAGCAATCTCCCAGTTCTTACAGTAACTTACTGTAATTTCACCTGCTTAGAAGTTAAAAGTATGAAATTGCTACTGCTGTAACTTTCTGCTCTATAATTGGGTAAATCTTCCATTTGTTTCAGTATTAATCTAAATACTTCTGGGCTTTATTTTTTTGCAGTTATTAGAAGAACTACATAAAATACAATTGAAGTCCCATTCTTCTCATACTTTTGTTTTCCCTTTGTAGAATTTTCTTCTTCTTAACCTAACATGGATAATATTTGCAGTTAGTTCCCCCAGAAGTTTAATATGTAGCCTAATTTTTTATTACAAGTACAAAATCTACTTCTGAAATACAAATATCCAACTCCCCATCCCAAAATATACCACCTCCTTTGGCTTCTACTGTCCATTTAGTCTGTTTTTCTTCAAAATAATTTTGCTTCACACATTCTGTAGGTAAGCTTTAATTTGCATTATGTAAAAGCTGTTTATAATAACTCCAACTGCCTTAGCACGTGCATATATTATTATACCACTTCAAGTAGAAAATGTTTTTGTCTTCCTCCAGACTACTACAGAAGTTAATAATGCATCCCCATTTTTTGTTTTTAAATAATGGCTTAATAAGGTTGGATAAAAGACCCGATAAAACAGATGGTCTTGGATGAGATCCTAAGTGTGTTAAATCTGATCTGTTTGGCTATACGAAGGAGTACAATGTACAGCCACAATGAATTCACTGACAGTGCTCAGCGGGAGGAACAGAGGTCTTGGATGTTTAATAGCAATAAGAACAAAAGTACTTGTGTAGGACAAGGGTTTTTTTTTAACTGCGGTCATTTTCTACATGGTTATAAAGGAAGAGTAAAGGACTTAAGGCAGGATTGATGACAGTTGGTAAGGGCTAAAAAGGAAACTGGGAGCATAAGCATAAGTTATACTTGTGAGTGTAAGTAAACAAAAATGATACCAAAGTTACGTTGTCAGTAAAGAACCTTCATACACATAAATAGAGATGACTGTTGATGCAAAAACCAAAACAAGAGCGATTCCTGATTAAGAGGACAGAACAATGTGCGCGATAAGGAAGAGAATATTTTAGGAGAGAAAAAAATGAAAAGAAAGAGAAATATTCCTTCTACTAAATATTTGTTTCCTTTTAGGGAATAATGTCCTCTAGGTCTAGTTCAATGAAATTCTGAGCAACACAAAACATTTTTCAAATGTTACAAACACTCTGAAAAGCTATTACTACAGAATACACACTCAGGCTTCTCATGCAAGTTTTACAGTTCAATTGCATAAAAGTTACTGAGATGTAGGTATGGCTGCATGTAGCAACGGGTGTATTTATTTGTCATTCAATTTTTACTATTAGAGAATTGAAATATATTACACCTAAGCAAAATTTTATAGTGTGCCTACAATTAACTTTTGTTGAATGTGACATATCAGATTTATTTTCTTGTTTTATACCAAATATGGCAGAATCACAACTACCATGAAATGGAAACAAACTTTGTTGAAATTGATTTTGTATGTAAAACAAGACCTTTTTAATGTAGGTATTATTGAAGGACTAAGCCAGCTGCAAGTGTTAGGGGAAAATTAGTAGAGTGCTTCAAGAGAAAGGTAATGGCTGCAGCCTGCAAAATATTTTCCTCTAGTACCATGCTAAGGGAAATTAGTAACATCCTTCATTCAACTTATTTGGAAGAAATGCTGATCTTAAGGAAAATACATAGGAACTCAATTTTCCAAAAGACATTTTGTGTGAGGTGTTTTTCAAACATCTGATATTTCACTTCTTGCATATGAAGGAAAGAGCTGAGGCAAACTTGCAAGCAATGAGATACACCTTAAGAGCTATCCACTATTAGACCTATACAATTTTTGAAGTTTTTCTGCATTAAATGAATAACCTGTATATTTCTTGTTGCCTTGATAATAAAGAAATCATTTGTCTCTTCCTTTCAAAAAGTGCTGTCTTTTTTTCCTCCCTGTTCAACAAATCTTGAAGAGGTAGTTAAAACATCAACACCTGTTAGAGAAAATGGAAATAATACACCACTTGAAATCTTGGAAACATTTCAGCAGTATGTTTGTTTCAGAATAAATTAAGACCTCTGAACTAATCTTCAGATGAAAAGAGGTTCATATACGTCTTTAATTAGATCATGTTATTGGAACACAATATTGTGATAAAGGAGATTTAATAAAGCATTTTGTCTTTTTATTACTTTTGTTTCATGCAACATATCTCCTTATCCAAGCAAGATGTTTGACTTCAAAGGAAGTGCTCTCCACCCTCCCTTTGCTCAATAAATAACTCCCAGAGGAGTAAAAACAATATATGTTTGTAGCTTTGCTGATGCTGCTGAGTGGTGAGAAGATCAATCATTGTCGTTCTTTTCTGTAGTTGTTGGTCTAAGATGAATCTCTTCCTTAAAGAAATGTCTGTATAATTTGGTGTGTGTCATTAACCCCTCACCTTTATGAGAGAGCGCCTTAATAATAAAATGAAATCAAGTGATTTCTATTGCTGGAGAACTTTCATCTGAGTGGAGGATGACCCTGTGCAGAGAGCCTGCTCAAAATTCATACTAATAAAGGGACTGAAAAGTAGCTGAAGAAGTGCGTTGAATGTATGGTCAGAAAATTACTAACTTATTTTTCTTCACTATGAATATGTTGACTATGATATTGACATGACAAAATAGCCCTTCTCTTCTATTTTCAAAGAAACAAAGCCAAAATGTTTTCAGAAAGAAAGATTAGACTCCAAAGTTGCCAGTGCTAAGGTTAATTTGATAAGATATCTCAGCTTACACTGTAAAGACTAAAAGAAGCCAGAGAAAACAGAAGGCCGGATGGTGTCTGAAGAAGCAAATATTTCACCTTTTGCTGGAAAATGTTTTCATCTGTCAAAAACAGCATTCCTGGCAGTGGCTTGTATTTTCACAGGTTTCCAGAGATTATTCCTTTCTTCTACAGGAATTTATTTCAGTATTTAAAGTCATTTCAGTATTTATTTCTTTCTTGTTCCCAAATCTTTGCTGAGTCTTCTGCCACTGTGACTGAAGCTGATTTTGTGTTCTAGTCACTGGCAGCATGGAGTGTGGTTTATTCTTTTCTTCTTTATGTCTGTCTTCTACCTACTTGATTAGCATGTTTCTGCTTAGCATTCTTTTCTCTACACCAGTACACAAGCAAGCCAACATTTTTTTTTTTAAATTATTATTATTACACTTCTTAAATGTCTAATGTGTTTTTCTGGCCCTTTAATTAAGCTGTACTTGTATTTCTTGAAATCATGTAGCTAAGACACAGTAGGGCAACTAGACATCTCCTGCTCTGCGCAGAATTGAAGGTTTACCTCACCTATCTTATAGGCTGCATGTTTGTTAATATCTCCTACTAGCTCTTTTCTTTTTTTTAATGGTAATTTGATATTGATGGTTTATGTTCAGCCTGTGTTCCACAATAACCAGGAAATCATTCCCTAAAAGGTTATCCCAGTCTGGGATATTGCCTTCTTATTATGCAATTGATGCTCCAAAAAGGGTAATAACTTTCCATTTTTTGCCCAACCATGTCTTTATTTTATCAAGATAATTTTGAATTCCAGTCTTGCCCTTCCATCTACATTGAGTTCTTGGTAGCTTGATGTCACCTTCTGTGCATAAAATTTATGCATGAAGTGTATGTACATTCTTTAGTTTATGATTTGGATAATTCATGAAGGACTGACAAGAATCAGTTCCTGGATGAATCTCTTCGGAATTCCACTTGATCCACCTTTCTGTTTGCAAAACAAACTACTGATAACTATTCTGTGGTTACCATTTCCCAGCCACTGAAACCTAAAAGTCAGGAATGCAGGGAAATGAACATCCATCTCCCACATGATTAATGAAAACTTCTATATAAAGTGGTTTGAAAATGTGCTTTGTAAAGAGCTCAAACTGAAGACAATTTTTCATGCTCAGATTTTATTCCTTGGCCCTGCAGTTCCCCAGGACTTGAGTGGAACTTGGAAGATTTGGCTGATTATTTATACGTGACATCATTTGTGGAATGAAAAAATATGCAGTAGGTATAAACCTGTGGTTACCATTGGGGGTTTTTCAGTCTAAACTAGGTACAAGATTGCATCTGAGAGAGATACAAGATGTCAGACAAACAAGAGTGAGAGAAGATTATGAGATAGTTGTTTTGAGATTGTGATTTTCCATTCTTTCTTTTACAGTTTGCTTTTAAATGATGCAGAATTTGGCAAGGTTCTTTCTGAGGGAGTGTGTGCTTTGGCAGTGGATTTCGAGAAGGAAACAGGATGGAAGAATGAAATTACCATTTACGATTGAACTAGAATTAGAGGAAGAAGGGGTAAATCCCACTTTTGTTTTAGTGGGAATTTCAGACCTTGCATAGGTATGCAACAACCTTTTATTTTAAACTCCTGTGTCACTTCATGTTGCTTAAATTAAAACTCCTATTGAATTTTAATTTACCTTTAATCCTCAGAATCCATTGCAGTAAGGCCAACCTTCTTAAAGGCATCCTTGTGTGCTATTTTCCCTTGTTTATTCAGCTTGTTTTAATATTGTTTGTTTTTCACTTTGCATTTTAACAGGTTTGCTCTTCAGTTTTAGAGTAATTTGTGATCACCCCCAAATGGCAGTTTATTTTATTTTAGTGTTTCTTTCACAACTAATCTGAACTTACATCTGGCTTTAAAGAAATATTTATGCAGAAATAACACAAAATTGCATGGTGTAAATGTAGTGCCATTCAACTATGTAAATAGCAGCAAAGATGTTAATTGATTATAAAACTCTGGCAAAATGTAAACATTGCTTGGTTTTTTTCCAGTTGCTTTATCCTTGAACTTCATGATACAAACGAAGAGCACTAATTGATATTGGAAGTTACAGTCTGAAGTGTGTTTTTGAAACCATACTTCACATGTAGAAATATATTCTGCAAATGCCTGTTCCCCTATTTCCACTGTCTTCAAGATTTTCAGTGCTCTATTTATAACTAGTCATCACAGTGCAAAGTCATGCACTACTGTACTTAAAACCAAACAGGTTTTAAGTACAGACCTCTACCAAGGTACCTCCAACAGTACAGACCTCTACCAAGTCCTTTTTAAGGCCGTGTGCTGAAACAGCAAAATCTTCAAGACGCAGATGTTTCTGTGACCATTTTTTAAAATAACTTCTTGTTTGCATCTACCAGATTTGAGCAAGGATAAAGTCCCAGGATTATAGCTGAAGGAAAATCTGGCCAAACAAAAGAAGTAAAGTCTGGCCTTCTGTCAGGGAGTGAAGACTGTCACCTTCTGCTGAGGTCACTTTAGGCACCAAAGTCTAAATTTTTGAAGACATTGGGGCCAGTACTGTGAGAGATGATTACTACCCTAAGCACTGTGATCCAGAGGACTATCTCTGCTTTTAATTGAAGGTTTCACCCATTAGTTTTACCTTGCTGAAAAGCATATCCACCTCTTTGACCTGGGAAGGTATTTTGTTGCACAGGACCGGCAATCAGACTTCTTTTTCTGTCTGTCTGCACTCATGTCTCATTGCTGCTGTGATTCATGGCATGATTTTCACAGCTTCAAAGGGAAGTTTAGAGACATCTGAAGGCAGTGAAGTGTGGAGCTGTCAGGTTAGACAGCTCCATCAAGGAAGAAAAAGAAAAAAATGAGGGAAGGAGAAGACCAAGGGTAAAGTGTGTCAGTCCATACTTGTGCCCCTTCCCACTCATCTTCTTAGGCGGATGCTGCCACCACCAGCAGGCTCTACCAATGACACTGGCAGGCATGTCAAGGCATTCTGTCTGCTTTTGTTATGAATTAAACATGAGGAAGG
Source organism: Aleadryas rufinucha (assembly GCA_013397815.1). Classification (NCBI taxonomy): domain Eukaryota; kingdom Metazoa; phylum Chordata; class Aves; order Passeriformes; genus Aleadryas; species Aleadryas rufinucha. The sequence goes on from VZTH01011147.1 coordinate 36,650, forward strand.
GTCAGAACACAGAACACAACTACAAATGAAAAGCTCATGGGGCAGGACAGGGCACCCATCCCTACCAGGGCTTAGGGATTTCCAGCCAAACCACCTTCCTGGTGAGGCTGATTAGCCCAAGGGCAGGACCCCAGCAGAATAATTGAGCAGGCATTTACATACTTTCCGATTTATGCTCAAATTTTGTGCCTAAATCTATTTGCATTCTTATCTCGCAATCCACTTATTTTCGGCAAGAAATAGAATCTCCTGATTAAAAAACAATCTCAGAAATATTACTTCACTTCTAAACCTTTATTTTTTCTTTAATTCATGGTCCTGTTATATTCAGCTTTACAGTATTTTGTCATCTTCATACTATTGTCTTCACTGCACAATGGAAACCTATTAATTAGGCTTTCAGCTGCTACCATACTAAGTGGCACAACTCAGTGCGGTAGGCACAGAATTACTGCAGGAAAGAAAATGCCAATGTGTACTGTCCTTTGTCCAGCTGATTTAGAGCAGGGGAAAAGACACTGGGTAGGGCAGTGCAGCACCATGATTACTAGCAAAGTTAAACAATGATTGCATTTTTTTTTCCTTCAGGCTTATTTGCTTTGATGTTTACATGAATAAACATCACGCTGTTAACTGTCCTTCAATTAAACCTACATGGAAGCTGTGGCCAGAGAGATACACAGACCCACTACACAGTCTCCACACTGAGCTACCATTTTCCAGGGGACGTTCTAACAAAGAATATTTCCCGAAAGATGGCTTTTAAAAATGAAAATTATTCAATAGTCACAACTTTTTAGAACTGAATGCAAAATTTTATCAGGATAAACTAATTCTGAAAATCATAATCACCTTATCAGTCACATTACTACTATTTAAAAAATAAGACATAGTAGTGCTACTAACTGAAACCTTTTTTGCTGTATAAAATATGGAAAATTCATGCCTCCACACCACAAGAATAGTGTAAGACAAGATTTGGATGGTGATGAGGAGATGAAGCAAAGACAAATAGATGTCTTAAGCAAAAAAATAGAATAAATCAGAAAAGAAAGATAAGTTAGTCCTACCAAATCATACAGCTTGGTCTTGAAAATACGGTTGGTGCAAAACCACAGCAGCTTCCAGTTCTGTCTTTTACATACCACATGTGGAAAACCTGCTAAGTAACTGGTAAAGAAAATGAATTTTTAATTTTAAGTAATATTAATCAAGTAATTTTGAGCAATGAATATTTAAATCAATCACAACTATTTTGTGGATTAATTGTAAAGACAAAATTAAATTGAATTGTGTAAAATTATTTTCACCTATTACTTACTTGTACCTAGTTAAAATTTATCAGCCATGATATTCTTTCAAAGTAGAAGTTATACAAACACTTAAAAATTATTAAAACTCTAAGATGCTTGCAGATGCTGCTTCTGAACATCTACACCTAATTTTTTATACTTTTACTTTTCTACAAGGTATTTCTTTTATGTTTTTTTTTTCCTTTCTGACATTGTATATAGCTAGATGCCCAGAAAAAAATGTATTCAGGGAAATCAAAATGTCGTTTTTACTAAGATTATTGACTTTAGCACAGTAAATCCCACTCAAAATTAAGACTGTAACTTGATTTTTGACCAGTGCAATTGTACATTAATAGAACAGAAACTATAAAAATGAGTGATTTCCCAAGCCTTATTAATCTTCCAGAAAATGGAATTCAACAGGGTGAATCAAGGATAAAGTTCCATATTTTCCTTAATTTCTTTCAGCTTTTCTAGCATTTGTCAATCTTTGCATTATTTGAAAAGTAATTAAATTTATAGATGATTTTAAACCATGTGTTTAAAAAACAGCATGTCTGTGGTGGTGTTATTAGTTTGGGTAAATGCAGATAATTCTGCATGTCAAAGACAATTAACACATATCCTGTGGTCTTAATTACCAGGTTCAAGGAAATTCTGCCCAGAAGAAATTTTAGTAAAACCTCATGGAAAGTTAAAGGCCCCTGCCCTACAATTAAAAGGGGAAGGTAATGGACCCCCCACTTTTTTTTGGTGATTGCCTATAAACCTTGGTTTAAGGGACTGCTCTCAGAGAATGGGATTAAAGCAGCCAAGAATAAAAAGGGCTTGTTTTAGCTGTGAATGTGTCTACATCCCTCAGTTGCTCTTACAAAACCCCCCAAAACCTTAAAAATAAAAGTAGGTAATGCCACACTAAGTCTTACATAGGAAGAACAGGCAGGAGAGGCACCAAATGTAGGTCAGGCACATTTGTACTTGGACTGTATGAGAAGTCTTTTCTTTCTGTGTATTACACATGCAGGTAAGTCACTTTATATACCTGCTCCAGAATAAGCAGTTCATTTCTCATAGGCCCTTGAAAAAAATTAAATCATTAACTGACGTCAAAAGAAACTGATCTAAAATACTTCTTCTGTGGCTAATATTTTTTTAGCCCATTGGCAATAATTAATCCTTAAGAGCGCAGAGAAGACATCTTAACTGAATCTTAACCTTTTAAGTCGAGAGACAGCTGGGCTGTTACCAGGCCTTTTTTCTGTTGTTGAGAAACTGTGCTCTAATCTATGGTAGGATGATGTCAGTGGCAGGAGTTCAGCTCCACTGCTGCACAGGGTTGTGCTCTGCTTATTTTGCCTGATGTTAGAAACCTAACCTAGAAAATGCCATGCTGGTGACCGTGGCCAACGTGGAAGAGCTGAACATCAGACAGGGCAACAACGATAATTTTCAGCCTGAATTGCTTTATAGTGAAGGAAGATGAGGTTGGGGGATTGGAGAAAGCTTTAGGTAGTCACATGGAAAGATGGAGGGATTGGACTTGAGTTTTGGGCTAGGATTTGCCCAAGAAAGCCATACAAGAGGAAGAACATGAGGGAAAAACCACTGAGAATGAAATGGAATAAGCAAGGAAAATGACAAAGCTAAGGGGAGAATGTAGAGATGGAACATATCTACTTTTGCTGGAAGCAAGGCGAGGGTGCCCCATGGCACCCACATTGAACTTGATCCCATGAACTGCGCTGCCCATGATTAGCTCCTATTGCTTTTCCAGCAGCCACCTAACAGCCTGGTCAACTTCATTCTGCCTGGGTGCATGCAGACCCATCCCTTCTCCCCCTGGGATATCTCTGTGTCGTTGCCAGACTGGTCAATGGAAGTGTGCAGGGGTCAGGGGGAACAGCACAGTCTGAGCAGTGTTACCAAGCCCGAAAGTCCAGGGCAGGACAGGGACATTGGAGAGGTCAGGAGTACAGCAGCTCAGAGCTATTGGTCTCATTCAGATGTCTCTTCTACTCCTGTACATCTGCTGATGGTTTCTTGACAGGGAAAATGCTGGTACCTGGTTCCTGAGCAGCTGCCACTGACTGCTCTGCCCAGAAGGCCAGGCAGAGGGCAAACAGCCACTTCTTGCTAAAATTAGGCTACATTCAAGTGGGGAACTTATGTCTGAGAAGAAACTCTGTGATCCACTGTTGTAGACAGTGAGCCCATGGCACCAGGGATTATAAGAACCCTCTGAAGCTAAGTGGAGAAATTCTCCCCAGGTTAAAGTGACTAAAAAGGTCTCTCTCACAATGCCCTGTTCTGCTACAGAAATGTACCCTGGCTCTNGCAGTCCACAGTGGAGTTAGTGCTGGCTGGACTCAGGACCCTTCAGAATTAGGCTGTGCTCAAAAGTAGGATTTCTCAGTCTCTGCCTGAGAGATGAGATATCTAAAATCCTCATGACTTCTGTTCTGAGAACGAAAGACAGCCTTGGTCTTGATATTCGAGTCTCATTGTGGATTTTTCTTTTTGCAAGAAAAGAGGAGAAAGTGAGGAAAGCGTTATTACTCAGCCGTGAGGGATAAGAGTGAAGAAAGTTTCAAGAAGCTCAAAGTTTTAAGTATCAGAATTTGTTCCCACATCTTGAAGGTAGCAGGGATTTCATTAAAAAGGCATGGGATCTGATGAAGGAAAGGTTTTTAGTCACTTTAATGAGGGCAGTAGAGAGGACAGAAGCTAGATCAACATACTATCAATGTTAATGCCTAGTGCAAGTTTAATGGCCTCTCAGGAATACATTTCTACCCTGTAGATTTTTTCCTTGAACACAGCCCAAAGGTGAGCTCAGCTTCTCATACCATACAAGGATAAAGCCTTCACTGGATGATTAGCTTTACATCTACACCTTCAGACAAGAAAAAAAAAAAGAAAACCTTGTAGTTTCAGGGGAATGGATTACAGGCTTTAATGACATTGAAAGTAGAGCAGTAGCCTTTCCATTATACTTAAATAAGGAAATAAACAAAAAGAAAGGCAACATCAACCTTCATTGATGAATAGTACAGGTTAGGTGTTTTTCACTTCTGGTTAGTTTTTTTAATAAGCTAATTGTATGTGTTATGCCTACGTGCCCAATTTATTGGTGTGAATCTCCCTGTTGAAAAATTCATGAGTTGTATGAGCGCCATAGGTGTTTGTACTTCCCGGTTTGGCCCCGCAGCACTGTGTGCACACAAGTTGCCTAAGGCTCACTTTACAAATCTAGCCTGCCAGCTGCCAGCCACCTTCTATGGGTTTTCTGCAATGTCAGTGGCACTTACCAGTAAAAATTGTCAGGAATAATAAAAGTGGTGCTATCAACCAGCTATACCATTGCCTACAAAACAATGGCAACAAATGTCACAAGGAGAGCAGTGGAAATATATTTATGGTTTATTTCATATAGACCCACTTTATTCTTCAAGTGAATGCATATTGCTGTGAAATCTCTGTGTAGAGGTGTTAGAGGAGTGAACTGAAAGCACAGCAAATAGCAAATCTGCTGGGCTATGTAGACTCTCTTTCAAATGTGCTCTTTTTAAGAGCTCTGCTTGCACATACTTTATCATCAGGATTTGTGCTAAGGATGTGTACTCTTTAAAGACTAGTTGCTAGTGAAGGCATAAAGTCACTCTTAAAATCTATTAGTTTTGTTTGTGCTGAAAGCATATATTTGCCATTCAGGTACAATGCTCCATTTGTATAGCTTTCAGCAAATGTGCTGTCACATAGTTAGCATAATGATTAAGGGCACTTTGAGAAGTTTACCACCTTTGCTTGTAGAGGCGGGCTACCTTGACCTGTAAAAAACCCAAGTGGTACACTTAATAAATATATCATTTGCTAGATGAGTCCATCCATGGTTGTCTTATTTATAATTCATTGTTATAAGAACGTTTCTACAGTGAGTGCTTGTTAACTCTTGGCTCTCCTTTAACTCTATTTTGAAGAACTCATTGGTGAAATAAGAGAGCACAGCTCAATGAATTGCTCTGTTCCTATGAGAGGAAAATGTTTGAATGGAGAGTCCAATTTTGAAAATCATATTTAATGATTTAATATGATTTAATATTAAATCATAATAATATGAAGGGCACAGTATTACATTATCTCAGGTGCTTTGAAAAACACTTTCTTCCAACAGAACTGAATGAGAAATGAAATGCTTGATCTGAACCTTGTAGATAATAATGGTTAGTTCCACACAAACTAATCTCTCATTTCCCATATTTAAAGTGAACACTGGTGTATTAATTTCCAAATAATTATAAATATGCTGACAATAAACAGACTAGAATCTTTGAAGCAGTGATTTCTGTGGTAACATTTAGTTATAGAAAAAGATTAAATGCAAAAGAATAGGGAAGCATCTTTTTCAGGGAGACTTGAAAGGTGGGATACAATAAAGAACTCATGAGCTTGAAATGGTTTACCTTTGAGACTCAATGAGATTTGGTCAATTACCAATCGAATGCTACCTCATTTTTACTGATTGGAAACCACTTCCCCCTTGAATACCCAAAGTAGCTATAGAAGCTTCTGGGATTCAGGCATGGTCAAAATTTAAAGGCTGATTTTCTTCCAAATTTTTTATTATGTGTCAAGCTTTCAAATAGAAGGCAACAAGCTACACATGTGATGACAACCAAACAACATATTTTTCACAGAAATAGATGGCTGGTAGTCTCCATGTGTCTAAATATCAGTCAGAGCAAAGGCAGGCTGAGTAATGGTAGCACTGGTAATGACTGTGGGTGTCTTGTGCATATCTCAAATCAACAGTGACAGAGGCAGTATAAAATCAATTTATGAACCACATTCCTCTTGGGAACTACATTTCAAGCCATAATTTCATCTAAACTGTTTATCGGCTGCTTTTATTTAATGTATGAAGTGGCAAAAATTTTCTTTGACATTAGGCTTGTTATTGTCTTTTGATTTATGCGTTAAAGGAAAACATAATAAATACTAAGATTGTTTAGTGGGTTTGTGTTTGGAAAAATATTGAAAACATTTGCTACAGTGGCAAAGTTATTCATACAGTAGTTAAAAATTAAGAAATTAGTCATGAACTTTTAAATCTTAAATAGCTTAGGACAGAGAAGAAGTGAGCTATAAAATTTTTTACTGTCCAAGGCCCCTTTTGCAAATAGAAATGTTTATGTTGTGGAGACATTCATGACCATATCTATGCAAAAAAATAGCTGGGCAAGGCTTTCAGAGTTGGGAATGCAAAACATTCCTTGGTAGGTGTGCATGAAGGCATAAATACAAGTACACAGAAATGCCTGCACAGATCTCTGCGTTTGGCATTTATTTAACTTGACTGCTGGCTATGTGTATTCTCTTATCTGTAACGTTTTGATTTTAACAGCCTCTGAAATATACTTACAATGCAAAAAAGACTTGGGATGAAATTTCTTGAAACCACACAGAAATCCACCAGTGCATATCTGAGCTGCACCCATCTCCCATCCCAGGAAAGTGTTGATGACAGAGCTATCAGAGAGGTGCCCCAGTCTTCTGGTTGGGGGTAAACAAGGAGAAAGCTGTCCCCATGTCATCAGATGACTACTGCATGAAAAGTGCAAGTGGCAGCCTTGGATAGCAAAGTGTGGTGGGATCTGGCAGCTACACAACTGCTGGGGAGGCAGAATGCCACACCAGCACAAAACCCTTCAGAGAGAGCCTACCTCATCCAAACAAAACATGTCAAAACAGCAGGTAATCCCAGCTACAAGCCAAACTCCTATTATTTCCCATATAGCTGCATTTGTATTAGGCATTTACTACAATTGCCCTTGAAGGCGGGCATGTAAAACAGTGTATAAACAGCTTTAGATTTTAGCAATTGAATATGTGAAATATCAAATACAGATCTAGATGGGGAAACTCTCTCAGTGCCCCGCCCCATTTGCAATGCTTAGCAGGAACTTTTCCTAGATCAGATGCATTTCTCTGAAAATAGGGGACACTCACCCTAAAAATATGAAGGGAACAACCTGCTACAGGTCTCCATAAGCAGACACAAAAGAGCATATCATTTTGGGATGAAGGGGCAAATGTGTGGAAGGAGGTGACTGTTGTCAAGTCCATCATCATGTGGTGTGGGTAATTTGGGCAGTGATTCGCTAAGAGCTTGCCTGGAACTGTCTGAAGAGCTGCTGCACTAAGACTTGATGTAGGACAATGGATTCATATAGCACAGAAAAGTCAGGCTGAAACAGGGGAGGACAACTTGAGCACTCAGGAGCATCTTGTACTGCATGTTCAGCTTATCCTTGGAATATGGAAGCACCTGTTTTCTATGGGTTTTTTTGGCTAAGAGTTTTTTACCTTGGCACGTTTTTCACCTTGGCATCTTTTTCCTGCAAATGTATAACCCACAAGTGCAAGTAAAGGAGTGTAAAGAACAGCCAAATGGTGGACTTGTAATTAATTACATCTGTAATTGTTATGATTAAAGCTCATAAAACACCAGCAGGACTTATATTTAACACTTGTGCAAACTGGGATGTAAGGGCAAATTATAGTGAGCTGTCTGATATTAGTAATTACACAGAATTTACCTGGTTTTTATTTTCACATTCTGGCCTCAAGGTGTATCTTACAGATATCAAGAGAAGGAAACTTGTGCTTAGCAGCCTGTTTTGCTTGTCTAGGTTTTCAAACCTCCTTCATGACAAAGAATGTCATTGTTAATCCAGAGAATGTACATATTATGCAAGTATCATATGCAAATAATTCAGTTAACATAATAGCTTCTAAGTTGACACATGTTTTGTCACTTCATACTGTAGGTATACTGGTCTTCAGCCTACATGGAATTACATCTGAATATTTGCTCATTGTCAGCCTTTGAAACGAGAGTGATTTCAGGCTCAGACCCCCTGTGAATACATCTCTGAGACGACTCATAGGTGGAAGAACTGCTAATCAGTAAGGTTAGCAGCTGCAATAGACTGCAAATAAAAGTATGTTTTAATTATATTTTATGCTCACCTTGCATGTCTTTCAGCTTATCTCTGTTCTTTTCATTTGTGAAGGGAGGCTCTCTGGGAACTGGGAGACATTCACTCGCACCCTGTGAATAGAACTGGTCTGAAAACTCATAAAGTCTGATAGGTTTGTGCAGCTTACTAAAGCCCTCTATCCTGTAAAAGCACATTTTTAATGAATTTGCTGGATCCAGCAGGTTGTGTTCATTTAGCAAAGGAGAAACCCACTAAACCACTAAACACCAATTCAATTTCATTTACTTAATAGGAAATGAGAGTTTTGACAAATAGGTGTTGAGCTTTTTTTTTTATAAGATGCATGAAGTCTACCTTTCCACATGGCTTTTAGGATCTTTTGAAATGTTTCAATTCTTTTGCAGAAGTAGGCACTAAATGCAAGAGTCTTTTGCAATCCAAAGAGGCTTAGAGCGTAAACAAGAGAGGTTCTGGCTGTGTTTGGGAAATTTCTCTCTTCCCTTTTCAATAGATTTCCCAGTTCTATGCTGTAATTACAAGGAGACTTCTCATGAGGCATTTTTTACCAATATTCTCTTAATCCAAGCCTGTCAGAAAAAGCCCCAACAACCCCCAAAACAAATAGAAGACAGAGAAGTGACTTGCCAGGTGAAGGTACAGGTTTCTTTTTCTCTGTAAAGAATAAGATATTTCACACTAAAATTTCTTTATACTAAGCAATACCACATATAAACAGACATTAGTGCCCTTTACATGGTACTATAGCTGGCTACATGCTTTAAATGGATGTAAATATCTAGAAAATATGTATGAGCCCCAACTTTTTATGTAGATTTTCAGGAGAACATAATCTAGCAGACATGACAGAGGGTCTAAGGCTGGTCTCATAACAGCTGTACAAAGCATTCATCTTTGACCACACTGGATATGACCCCTCCCCTTTCAGGCCTCCATATTTTAAAAATAGATTTGTTCAAACTGATCACATGTGTAAAACCAGCCTAAACTGACTCAGTACTTCTGGGCCTTAGAAGTCTGGTACAACTGCAGTTGTAGAGTGTTGTTGATGAGTGCACACACACATAATTGTATTTGGTACATGTTATGAATGACAGAAGTGAGAAAAAACACTCCTTACTTTTCAGTTTTTAATGGGCTCTGATGTAATGTACATTTTTAAAAAAAATCGGAGATCTGTGAATGTCTTTGGCAAGCATGGTGTTTCAGGCAGGAGCCTGCAGCACAAATGGAAAAGGATGGCATCAGGCATTCACCAGCAAATTAAAGGCACAGCATTAAGTGTCTAGGTCACAAGTATGTATTGTCTTTTACAGGAAGGTGTATGTCATGGAATATCCTTTCAGGTCATTTGGAGAAAATATTCTTTTCAGTTGAGGAAATACATTTTATAACATTTTAAGAATCACAGGTATTGAATACAAATTGAAACAGTGAGCTCAAATTAGAGCAGCAAATTCTTTGGGGAAATTAATCAGAACACCATTAAATAGAGGTATTAAGTTATAAACAACTCACTAGTCAAAATTTTTATAGCTGAAAAATTTTACTTTGTAAAATGTTGACCTGGCAGTTCGACAAGTTTAATGGAAAAATAAATGTTTTGCTGACTTTTTGTAAAAATGTGGGAAAATATATTGTAAAAACCCAAACCCTTTACAAGCTATTTTGTGAAAAAGTCCTATATTCACTTTGGTTTTTTTCTTCTTCAAGCTTTCAAATTAGTGCAAATCCACAGGCTAGAAATACAGTCTGTTACTGAGTTCAGAATTAATGAAATGCATTCATTAATTCCTTGACTTTGCTGTGGGTTTCACCATCTCCTTGTATTTAGGTAGTCTCAAAACTGTGCCTTTTCCATCTTGGCGCTATGAAACAGCAAAAGGACCAGAAAGCTGAACTGCTGCAGCTCAGTGTGTGATCTTAATGTCTGCAAACAACAAGAAGAGAAACACAGTTTTCTCCAGAGTACTATTTGGTGTTGAAGTGATTTAGGTCTGGAAAATCAATCTGTTCATCCTTCTGGACAATTTCTGAAACAAATATTTAGCAAGATTTATAGTGCTGTACATATGCAGGCCAAAGGATTCCACTGGAAGGCAGATTTTTGTAATACCATATAATCAACTACTCAATAAGATGTTTTATTGTTTTTTTTTTTTTTTTTCTGTGTAATAAATGCAATTCTGCTACATGTTTTAAGGTCATATAAATATAACGAATCATTCAACTTTTCATTTCTTCTGTAACTAGATGATTTTATATTATCCTGTTTATAGAATAGATACAAAAACACTGGAGGCTTATAGATGAAAGCAAACAAACAAAAAACTAAATGAAACACCTCCCCTTACATGAACTTTAATTACTGAAATTTCATTTTCTTCTTAGTCATTTGAACCCATTAAAGTGTAGACTTTTCAGAAATGCCTAAATAACTTAAGTTCAGCTGAAACCTTAGCACATAAATATCATGGGAAAAGAAGGTTTAAGAAAGAATCATTAAGCTTGTTTTTAACATGTTGAGGCTATTTGCTTATTGTTAATAGTACTCGTAGTTTACTCCAATCACATTGTCTAGGAGCATTGTTGCAGAGTGGAACGCCCTAGCACACTTCCTCTCAACCATCATCTGAAAACCTTTACACTTGTGCAGGAGATGAGAGAAAATAGATAAATGCACATGTGTGTAGGCAGGAGAGCCTGGATCTGGAGGAGGGTGAAGTTTGCCGTCACCACTGTGAAGACTGAGAACATAGGTGGACACTAGGACAGGGAAATCCTGCCAGGTGTGAGGAGCTGCACAAGAAAGACCTCAAGGCTTTAATTTTAAAATGCAAGTGGTTAATGTGGCTCAGGGCAACCTTAGTGTCTTGGGCAAGCAGGAGCCCCAAGGGCCAGTTAGGTATGAGCTTACACAAACACAGAAATGAAAGCCCAAGCAGTCTATTGTCCACCACTGAGGGCAGTGAGGATTTGATCTCTTTTAGTTTGGTTTATGCTGGTCACTTGCAGTCTCCTCAGGTAATTATTTTAGCTGCTGCGAAGAGGAGAGGAGGAAGAAGGTGAGCTAGGCTGAGCCCATGCACAGACCTAAGCAGAGGGCCACATGCTGATGGCACCATTTGCAGAAACAGAAGCTACAGCAAATCTGTGTGTATAGCAGTCGGACATTATTTTTCAAAACACAAAACCAGAACACTTTTGTATCAGTAATTTTTAGGGTTGTGGGGTACTCAGGTGTTCTGCATTCAGCTTACTCTGATCAGCTTTGTGGGCACTGGGAATATCCCTTGCTTTTGAAAGCCCTCAAAGCTGTCCCCATCCCTGCTGTGGTCTTGCCTGTCTCTCCCTGCAATGGCAAACTGCAAGGCTCCTCCACCGCCCCCAACTTTGATGCTAAAGCCTTGTTGCCTCACAAGGGATGGTGCACCTCAGGCTCAGATTAGACTGTAGCATGGGATCATAATGTCTAACAGGAAATTTACAGGGGGAGAAGGGAGAGCAAATACTTTATAACTAGGCAGTTGTGCAAAAATATTTAATTGCTATGAGTTCTTTTTAATTTATAGAAAAATTTTCATGTAGCTATAAATTAGAATGTACTCAGAATTTCAAAGGTAAAATGTGCAGCATTATAGTGAATAGAAGAGACAATCCTGGCAAAATTGAGATATGTCTGCATCCAGACTTCTCCTTTCTCTGTATTTTGATAACAGCAGCGAAGCCAGCCAGAGGCCAAGACACCTGTGTACAGAAGAAGCAAGAAAATGTCTTCTATAGGTATAGCTGACCAGAAGTTTGTTTTGAAGCCAGGGAAAATAATTATTGCACCTGATCAACTCTTTAAAATGGTTAGAACAAGCCACATTGAAGAAAGTTTATTCTCTGTGCTCTGAACCTAGTGCTTTAGTTTAAAAAAATAAAATTAAAATAAGATAAAAGAACAAAGAATGCAAAATTTCTTTGAAAAATAATGGGATTTAGAAACAATTCTTGAAACTCTTGTTAACCATAGAAGAGACCAAATGGTTTTTGAGTCTTAGAATCACTTCTCAGTCTTAAGCATAGGGTGAATAAAAGAGAAATCCCTTCCTCAGTTTTGAATTTGCTACTTTTCGTCTTCACTGAACCTCCTCTAGCTATTATATCACATGAGATTAGACCAAAAGATCTTTTTAGTTAATCTTACTGATGTTTTTTCCAGCTTCTTTCTATGATCTTTTAATAACACAAAATTCTTGCCAGTTCCTCCTTATATGAGTTTTCCTGCAAACAGCAGCACTTAGAATTGTTAATGAACCTCTTCTAGTCCTTCAACAGCCTTTAAAAATGTTTTGAACATGTTGCTCAGTCACTGAACACCATAATCATAATCATGAATGTTGTTTTCTCAGAAAGTCCATGCTCTCTACTAAGCTGTTGTGCATCTGCACAAGCAGGGTATTCACTCTTTTGATCACATTGGCTCAGCTGGAACAATTTTTATGCAATACCATCCTTTTCTCTTTTAATTATGATGAGCTAATAATCCTAAAAAAGTGGAAGAATCAGCTGAATTTTTCACTTTATAATCAATGGAAAAGTTTTTCCTGTGTTTTTTGTCCTCAACTTAAGGCATTTAATAGCAGAATCAATTAGATGCAGTGAGAAAACACAGCTCTTTGCCATTAAGCAAATAGATCTATTTATACATGTCTTAATAGTAATATTTTGGAAACTTTTCTTGGTCTATCTCTGTCTTAGAGCATCTCTCTCCCTGTAGCTGCTCATATCCCAAGCAATACATCTTCTTGGTGGTTTTTCTTATTTATTATGACCAACCACAATCTTTTTTTCTGCAATTATTTCAGCAAGAGTACAACTGAACTGAATAAATTGAGTCTTCATTTTTGATAATGGTGGTTATTCTTCTTCAACATACATCTGAGATATAATTACGTCTTCCTTTGTCACCACGAGAAACTCTGGACATTCACCAGAGCCATTTGGTAAGCACTTCTATTGCTTCCTATTCCGCTGCATCTGTTTCTCCTGATCTACAGCCACAAATTGCTCTGGGGAACTTCTTTACCAGGCAAACCTTTCTATCTTTTGAAATACTACACTCATCCCACATTTTTTTTAACTTAGATGTCCCTAGGTGGTGCATGGAGATACAGCAAGTTAGTGTTAATTTTTATACAAATTGTGTTATCATTTTCTTTGTTTTCTTGTCAATTTTGAAAGCAAAGTTTCGCTTTTCCACAAAGAGCTGGTATTTTTCTGTTGCACTGATATTTGCTGTGCCTCTTTTTTCTCTTTGTGTCACTTTCTCTAAACTAATGCAGCTATCGGAGGCATGAAATGAAGTGTACAGGTTTTCCTTTGCCATTTGGTTTCCATGAATAATCACTTGTCAGTTATTTTCTGCTCCCAGTGTGGCTTATTATCGGTTATACACACGTCAGTAGGTCAGACCCTGCTGGCTGGATAGCTCAGCACTGAGTAATGCCACTCACTGCCGTGCAAATGCACACTGTCATCTTTGGTAGCACAGAGATGGCCATGTGGGTGCAGAGCTATTTGTATAAACTGAAGTTACAACAAAAGGCATTCAAATACATTCTGGAGGTGAAAACACAGATATAAATTCCGGCTCTTTTCCAACAGAGTGCATAAGCAGGTACTTAAGTTTAAGCCAACGAGTTGTAAGTGTGTGCTTCTCCCCTAGGGATATCAAAACCTCAGTAGTGTTTTGACTGGGTTAATAGCTAATTTTCAAATATGCTGAACCTCCATTAAATTTGTTGAAGTAAACAGAAGCTGCGTATGATCAGAGAGTATTGAAGCAGAACAAGTCCCACCAAAGGGAGAGGAAAATTCTGCTCTGCTTGCCAGAATGTCAGGATTTTGAGAAAACAGGTTTGTTTGCAACACTCTTTTCTGAAAACAATGTAACCAATTCATGCTGACAGCAGACAGGCAACCTAAATTGTAGATGAGCTTCAGTGTCATGCACACATATTTCTATATTTATGGGTAGTTTTAAAAATGCTCATAGTAGGAGAATTAAGAAGCAAATCCATGCATGTAGACTGCAGCAGTTGGTCAGAAAGCAACCATATGATTGGCAATTTTCCAGGGAGACCTGAATGGGGCAAGTTGCATTTATGTGATCTAAATCCACTGGTCACATTCAGGAGGGATTAACATCTGTTAAAAGTATTATGTTTATCATGCAGGTGTTTCAATATTTGTATTTATTATGTGTTGCAGCAACAGTCTCTGAGAAAACATTCATATAACAATCTGGCTGTTTTATTGTCTGAATCTGTCAGGACAGTCATTTTCTTACTCCAACATTGTGATCCCCTTGCAAGCTGTAAACTATTTAATGAAGTGAGTATATGGAGAAAGATGACAGACTTTCAAACTTTTAGAAGACAGGTTTACATCAGTGACATTAGGTTTTACACTTGGGATTGTTCCTAATACATGTATGGCAAAAATGTTGAATTAGTTTGAAAATTTCCAGAATTCCAATGTATTCCCCTGTGCAGTTCTATATTTGACATTGCATTCATTTTTTTAATAAACAATACACATAGATTCCAATATTAATGGAAATAAATATTGCATAAAGTGCCTCGTAGAAGGGGTAATTATATCTGACTTTGAAGAACTTTGCTTCATGTGTCTATAATGCTTTTATTGCTCAAAAAGTAACTTTGCAGATATTGTGACTTCTAGGAAAGGCTGTTGCCTGTTAAAAAAATAAAAGAAAAAAAGAAGATAAAATTCAAAAGCTAGACATCTGCTGATTTGCATTGCAGTGTAATGTGACACTGCCAGTAACACAGACAAAACAACTATGTTAAAAATTTTAAGGGAGCAAAATCAAGTGCTTAAACCCATGAGGAAATACAACAGTTTAGGTCATCTGTGTGATCTTAATTTGGTCCCCTTGGTGATGGAGTCTTTATTATATTATCCTGGATGTTTTTGTTCACAGGACCTCTTGAATCTGATCCAGCTCATACTGGAGCTAATGGAAATATTTTCATTGACTTCAGTGAGTTTCAGGCTGGGTTCCAAATGGCCACTCTTTTTTCTTATTTAACCAATATTTCTTGAAATAACATAGGTGTATATAATGACAAAGTTTATCCGGTGAATAAGACATGATCCTTGTCCTGAAAAATTTACAAAGGCCCTGTTCATATAATGAAAAGGAGGTGATTCGTTCCCATTGCCTAAACAGATTGCTATTTTCCTCTGATTAATCCACAAAATGTAAGTTTATTTCTATATGGAGTTCATTGCTTTATCAAAAAAAACCCCCACCAATCCAAACAAAAACCTAAAAAGAAAAAAGGATACCAAACTAGGTTTTTTGTTTGAGCAAATAATTTGTACCAAGGACAAAGACAACAGAGTTCAGCTGTAGAATGGTCTATAGTGGTGACTGATTATGAAAAAGGTATGAAATAGAGCTGAAGGAACAGGTGTTCTTTTTTTTCCCTTTAAACATTTGTAGATCAATAGATTACATAAATTATAATGACTACTTTGGAAAGATAATTTTCAATAATAAATGTCCATCTGAAAGTGGTATTTAAGTGGGGTATGATCCACCAGGAAATGACAGAATTACTGTCAAAGATTGAGATTGGATAAGATTTGTACCAGTCATTTCTGTTAGAGAAATTCTCCAATGTGTGTGCCATTTTGCATGGATGGAATATCCAAATAGCCAATTTATGATCATATTGGTCCTAAAATTGGCCAGGCATTAGTTGCAATTAAATTACTTGCCTTAAATTATTAGAATTGCATTGAAATCACTGTCCCCGGGAACACACTTTCATTTCCCACCCTGTATGCTGAGAACTAAGATGATTTAATATGTCACCACCTCAACATAACACATCCCCTTGTATATTCTTTCAGGAGATTTAGATTTATTTCTATTGAGGCCTTCAGAAAAGCAGGATCACAATTTATTTTCTATTATTTTCCATCAGCAATTTAACTTACTGCATTCAGTCCTCATTCAGTAGGACTCTTCCCTGACCATCCAGATCTTCAAAAAGTATCAACAGCAGCAGCATTCATTTCTTTCTAACTTTTGCATTTATTGGTCCTATCGTCAAAAGCATATGACTGAAATGTTTATATGTATTATGTGCTTATAATTTTATTCTTTCTTCTGGCCTTCTGAATTAGTAACATCTGTTACCACTGATGGAAAATATCCTCTGGGCCACAGAGGAATCACAGTCACATGTTGCTGCTGGAACAGCCGGTGTGAATCAGCAGTAAGATAGACTCATCACTCTGCACCTAACAGATATAACATCAAAATGGAGCCAAGACATTCCTGTCCAAAGTGGGAGGTAACGGCTGGTCCTCTAACTTGAAAAGAGAAGCCTCAAACCATTTCCCAAGTGCTTGTAGCCAAAGAGGGAGCGCTTACTTAGTATGATTCACTGTAAACTTCACATTTTCATCAGCATTATCCTTCCTGATTAATATAAGGAATAATGTGGCCCATAAGCTAACTGTAATAACAACAAAGAGATTCAGGAGTACAGAGTGCACAGCATGAGAGACCCCTGAGTCCACATGTTTTTTGGATCTAAACAGTGGCTTTGGAGTACTTTTCAACATTTTTCATTCAAGGCAGGTCTAAAATTTCAAAGATCTGTAAAATAGTATGCAGTGTATTGGTCATTGCCCAAGGGGGCTGCAACAAGCAGTCAGCTAAACACTACCTTCTATGATGCTGATGTTGGAGAAACAAAAATAAAATTTTGGTTTGCAAAGGGACAAAATTTCTCCACCTTTGGAAAAATGACCCAGGATCTTTCATATATGGTATCCAGAATCACACTCTTGAGTACAAAATAAGTGACAGTCTCTTACTCAGAGCTGTGTTGTTCTAAATGTAATGTGCATTGAGTGCCATGTACACTAGTGAATCAGGTAGCAACTAGGTATTTGATTTTATGTTTTTACGATGTCCAGCACACTCACAACTGGAGCACGTGACCAGGTCAAGTTCCTCAGGTAAGCCTTGCATACTCTAAGCCTCTTCTTCAGGTGGTAATTGAAGCATAAGTTATTATTTTGGTTTCAGAAAAGCTTTCTGAAAGACCCATGGTGAAAGGCTGTTTCAAGGGAGTCTGTATGAGATTGGATCTCTGAGTTTTACATTTGTAGAGAAGACAGCTATTTGTGCAGACTCATTAATATAGATCACAGATGGCCAATAAGAGAAGATTATATATATATAAAAATATCTATCTATATGTCGGATATAATTCCTAGAGAGTCTCTATTTCTGTGTAAAGCTTTAGGTGCATTATATTACTTAACAAAATCTGTAAAATATTATGGTATCCAAACAGAATGATAAACCATTTATCTAGTGTATTCCAAGTCTATAAATGCAGCAACCCCTTCTGTGCCATTTGTATGCACTTGTGCAAACAGATTTCTTCATTTCACTTGGTATAGATAATAGTATTTCATTAATTTATGTCATTACTTTTTCATATTTTTCTTCTACCTGTCTTTCTTTCTACCTTTGTTCTGTATTTATCTCAAATGTAACCATTTGGGTGAAGAACGTCCAGAGTGTATACAGAAAAAATGAGCAAATTTGAATTTGATTAAGCCGAATTGAATCACTAAGTGCCATAAATAATTTTACCTGACTCTTTTTAATATAATTTATATTGCAGAGAAACAAAGGCTTAAAGAATATAAAAAAAAATTCTCAACACTGACTCAGCGTAGGAAACCAAAGTTGTTTCCCTAGAAGTGTTTTGCCTTGGTTTGTTATGTACTTGTACTAATTTTCCCTTGCTATTATCTCCTGAGCAATATCATAGCAGCATATTTTGCATGGTAGTAAATTATCACAAATGGAGAGATGCAATGTATGGCTAAAAATAATGCCCACATTTTGCACAGCTGTTGAGTTTTAACTGAAAAGCTTAAGCAGCTCTTCAGGGAGTCACAACATCTGATCTGTAAGGTGCTATCCACCTTTGCTTTCAGTGGGAGTTGAGGACGTACAGTTCTCCAGAGACCTGACACCTATAGAGGATATTATAGAAGTCAAGTAACTGCCATGCGATAGTGTGGCTCCTCCAATAAGGAATGGATTGTTTAACACCGACAAAGTGGAGTGAGCAACCAGCTATCAGAGACATTTTTGACATAGAGCCATAAAGTGGGAAGCGGCATGCCATTTTAGCAGGCATTAATGCAGCAGGCAGACTGCTCTAATGATCTATAGATAAAGAAGAAAAAATGTCTTCCTGGCTTAAGTGAATTATTGTTGCCATTGCAGATGATAGCATGACATGGGAGGAAAGGTAGTGCTACTTTAAAATGGAGTGTTCCTCCCACACACTCATCATTTGCTCCAGCTAGAAACTGGAGTAACACAAACACAACCTTCTTCTGTCCACATTTGACATTATATCCACACGAAAGGAAAAGATAACTTTTTTACCTGGAAAAAAATCCAGGCAGCCTCTGTAATACCTGTAGTTGTTCTTTCCCTGAAACCAGATGCAAATAGGAAAACTTTCATACAAATATATACCTGGATTTTATCTGTTTTCTAGTAGAAATTGTGGTTCCATTGTATTGGGAACCACATTTGTTGTATTGGCACAAGAAGTTTTTATAATTTATTTCTCTTTAACAATCAAATGGTTGGCTGTTTGTTTTCTTGTTTTGTCTTCAAAATGCATCTTTTAAGTCATATCATCTCAGTTGAAATAAGGAATTTAATGATATGATCATAGGTTAGGCAGTAATGTCATGGGGTATCCAGCGTAGTCTCCTGCAGAAAGGAAGGGGAAAAAAAAGCAGGGTCATCCATGAGATCAGACCAGGTTACCCTGGGTTTATACAGCTGAGTCTTGAAAACACTCAAGGATGGAGCCTGTACAATCTCTTTGGAAACATGTTCCTATCACATGACTGCCTGTGGCCAGTGGAGTTATTTTGAGTGTTTTTTTTTTTTTTTTTTGACTATGAGTTAAGAGATAGGAGTGATCACTTTGCTTTCCCTATTGCTAACCAGAGTGATGAGATTGTCATGAAAAAATAGTTTTATAAGACTGAGGAAGACATTGAAGCAACATGGCTTGGTCATATGTGCCTGAGAGAAGATTGAGCTGACTTTACTTTTGCTGACATTCCTTTTTTGATTGAATTGTTTGCACCATAAAATCTACCAAAATTTTTATCTCTACTCCAAGCCTTTCTGCCCTCCTGTGTTTTTTCTATCCTTTGTCTTTTCTAAAGAGCATATTTGCTATTTAGAAATAGTGAAGGGGAAGGTGGGCTTGGTGGGTTTCTGATACACAGATCATCTATTCAAAGTCCCTCTCTTAGGACTTTTCATTCACTTAGATTTGGTTTTCACGCTCTCAGCTGTAGGCCAGAAAAACACACAAAGGATAGAGTTTTTTCCATTTAATGGATAGATACTCCCTTCAATACTTAAAAAATTTGAATAATAAGCCTATTCCTCTCTCCAGAGGTGTTCTGAGGGCACAACTACATGATGTTCTGGATGCCAGCAGATGTACCCCTAGGCACCAGCTCGTTCTCTGCTGGCTACATTCTCCTGTTTCATTGCTTCACACAGTTGTTGAGGTTTCTCCCTGGTATAGGACATCTGTGTTGCTTGTCTAGTTTGAAAAAAATCTGCTTTCCCAGTGTTTGTGTGTGGAAATTTCTCTTTTAATTGTAATCAAATGCAGAAAGTTTGAAGTGTTGTATTTAAATAGATCAAAACTCAAGGTCTTGGACTGGGTATTTAAAATTGTTAAAATACCCCAATCATTTTCATGTTTGTGTCTCTAAAATTTAATTTTATAATTCAAAAGGCTATGGATTTTCTTAATTTGAAAAATATGGATGAAAAGAGTAATTCCCTTGTCTTCGGCCTGCTTTCTTAACCTAGAGATCAGTTCAGTAAATCACATGAAGTGCCCCTCAGCACTTTTCCAACATTTTACAGTGCTTCATTACTGCAGATAAATGTAGTTATAGTTCACATAATACGAACACAGAATTCTTGTGCAGGTACTTAATTGAAGCGGATAAATTTTTACGCAGCAGTACTTTGTTCCTCCTAAATCTTTAGTAGTCTATGGGTAATAATATAAGTGGTAGTAGAGTTAGGTGAACTTTTTTAATGAAAAGAAAAAATACTCCACTTTGTTTTGTGTTTTCACTCTCTGACAACAAATGAAATGAAGGAGGCTTATATTCCAAGGAATTATAAAGGGCTAAAAAAACATAGATCTCCATAAAGAAACAACATTTGTAAGTTTTATGGTTAAATCAGCCATTGCTTTGCTGACCAATAAAATGGAAAATGTGTGCTTTTATAGGTTTATAAAAAAGGCAAACTCCAGTTGCATGAAAAATAACTTTCACCGATTGAGTACAGGTGGTGACTTGTTTAAACTCTGAAGATGTAAAGGCTTAGTATGCATGACTGAAAAAGGGAACATGGCACAATAAAAAGTCTTCCTTTCTTTACTCATCAATCCTTTGGGTATTCCATGTCAAATAAATGTTACAACAATTTACAGTAAAAGTATACAGTGGAAGTGCCAACGTTAACACTTCTTAGGATTGGACAAGGTCCAAATTTTTCACACCAATATTTAATGTGAAGTAAAATGTCTTTTCCATTGGAAGTGTCAGCTGTAACATGCTTTCCTATATTTGGCAACATGCTCATGTGAAGTATAAAGTCAAATGCACATGATGTTCCTTTTATTTCAACCATGATAAATTGTGTTCATTTGTTTAAGTGCAAGTGGCAGTTTTAGTGTTCCTACTATAAATTTTGGTTAGCTTCTATTGACATGCTGTATTAAACTTAAGAAAAACAAATTACACTTCACCCATTTTAATTGACTAAATGTGTCAAAAACACAATAAGTATAACACGAAGGGTCAGAGTCTCAGACTTCACCATAATGGGTGTCATGGCAAGGATCCAGCTTTTTGTGCATTTCATTTTTCATAAAGTTTTAGTATGAGGCGTACATTTAACATTCACTTCCACTTCAGATTTGTGGCTTTAAAAAAAAAATAATCTCGTGTTCTGTTCCCATTGCACTCACTGGTAATATTGTTAAAAGTTTCTGGTTTTTTTGTCTTTGTTTTTATTTTTTAAGGTGATAGTACTGATGAATATAGATGAACCGTTATAAACATAAGATTTCAAAACTGACTTTGGTATTTTAAGGAATGAATTCATGATTTATGTGGTATAAATGGATTTGTGTCAAAACCCATGCTTGAGACCATGGTTAGGAATCCCTGAGACCAGTTTTCTAAATAGACAAGCGTTGTTGAGTGCCAGATGAAACTTGGCATGCCCCATTCCCAAAGGATTTGAATGGAGCCTGCCACTTTTAATGCATGAATTTCATGCTAAAGAATCTATGTCTATTCTTGTCTTCTGGAAATCTTTACCTGTTTTCTGGATTTTAACAATTGAAAGTTAAGGAAACCACTAATAGATTGTGTGAGTATTGGCAGAATGCCCCTAAGCACTGAAATACCTTCATGGAGTTTAAGCCATTTGAATGCCTCAGTGTGGAGTCATTCTTATGAATTGTGAACAAGGGATCAGCACTTGTTGCAAGTGCCAGAATACTTCTTCTTTTGCTCTCATTGATGCATAAGCATGCACCCACTGGAAGAGTTTTGTTCTCAGCCTGAGTCTCTGCCTGGTTAGCTGTAGCAAGTTGGAATGGTCGGAGAGCAGACCATGCATGTAGGACTTTCAGCAGGGTTTATCAGCTTTCTTGGGTTTCCAGCAAATCCTTTCAACTACGTTCATCTTCTGGTGAGCAGCATGAAGAGGATGTCATGTGCTGCCAGATACTGACATGCTGAACTCACATGAACAGCACCATCTTTCTGCTTTGTACGTTTACATCTGGTGAACTCCTGACATGGCTATGCAATGGCAGGCAAAACCTTTTCCTGCTCCTGCTTGCTCTCGTTTGTTGTGTGGCTGGTGGCGTAAAGACATTCCTCTAGAGCCTGACTCTAATACCAGTGGTAAAAAAGATGTGTAGAGATATACACTGGCGTTATCCAAA
This sequence comes from Aleadryas rufinucha, assembly GCA_013397815.1. Taxonomy (NCBI): domain Eukaryota; kingdom Metazoa; phylum Chordata; class Aves; order Passeriformes; genus Aleadryas; species Aleadryas rufinucha. The sequence continues at coordinate 59,105 of VZTH01011147.1, forward strand.
AACAAAAAGCAAAATTTTCAGCTGCAATGTGTGTGTTTTTAGCCTTCAGTGTTTCCTACCTTCTGGAAATTTGATAAGATGTATGAACTCCATAATTGTTAAGGCAGAATTAAGAGGTACCAGAGGAGCTGGGAACCACTTGGATGCAGTTTATTTCTACTTCCCTAAAGAAGGGGAAGCAGCTGGGAGCAGATCCCTCACCCTGAGGGTGGTGCTGCTCTTGGTCTCTCTGTGGAACAGGAATGAGGAGGAGTGCCAGGCTGCCAGCCTGACTGCTGCCAGTGTGGTTGCATACTTAAGCACAGAGAGAAAGGCGCTTGAAGAGTGTCCAGGAGCAACCTGAGCCTTCAGCCTGTGCTAGAAAACCAAGTCTGAACCCTCCTAGAAGGAGTCCAATGAGACAACTGGGCCTTATCTTCCTGAAAAGGTGATTTATTATCATATTTGCAGCCTTCTGCACTTGTGCTGAACAATGTTCCTTTACCCACAGTTTTGCAGTTGTATCCTGTTGTAAGCACTCCCAGAGTAAGGTCAGCTTCTAACATGCAGCATGTGGAACACTTCTTCATTTTTGAATTTTTGGTGCAAAAGATTGCTCTTTTATTCAGAGGCACCTGGCTATATCCATCCAACTAGAAAGTGTTAACGTGGGTGTCTTTTGTTTCAAGGTAAATTTTATTTGCTTTTGGGGGTTTTATGATCCTGTCGCAACTTAAACAACTCATTTCATAAAGGTATTTTTAGCTACCAGAAAAGGCTATGCATTCCTCAAGACTGAAAATACATCAGCTGGGATCATATATATACACTATCCCAAAGGGAACTTAAAACTTTCTTCATGAGAGACTGGATGACAAAAACTCTCCAAAAGTTATAGTTCAGGAGGTAGGAAACCTAACTAACTCCGTGAATATTGTCAACAGAACAGGCAGTGCTGTCTGTAGCTCCATTTTCATGCCACTTTTACTGTAGAATCACAGAATATTCTGTTTTCAATATGACTTTGCCAAGCTGACCACAGAATTCTTCTTTGTTGCTGGTTTATGTTTTTGGTTTTTTTCACCTCTGGTGGAATATACCTCTTTAGAGAGTTTGCTCCACCAAAAAAAAAAAAAAAAGAAAAAAAGAAAAAAAGTTTGTTGAAAATCTCTCCTGTAACCAACCCACACAGCCTTAAAAGTTGGAAAAGAAAAATATTGCATCTGCTGCTCAGAAAGTGCGTTTTACTGGATTTCTAATGATATGCCTAAACTTGGCCAAGCTAAGCACACTCAACACCTTTCACTGCAGAAACAGCATCAAAGAAACACTATCTGCTTGGATCCCCCCATAGAGTTTAGCAGCTAATTTGCTGAGTATTTCGTTGGAGCTGAGTATGCTCCAGGCCAGAGCTGGCAGGTTGACAGTTTTCTCTGGAACTGCAAAATCTGTCTGTTGTGGGACAATGGGAGTATGGGGACTGGAAGCAGAGACTACCTCACTAGTTTTCTTTCCGTTCATACTTAGGCAGTGTAAAGAAAAATGAAGAAATTCACTGTAATGAAAAGGAGAACCCATCTGGGTGTAATAGACTGCAAAGGTACAGAGGGCAGGACTGGGAGCTGATACTGTAAAGAAAACCTCTGTTTTTACTATATAGTTAAAATGATTCGATAATGCACAAGCCAAAAAAAGGCAAAATAAAAATTTGTAAAGGGCAATTGAATTGTGGTGGTTTCTCTCTTCTGGTGCTTCACTTTCCTTGAATTGCTCTTTTAAAGTTTCTTGTGTATGTGTTTTATATTTTACCTTTTTTGTGGATATATATAAATAGAATTTGCCATTTACTGCTATAAGAAGATACAATATTAATATTACACTATCACAGAGTTATAATATCACAATAAATAATATGGCAATTGAGCTTTTGACAGGTATAGGATGCATGGGCTGCAGCAGACGTTCATAAATTTGACGAGAAGATTTCTATATGTATCAGAATTGTATCAGAAAGATACAATTACCTGAAAAATCATTCTTATATTACAGTAGGAAAACAATGACTAAAACAACTAATTATTTCTTTCAAAAGTATGAGGTGAAGGATATCTGTCTCAAATGTTCCTTTGCAGAAAATTTGCTTTATTTCTGCCTCTCAAATTTGAAAATAGTATATGTGTTCAATTTTGATAGTAATGATTTTTTTATTATCTTGACCTTTGAAAATCTTGGCCTAGGACTATAAATGGGTTATCTTAATTGTTTTGAAAATCTTAAGAATAGAGTTTTATTTTTTCATTGAATGGCCCATTACCAATTTTGTGGAGAATTGATATATGCATAACTATTTCCTTTGAAGCAGTCCTGGCTTTATGGTACTCTTAGTGCCAATACTACGCTGCAGAAGTCTCTGCCCTGCAATAAAGCACAGTACTATGACAAACTGTGTTATCAGATTACACCAACCAAGTGCCAGGGAGAAAAACAGGTTCACAATCCAGCTCTTACAGAGAAACATTGGTGTCTCAAATGCTCGAAAAATTATTTTGACAATCCAGAGTGAAAGAAGCATGACAAATAGTGCCACTGAAGCGCTCTCTGACACTGATAATACAGACTACCACATTTCTCCTTCACCTCAGGGTTAAAGGCAAAACCCATCTGGATTTGACTGAAGTCAAAGTCCCGCTGTTTTTAATATAGTATCACCACTATAAAATTCTTGAAAATATTCTACATTGTAATCCAGGTGTTTCTAGGGGGTGTGTCTCCTGAGTTTTCTCTAAGAGATACTACGAGAAACACTCCACTGTGCTTCACTGCTACTTATCAAGACTGTGAATCCATATCACATGTACTCCCCTTGTAATTCTCTGCATTGTCTGTTAGAGCACAGTGTTTTTCTGTTATTTAATAAATAATGTCAATCGGCCTTGACATTCTTGGCAGTGCTCCATATCAATCCTTACTGCTAAAGCTTATTCATCATGGGAGGGTAAATTTTGCTGGTTCCTCATACAATTATCAACTCATTTCCACAGAGTTTTTCATCCTACAGCATCCTTTTTTATTTTCTATATACAGACTGCCAAAACATCTAAAGTACCCTCACTCACACATACACAGAAACATTGCTCCGCCTGTAATTGAGAAGTAGCATCTTCATATACATTTTGGTGTGAGCATAGAAATTACTTCTTATCATATTTATCTGTTCTTTCCTCTGCTTTGGATCTTATTATGGGTGACATTAGCAATAAAAATGTACATACTTCTTTCCTGCCAATAACATTTGATCATAAAACTGTAGTCCCCAGAAAATAAACAAAGCTTTCCATTAATCTAGAAAATATTCTTCCAAGTAACTGGTAGAAAACTCCATAGATTTCTTATAGTCAGATGTAGTAACTGGTGATCTGTACAATATTCTTCTGTTAGATCAAGAGTGTCGGTATTTTAGTGTTGATTTTCTTTTCTCCTTTTATATGTGAAATAAAACGGAATCTTTACCTTTTATATTTAAATACAGCAAACCCTGTGTATAAACACTGAATAAACCATACAAAATAATTATTTTTTTCCTTTCTTAATATCTGCATAAAATATTTTAAAACTTAGAAAAATTAGTAACTCTTGTGTTCTCAGTAGAATAAGTATCACAAAAGTACTAAAAACTAACTAGATGACAAACTTATCAAAGAGGCATGTAGGAAGAAATATGAAAATTTCTTCAACTACAAGCTTTGAAGGAAGTAAATGGAGGTTGTATATGGCATCACTGCACGACAGAAACAGCTACGCTCCTTCTGGCTGCCCAAGAGATGCAATCCACATCTCTATTTAAAGTTGTTGATGCACTGAGGAATTTGGACAGGGAAATACAAGAATGCTGCTTATGGCAGTATGAGCTCCGGCCCCTTTGGAAATTTGTCAATAAAATATTATTGCAATGCACCTGCATGGACTTAACTGAATGTTAAGTCTCAGATGTGCCTGAGATTTAGCAGGGATTGGTAGATAGAAAGAGACTACTCCAGATCTGTGAACTTCTTCCACATTTCTGAGAGACCTGTTTTTTTAACAAGCTTACACCACTAAAAACCCAATCACACATCAACAGGGATGAATGACCTTCATTCACTCAATGAATGGCTCACAGTGGGAGCCACTTCAAGATTTTTGAGGTATGAGAAGATTTCATGAGTATTTATATTAAATTTCTAAGTATTTTATTATAGAAAGAAGACTCAAGTTTTTCATATTATGTGTGTTATTAATTTATAGAGTACTGCTATTGTTGGCAATGCTGAACATCATGGATAATTCTTGCTGCAAAGAATTAACTAGAAGGAGCTGAAAATATGTTCCTGCTTGGAACATTTGCCACATCAGGGAAATCAATGAAGTTTGTAGATACTTATTACTGAAAGCAGGCCAGGGTGAACTTAACAGGTTTGATAAGCTGTGAATATAGGAGAACTGTAGGTGTGCCTAACTCACAGACATGGCTTGTGGCAGTGTTCACATCAGACAGCTCCCACAAGATTGCCTGGAAAGTGCTCCTCAGACTTTGCAGGCTGGAAGCATTGACGCGGATCAGGGACCCACAAGTTAGTCTCAGATATCCAGATATGTTTTTCAATCCATCCAACTGCAGTTGCTTTGGTCTAGGAAGAATGATACCGTTTAATAGGGCAATGTGTAGAGATACAAAAGCCAACTAGTTTGGGTATAGCTACTAGACACTGCCATGGGTAACTGGGCATCACAAATTTCTGTGGGAATGCTTTGGTGGAAATCTGTGTTCAAGCAGTTCATTTGTTCACATATAGTGGTCATTTGCTCACAATTTTCAGATGTTCAACAGCCCAGCCGAGTTATTTAGGCTTTTTTTTTTTTTTTTTTTTTAGTGTACCAGATGTCTAGAATGTACAAAGAAACAGACAAACTCTTCTTCAATTAAATAAAATTTCTAGACAAAAAAAGGACAATTTGTCCACCAAATAAAAGTAGTATGATAATCCAGTTTAGAGTAGGTATGGTGACATGGACTAGATATTCAGGTCTGCAGGTTCTTTATCTCACTCAAAACTATCAAGGACCTGAATACTTTTTGACAAAATCTGGCACAGTGCCACAAAATTTCAGTTTTGATAAACTGCTGTCTTTCTAGTAAAACAAGGTTACCCTCAAAAATTCCCAACTCACTAGGTTCATCTAAACAGATGCTGACAATATGGTTCAAACATACGGGTTATGGAGGAAGACAGAGCAAATTTCAATTTGTATTTGGACTCTAATCCCGCACTAAGAAATGTGTATCCTCGCTCTTGAGCGCTGGTACAGCCTTGATGTGGGATTCGGGTCATGGCCATGGTCAGTTATGACTGAAATTCTTCCCAGAAGAAATTTGTAGCAGCCTCGGTATAATTCTGCCATCACATTCTCACCTCTGCAGTGTGAGCAAAGGCATTCAGAGTGTGCCTTTTACCATATCTGCCCTGGCTGCAGACAAGACAGTGAATCTGGCAAAGTTGCAGGCCAGATGTATGGCTCTTTAGCTTTCCTCTTGGGATATTTGGCAGGACTTCAGTGATGTAACAGTGTACTGCCTTCTAAACCTTGACGCACATGACAGACCAAGACTAATGGTTTCCTTTAAATCTGGGGCTGAATACCATTGTTGGCTTTGAAAATTCCAAGAAATATAATTTCACTTTAGATCACTATGAATTTATAAGCTGTTGTACAGTGAAGGAGTAATCTCATGGGAAATGAGCATAAACCTATTATATTTTCATTAACAATCTGTTTTCACCATTGACTTAATCCACATTTACTGTTGTGGAATTTGATTATGCATTATAAAGCACCATAAAACAAAATTAAGTATGTATCAAAGTATCCATTTTCCTGGTCTTGTTGAATTACTCATTTCCTTTGTTTAAAATCTTGTGTCCTTTCTATCTAACTCAAAGAAAGACAGTCTGTGTGTTTACTGTCATCCACCTGAAAAGCAACATAGCAATTTCTTTTATTTTCTTTTCATTAATGTCTCTTTTCTACAAGAAAAGAAAAGATAATAGAAGAAATGAGGAATAGAAAAGAAAATGGAAAGAAATATTTAAATAAATTTAGTATATTAATCTGATTTGAAGGTGTTTTTTTATGCTCCGCACCTTTCTTTTTATTTGATTGTGTAATAGCTAAACATGAAGACTCCCCGTCAGAGCTCAAGTCTACAAAACTCACCAAAATCTACTGACCTATACAGTGTAACCCAGTTCCTTGAGCCTGTCTCAGAGGTGTGGAATGATCAGTCGTTTGGGAAGAGGCAGTTAGGAGGGCTTTAAATTTGGCATGCATGCGGTTTTGGAGTAAACCCATATTTTAGAGTATGATGTGGATTTTTGTGTCACTGCTGCATGGATGGTTATTCTGAAATCTGGAATTCCTTACTGTCACCCAGTGATAGCTTCTGTGTTTTGTGAATTAGAGAAAACGGTCTACAGAAATGTCAGGCTACTTTTTATGTACTTCACTACCTAGTGGTCAAACAGTTTTTCTGCATTTAAAAAATGTAATTTTTTAAAATTATTACATCTGGTAAACCATTAACCCCGGAAGCCAGCTACTTGAAAATGAGCTCATTGATCAGCAAAAGGTAAATTAAATATGTTATGTTTCACATAGTCCTCAGATAGTTGGCTGGTATTTCATAGCAGCTGCAGTTGCAAAGGACTGACAAGAATTTAATGTTAGTGTTATGGTTTTGCAAACAGCATTTCAGCTTGGTCAGCTGCACCAGCTTTATAGCAAAAATCACATCTGATGGTGTTTATAACTATTTTTAAAAATTTGCTGAAGAGTCTGTGCAACAGAGAATGATGTGATTGTACAGAATATTTTTCATACACCAATGTACCAGGAAAGAAATAAAGAATAAAGAGAAGAGTATAATTGCAAGGAAGAGATTTTATGCATGAAAAGCATTGTACTTTCTTTGTGACTGTTCAAAATGGATACAAAAAATTAAAAAAAAAAAGAAGCAAAATGCTTGCAAGTTTTCTATTTAGCAACTTGCTTTTACCTACTTTGATAATAACACAATGTTCAAGCACAGAGGAAAAAAGGGGAAAGGTCTTGGAAGTTATATTGATAAACTATGTGTGGATCCCACAGCTGGCATAAAATTTCTTGTTTGGGCTGTAAAAATATATTAGTATGTCATGTTATCTTCATAAATTCTTCCAACACATAAGGTGGGTAGTGTCCCCCCGAATCCCAGGACTCATTACCATTTCTGCCCGCTCTCACCATTCATCAGCCTCTTTGTCATACAGAGCAGGCGCGCGGTTGGGGCCGGAGCATTACGGTTCTGGAGGGGTAGATACTGAGTGAGTTATTAGCTGTGGCAGACAGCCCCGCTCCCAAACACTCCTGAGAAGGTTCTTCACTTAGGCAAGCAACAATTACGATGGCATTCCCAACCTGGGGAATGCCAGAAAGTTCTGAATAGAGCCTATGGGTTTCAGTTTTCCCCTTTACGTTGACTCTGATTAGACATTAATAATGATTTCCAGAGCTTTCCAAAGTTCACCAAACAAGTTCAATCTTTTAAGACATTCACAAGTATTTGTATTCCACTAAAACAATCCAATCTACATGTTATTCTTGTTTGTAAGAAAGCTATAAATTCTATTTCAGTGTGAAAAGTTATAATCTGAAACCCCAAGCAACTGAGAATTTGTGTCTCTGGCTCAACGTGAGACAGGAAGGAAACCTGTAAATTAAGACATGAATTATATTGCTTTTCATAGTTGTATGAGCTTAGGAGCACCACACCAGTTTCCTTTTCATCTTCTTTTTAAATTTTGTGTTTCTCAAATTTACACATTTAAAAGTAGCTGTATTTAAGAGGACTGTCTGTTTGTTTTAATGTTTATCATCTGTTTGCTCTAATGATGAACATTCAATTTATTTAAAATAAAACCATTACTTTTTCTTACTATTTGGAGGCAGGGAAAATGGAACTTTTTCAAGACAGCTAATGCCAGATTAAGAATTAATTAGGTATTCTTTAAAAGTGATACTGATTGATTTTGGTAGATAAAGCCTGAGTAGTTTAGGTATGTGCCAATCTTATTTTCAAATGACTTAGGAAGTAAATCAGTTTTAGCAGGAAATTAACTAACTTGGGCCTGTAATAATGTTAAGATTTAAACCCCTTATTTTTTGTTTAGGATTTCACTGATCTAGTATAATGAAGTGACATTTGCTTTCAGTCAAATCAGCTTTGCTGTTTGTTTCACTGCAGCACTAAATCTTGCAGAACTAACACTGGTGACAACTTTCCGTTTTCTGTTTAGTACACTACACATTGTCAACAGCAAGAGGAGGACTTGAAGCAGGAGCACCACAGAGGAATTTTTAGTTAAAATATCTTTGCTTTCATATTTTCAGAGAAGTGCTTAAATTATGTATTAATTCTTATGTTCTATTCTTATAAATGAAGTTTTTATTTAAAACACGTAAATTTGACTGCTGTTTAGATTATCAGTATAGGATATATATAGATGGGAAAATACCCAAGAAATGTTATGATAAAATTAAGAATAGCAGTTTAAAAAGAAAGCATGAGTCAGTTTATGAGATTGTATCCTAAAAGGCATTCCCTTTGATAGTAAAGGAAATTTCTGCATCAACTTTGATGCATAACTCTCAGTAGAGCACGTATAAATATTGGTCATTTTCAAAGCACATCATACATCACACAACTGCAGTTTTCATATCCATTTTTACATATTTCAGTTCTAATTTGGTGTCCTTCCACTTCCAAACAAAGACAAAAGAAATACCTACATTTAAAACTGTTTCCCACATATCATTCTCCTGAGCTATGAAGTTTGAGAGTAGAAGGGAGTAAAAATGAGTTCAGATGCCTATGAAAAATCCTTTCCACTGCCCAACAACTGAGGAAAGCCTTACACTGATGCTTTTGCTTAATATGAAGAGTTTTTGCATGAAAGCAGAATGATTTGCCTGGAAAAATGCAAGACCAAGTTTGTCCCAAAAGCCAATGTGGGTCTTATAATTGTGCTCTCCCAATGGTTTTCTTGCCTTTTCCAGTAAGCCCCATGGGCAGTGTGCTGCACTTGACTCTACCCTGGTGACAAGCAGTTTTAGAGAGAGTGCAAAGTATCTTGTACATATTCCTACTCCTGTCCTGGAAGCAGCAACATGGAAAGCCTTGATGTCAGCCTTTCTACCGATGCTGCAGCTAAGGCTACAGGTAACTCTCTCCACAGGATTTTATATAACTCCCTGCATTAAGTGATGATCTAAATCTTTAGTGATAACTGGTGTTCCTAGACCTCAAACATTGCTGATAGCAGATATTATGGGCTTTTGCTTCTTAGGAGGTAATTTTTCAACCACACTAATTTTCTTAACCATAGCAGTTGTTACATATTTAAATTTTTTCCCCTGCTACTCTTTTTTTCCACCGAAGTACTTTTCCGTGACTTACGAAATATTTGGAAAATATCTCTTTCAAAGCTAGACTCTATAATCATATTGGAAGGAAACAAATCTTTCTCACTCTCTTCATATTGGATTATGTCAAAGATTAGCTTCGATTTGAACTAACGTTGTACGAAGTTTTGCAAAGGATTTTCTTTTTAAACTACAACCATATGTTTTACTCCATTGAAACAGCTTACATATTGAGTATATGAGATTGATTGATGACATTTGCTCCAGTCATTTCACTAGTCATTTATTCATTTAAGGTTAGGTTAAGGATGTTTATTAAATGATTAGCAAAGCAACTCATTGATCATTGTTCCCTGTTTCTGGCTAGAAGCAACTGAGGAGCAATGATTTTAAATAAAAAATACACTAGCCTTTTATAACATGAATATACAGGGATATTAATTATCGTTCTGCAACTTCTTTATCGTAAATACTTACAACAAATACATTACAGTTTCCCCTAACAAAAGATCCCAAAAAAGGATATAGAATGAGCAGTCACTGGCCCAACAGCAGCCTAACCCCATGCCTCCCTCTTTCCTCTGTTTCCCACTCACCAAAACAGATCATAGTACACATAATCCTAGTTTTCAGTTTTCTTCATTGGCACACAGTTGAATATTGAAAGTCGCCCTCTTTCTATATAATTTGAGGAAATGGATCCAAGATGCTGAAGAGGCCACCTTGCCTCACAAAGCTGCAGCCTCCCTCTTGATGCTCTCTCTCCCTCTCGGTTTCTCAGCAATTGAGCTTTCTCTGTCCTTACTGATGTTTTCAACAGCGTGGAGCTTGGTCTTTCCTGGCAGACTGCCTGAGACAACAAAATTCCTTTTTCCAGGAAGGAAGAGCAACATGGGGAGTCATTATTTTCAGGTCATATGTAGATACTTCTTTCTCTGATTCTGGTCTTCCACAATGCAAAAGCAGTTGAGAAAAGGGGAAGGGGAGGGGAAGGGAAGGGAAGGGAAGGGAAGAAGGGAAGGGAAGAGAAGGGAAGGGAAGGGGAAAGGCAGGAAAAAAACCCAGAAGTAAAAATAAGTCCTCTAAGGAGGATGGAGACTTTATAATGGCTTCAACCATCCTATATAAATGTTCTGTGAAAGAGATTTAACGTAATTCCTGAGTAGGGCTGAGGAAGTGAGAAAGAGGAGGGAGCAGATATACACAGGGAGTGTCTGCATGGCTGAATGATGGGGCATGAGGAGAAAAGACTGAGTTTTGATCACACCAGTGGGTTATGGTTTCAGGACTATGTGTCCATCTCAAGTCTTCATGGATACTGAAGCTCAGTGCAATGGCTGGACCTGAGTCCACAGATGCCAGCTACATTTCTGAGCATGAGGCTTTATGCACTTGTAAGTTTCCAATCAACCTGACTTCCATTTCCTGAAAACACCAGAATCAATAATGTCTGTAAGCAGAAATAAAAGTACAAGATTTTAAGAAGCAACTTGTAAGGATTTGTCAAGAATAAATACTGTCAAGAAATATTAATGAGACTCTTTCTGCTAATGGCATTGAATAGGAAGGAGCACTAGATATTACACAAATTTACTATAGTAAAGTTTTTGGCATGGTCTCAAGTGGTGTTCTAAAAGCTGTGAAACATGGAAGAACTGAAACTGTTATCAGGTGGGTGGACAGTGGGTGAACTATCCTGTGGGAATAGTTATCAGAGCAGTCCTATTTTGTTTGAAGAGTTTAGAGTTACAGAGTTTCACAAAAAAGTTTGAGAGCCGGGGACCAGTTTTGAAGTCCGCCTTGTCCAGTGCATTGGGTGGTTGTAGGCTGACCTGGGCAAAGAGTCAGGAAAGTCCCATCCTACTGTTAAAAGGTAATGGCAAAAATAGTTTGAGACAGGCCATGGTCCTTGTATATAACTGTGGGTTGTGTTTGATGGGACTACCAAACAACTTGCATTTCAGGGTGTTTCAAGGACTTTTAGAATAAATAGAGGAATCTTTATATAGTGTCCATGTATATATTTTGGGAAGTTCAAAGCTGGCACACAGGGCTGCTAGATGAGACCTGAATGCACTTCAGCAGGAGAGGCAGGTGTTCAGGTGGCCCTCATAACTGCATTTGTGACCTAAAGCTCAGCCTCTGCAGAGGGCAGACTTCCACAGAACAGGTCCCAGATGTTAGAGAAATAATATTATAATGGGAATTATTCCTTTAGTTTCACAAGCATCTTATCCACTTCAAAATAAAGTTTGTGTGAAATACTGTATGAAGAGCACATACACTCCCTACAAACATAAAGACCAGAACAGTTTGTGTCAGAGGAATTTTACGTTTATTTTCAGAATAAATAGAATTTTATTGTAAATGATATTTTATCTAAATTGTTTCATATAGGAGTAGCTTTCACCAAATAGAAAATAAATTTGAGGGAAAAATTCTTTATCCATGTCTATTCAAAATTGTTTAATACATGCTTATTCATGCAGAAGCCATGTTGATAGTTAATGCATGTAAATAATGCTGAAAATAAGGAAAGAACAGTCCAGTGAAGGACTGTCAAATATTTAGTCTATGTGCCCCAAAAAGGCAAGTGTAGCTGCCATATTTGCATACATAACAATGCACATTTTGATGTTTTGAAAAACTCATTTACAGTGTTTATAAAATTTGGGATTTTGTCATCAGAAAGAAAACAAAGGTATAGCAGCTTCCAATGCACCAAAGGGAGTGTACAAATTTTACATTTTAAGTTACTGCTAATAAGTAGTTTTTTAGTTTATTGAGGAACGTTTAAGGATAGAGGAAATGAATAAGCATGAAGTACAGCTGGTATATTAAAAGAGAACTTACATGACAACTGCCAAATACCCTGCAGCAAAGAGGTTTAATAAAACAAATAGAAAAAGCACCAGGATGCTTTCTTTATTGCAGCATTACCAAAGTGTAATAAAGAAATCAAACACACAACAAACAAAGTAAACTAAAATGCTGATCCTATGTTATTGAACCGTTAATAAATCCTACGGATGGTTCTGTGTTAAATGGATCTGTGAGCAGTAAGTAACAAATATGAAAACTCATCTAAAATAGTTAGTGTAGATCCTATTGAAGATAATGCCTTCCGGGAAGTAAACACTGTAAAATAATGGGGAAAAAAATCAAACTAATTTGATGGCCTATTTGATGCAGCTGGTGGGGAACCTAAAAAGCACACTAGACTTTGGGTTTACTGCTCTGTGAGGACTTCATCACCACCAATAAACAGGGTGTGAATTCTGGGCGATGGCTTCTAATCAATTCAGTATTACTCCCTGCATCATTAAGGGCTTGACCCAGGTGAATGTAGCCTCCATGGCTGCCAGACCACACTAAATTAAAAAAAAAATAAACTCCATGAGCCACTGGGGACCTGCAGCTACAGAAGCTTCTTGTGACTCCAAGAGCAATATTTCCCCTGGTGACCACAGAATGCTGGAAGGAGAATGAACCAGCTTGGCTGCAGAGCCTGAATCTGCTCATTTGATTGCTGGGCTGTACCCAGAGCACAGGCTTTTCAGAGTGCTACTATGGGTCTACACTGAATGCAGCTAGAGAACGCCGGGACTTGCTGACATGGCTGTAGCTTGTGCAGTCACACAGTAAATGAGCAGCAGATCTGAAAATAGAATTCGCTAAATCCTGCTTCCTAATCCCATCCTTCAATCAGTAAAATAAAGTGAAAAAAGCCTTCTCCCTGTAGATACTGGATAAATCCATTTGTGCTTTGTTATAACTCCATTGTTCCATGGTATCTTATAATCCATGGGCACATGGGTAGTTTATAAATTTAAAAATTTGGTTGACATTCAATCCTTTCCAGGATTTGAACTCAATTCAAACGCATTTCCATGAATGTCTTTGCCTGAAACTTTTACAGAAGGCTCACAGCTACAGGTTTGGCCATTAAAGACACGTTTCTGTGTTAAACAAAGTTGTCGTCCCTATTAAAATTGACAGCCAAGTCCATATGTTCCATAAAATAATGGAAAGGCTCATTGTGAACAATGCTACAATGGATCCCAGAGTTCTCATAACCATTTGGAGTGTGCTTTCATAGTAAATTCACGGGAACCTTTCAAAGAATACTGCTTTGCAGTTCGGTCTTACCTCTTATTCTTACACAGAGAAGAAAACCCAGCCAAACCCAAATTTTCACCACATTTTCTTATACAGGATTCGAAATATGTGCGATGGATTGCTTGCCACTTTGAGAAGGCAGAAAACAACCTTTCTGTCAGGTTGGGTTAGGAGTTTGCATTCAGTCTAATACAGTATTTCTTGATAGTCCATGTACTGTCTGTCCTCTGCCTTCTACCTTGCTGTTTCTCCTTTTCTCAGCAGCTAAGCTCAAATTCTCCCTCATTTTCATCTAATGTGGAAGGTCACCTAATGCTGTTAATAGAGATTTTGAGAAAAGGTTGGAGCATTTTTTATTTGTAAGGAAAACTAATTGCTGTCAATCCAACTTAGAAATCTCTGGTTCCTGACCTTTTTTTGCCCGGACATTATGCAACCATGGTAAATTGAGTAGCTGCAGAATTATATGACTGGCTTTTCACGCATTTAGTTAGCAGTAGAACATGCCCAAGATCTCAATAAAGGATACAGTTTGCTACACTGGAAATTTTATTATTCCTTTTCATTTGAAGAACTAGGATTCATTATAAATATTCATATGCAAGGGCATTGCTGTCACAGGTTCCGACAAAAAACATAAGATGTTAAAAGAATATACTTGAGTAATCAGCGATAGTGTCTTGCATTTTTCCAAATCGGAGCAATCAGTACAGCGGCCAGTCTGAAGCTGACATCTCAGCAGTTCATTTAGCCATGAACATATCTAACCTAATTAAAATACCTTAGAACTTTAACACTTTGGGTAAAAACGTTTTTACTATCTGCACTAACAACTTAATATGCTGCACTCGTATCAGCTCTTGGGGGCAAGGTGAAAGTAGCTTCCAGCATCAGTTGGAACTGCAGCTGCTGCACAAAGTTGTGCCTTTACTCTTCTGTAACTTCTGAAAACAAGCTCCAAGATGATACTAAAACTGTACACCAACAGAGGTCTAATACTTTATCTAAAAGGACAAACATGTTTTGTCAGTAATGCAAATCAAATTAATTCAGTGTTGCCATGTATACTTGGATTTTTTTTCTGAGGGTTCATGGAGTTCTTTGTTGTGATTAGTGGTACCATTTTACTATGAGCTTCTCACTAGCCTATTGTTCTTTTAATCAAATTTCTTCTGATGCAATGTTTCTCTAGGCTTAGCTAAGCAGAGAGAAGCTGCTTTGGAAGAATATCCTTTGTGCTTATTACTATTCCAGGCAAAGGCAGTCAGGTGTCAGCTACCTCTTCCACCACGATACTTGTTCTCTCAATGCCACTTCACTTACGCTGGAAATAGTGCTATGGTCTCCTGCTTCTCTACCTTTTCAAGAAGAGAGGTATGGATGATTCTTCTCACCAGTGTGGGAAGAATGCAGCCTCGGTTTGTCCTCATCTTCTGCTGTTGAATGCTAACAAGCACAGAAACCCCTTCAGGTTCTCTGTCCTAGATCCACTCCTAAACTGCTGGATTATCTGCTATGTATTTATTGTCCTATATGACCTGTTGCACATCTTAATTGTCTACTTGCTTTTTGTCATTGTTTTTGCCATTTTTATTTGGTGGAAGTTTTTTTTGCTGCTGATACTGAAACATTTGTGATAATTCTGTTTTCTCAACTGCCAGTGACTCGTTTTCTTCTCTGTAACCTCTCAGCAGCTTTCTACACAAAAAAAGCTTCTAAATTGCCTACTCTCTTCTTCCAGGAAATTATCCTCCACCATCTTAGATAATCAGGAACCTGTAGCAGTCCAGACATATTAAAAATTAGCGATTTACTGTAGCCAATGCTATGTGATTATAGTATTTTAGCAGCTAGCGCATTTCTTTTGTGTGTTAAATGTAACAAAGGCCTATTGTGTTCAATGTGGGAAAGCAAATAATTTTTAAAATGTGATTAATTGTGTAAGTATGGACCTTTTAAGTACATGTGGCAAGCCCTATGCCATGGGAATGGCACTTACTGCTCTCTCAGCATGAGTCTGATGAAGTAAACAAAAAGTTAAAATACAGCCGATAGTCTCCCTGGCATTCATTAACATAGCATAGAAAGCAGAAACTAGCCACATTTTATATAAAAAGACTCTAGAAATCTGTGTCTACTTACATTAACATTAGCCAATTGGTGGGTGCCAACTATGCACATAGCATGTTTTATTTATAGGTCTATATAGTAGTCAAAAACATTCTATCATGGAAATGTGTTATTCATTAATTCATATTTTGCTCAGCCTTACTTTACTTTTTGAACCCATCCAGGTGTTTTTTAAATGATGAGGGTAATTTAATACCAGACAGCATTTGCATTCACCCTATTTTTCAATTCCATATAACTAAATATTCCTCCCAATTTTGTCTATTACTTACTTAATTAGCTCAGATATACTGCAAACTGGAGTTTCGCTGTGTTTTTATGACAAAATTCCACACAATGGTAAAAAATAAAGGCGGAATAAATGGTCAACTTACTGAACAGAGTATTTGACATTAACTTTTTCTCAAATATCCGTTCTTTATATCAACTGGAATGGCAAAGACTGCAATAGATATATGCTCCTGGAGCCTAATTTGTTTTAAAGTGTTCATTTAAAATGTTTAAAATGTTCATTTTAGCCTACTGCTTAAAAGCATCGTAAGAGATCTAGTCACACATTGCAGAACATAGATCATATCAAATGACCTCAACAAATCCAGCAACATGCAATGTGTATATGTTTTCACTAGAAGAGCTTTATGGGTTTCCATGACTTAACCTATGAGGTTTAAGGGAGTTTAAGGAGGAAAAACAAAACCCTTTTCTTGTTGGTTCCTTTTATCTGAAATAGGAATGTGAACTTGGCATAATCTAATTTTAATCATGAGGAAAAATTAAAACAAAGTTAAACCAGGAACACTATATCAACACTAAAATGCTGTCAATTATTGCTTGTCATGTACATCAGTCATATAGGTCCTTTATGAATAGCCATAAAGCAACTTCTTCCATTTGCAAGGCACACAACCTTTGCCTTTCAGTGATCTATGTAAATACTGGTGTCAAAGCTCCTTCTGAAACACCACCACTGGGAGAGAGAGAAATCTCACCGCCATTAAGACACACAATCCTTTAGCCTCTGAAGAAAAATAACAGTTAAGCCAGCAGTAACTTTTTATAATTAGACTTGATAATAGAGAAAATGTCAACATTGGAAATAATTTCTGCTGGGGAGCAGAGTGTTAAAATGGGGTCAAAGGCTTTTGAAGAAAATTTACAAGTATTTGCTTATCTCTTGAAATACAGAACTATTTTTAAGCCTTGCAGGACAAGTCAATTGTTTCCTGTTAGATGTTTTTATTTTCTTTAAATTTATATTTGGATTTAATTTTTTTCTTTAAAACTAATGACCATTCTGTCATGTCTTCTACATGTTTCATTTCTGAGATAGTCTGAAAAATAATGTTTTTCCTCTTCTGTGGAAACTATAAATTTTCAACCACTTACAATATCCTTCCTGAGGTTAACAGCCCCAGATAAACGTGTCCTATTTAGTGGAATAGTACAGCATTTTAAAAGAGTTTCAGGTATAGCCAATATTTCCTGATATTCTCTACAGGCTTTCCAGAAGGATTTCAGAGGATACAATTAGGCACTTGGAAGGATAAACAGAACAAGTTCAGTTCTGCAACACCCTGTTTAAAAACTTGAATGTTGTGTTTCACAGTCCAGCTTTTAGAAGTCTCCAAGAATGGTATCACCTGTCTTGTTTCTTGTATGATTCTTAAGGCAAAAATGTTAAAAACCCCAGGATGATTTTAGCACTTTGTATTTCCTTGGGATGTATGCAAGGCTCATCTCCCCAGACTTACCCAGCTGTAGCAGCAGTTGTTACAGTGATTCTGTTCCTTAGCTCCGAGTTTCTAGATAGGAAGGCTGCAGCTGCTCATGAACTTGGAAAAGACAAAATCAGGGTCATATATTACAAAGTGAGCCTAGGTTAAGTCTGAAGGACCTATCAATCAGACTGAGGGACAGCTGAAGAAAGCTGGAGAGTTTAGATAGAAACATTGTGTTGGGTGAAACCTTATTAGAAATTTTACCCCTGGCTTTATCAGTTGCCTGAAGTCTTGAATGGAGGACCCTCTGCTACTCCAGGGAAAAACAGACTTTCTTTAGCAGTGTTTCCCTATAAATAATAGTCGTTATAGCCATTTGCCAAACCCTCACTTTATGAGTCATGAAAAGCGTTTGAGTCTAGCATGCAATTTAGGAGAGATTAGGTTTCCATGTCCAAAACAACCAACCTTAATCATTACACATCCTACGTTTTCCTATTATTCGTGTCTACGTGGATCATAACCTTAGTCAAATTGAGCCTGTCTCTAAAACAGTTTAGGGCATCTGGAAGTCTCTTGAGAGCCCTGGTGTCTTACACACTGGCAGAGGAATCCCAAAACACTTTGTCAGCAGCAGCAGGCTTAGTACAAAGCAGAGCACCAGAGCCACTTTCACTAAGTAAAATAATTTCAGAAAGAGTAACCCTTCGCTGTTTGCATGATTAGTGACTGTTAGTTAGTGATTAAAGCACTTTCCCAGGAAGAGGGAGGCTTGATTTCAGCTCCCTTGCCTAGTCCAAGACATCCAGACATCCTTCTGTTAGGAGAAAGGGAAAGTCACAACTGCAGTGTCAAAAAACAATACATACCCCTGGTGGAGAATTGTGCCAGATTTGCAACAAGTTAGAAAGAAAACCAAGAGTAGATACTTCCCTGTTAGAGCATATTGCTGAAGTGGGAGCTGCCTGATGACAGTGATCCTTGTCTTCAGTGTTACTGCTCAAGACAATTTTTGAAAGGGAAAATAGTTCTAAATGCTGCTGAGGGTACTGCTGTTCAAAGTCTGCTGTGTTTAATCTATTCAACAACAAACACTGAGGATATATCCAGAATTTGCATCAATGTTTACTCTTCCAGTAGGAGGGTGGTCCTAGATATATGCAGAAGGGCAAAATAGTCTTTTTGCACAGAAAGGGGTGAGAAAAAGATAACAATTTTCCTGTCTCTTATTACCTGCTGTGTATAATTTTGAACCTGATACACAGAGAGCTGAGCCTTGTATAATACATATATCCAGTATTTTTCTAACAGGTGTTTAATACAGAATTAGCAAGTGGGAGTCCTTCAAGACACATATGTAATCACTGAATTTTAGATCCAATTAGAGTTTGGTTTCCCCCATTGCCTGAAAATATCCTTTTGTGAAGTCAGCCGTACCAAATAAAGATGAAAATAAAGAAGGGGATGAATCTTCTTGGAGCTGGTAAAACCCTGTCTTCAGCAATGGTGATTCATGTACACAGAGAGCATCCATATAAGATAGTTACACTGCTCTCTGTGTTTTGACTGGTGTCCCTCAGTAACATCTACTGGCAATGCTGAATCATCCCTAACATACGTGCAAACAGTTAAGCTGCAGGTGTTTTTCAGGTTCTACCACACTGAGATTCTGAGGACTCCCCCCAATTCAGTTTCTGATTGTTTACAATCTCCTGCTGTGCCTGCAATATGCTTGAATTGTACTTAAAACACATAAATCTGCCTTCAAAGGCAGCTTGGGAGGCAAAAGTGTGGCTAGGGAATTTTAAATGGAAGGGACAAGCAATGGCTACAAAGAGCTCAGTTTTTAGTAGTAGGTGTTGCAGTTTGTTCCAATTACAGCACGCATTAGAGTGTGAAATGTTCATGCCAATCTAGTAAAAGGAAAAAGTACACGCAATGCTGAAATTAACACCTTTGTAATTACAGACAAGCTTCTTTACTACTACCCAGCAAGTGCAGTTGAGCCAGGTTTAGAGAAAAGCAAACAAGGGTTTGGGGGAGAGAAAATGTGACTTTTTCAATCTGACTTGATAATTGGAAACTTCCTTGGCAGCCAGATAAAATAATTTGCATTTCTGAGGAGAAGAATTTAAGAGTGTACTACAGCTAAGAGTGTACTACATCTATACTTGCCTCACTGAAAGCAAAACAAAAAGAGCTTTTTTTAACAATTGCCTTTCTTTCCCTCATATACCATTGAAATCACAGAGCTCAATATTTGGCATTCTTCAACATAATTTATAGTTCTTTTTGCAAGTCAAGCCAGTAACAGACCATCACAGAGGCAAACATGCCCTTCATTTGCATTAAGTGAGTTGTCTCAGACTCATGGCAAAATGAATAGCTGGATATCCCCCAATAATCCCAGTCCCTTACTATTCACACACATTCTCAGTGACTCATTCAGGAAAATATCACTGAATGTGTCTTTTAATTTTATTCATGTTTCCACTATAACCCTTCAGAGGCTTCTTAGTGATTGTAAGATTATTTTAGTTAGCTTCACTTGCCAAACAGATCTTTCCCCACTTTATTATATCATCGTTATTATTTCTATTATATAGGAAGTATATCACTGCATATCATATATCAAAACATTACTAATGCCATTAAGACAATGCCAAGACTAGTCATGTGATATGCATGAAAAGGCAACTCAGTTCTTCAGAGAGCCTTGAACATTAGCTGACCAATTTCTGTGCAACAAGTTTTGCATGTGCATGCCAAAGTCAGAAACAGACATCCTGACCAGGACAGAAGAAGGAACCTCTCTCATTTGAAATAAAGCCTGAGAAGCAGAGACACCACCTTGTGTTGAGGATCTTTTGAAAAAGCAGCATGCTCTCATCCAAATGCTTTTTAGACATTGTCAGTGTCAGAACAGATGCTTCCATGGAAGATATAATTTGACAAGGTTTATGCAGAGAAAACTTTTGAAACAGCTGTAATGTTTTGTTTGCATAGTTTTTTTTTTCTCTTTTTTTTTTTTTTGCGTGAAGGGGAGAAAAACAGTGTTCTTCATTTATATCTCAAAGGACAGAAGTAAGGTCTCTGTCAATTATAATTCTGACATTTCCTAACCTCTTAAACCTTGCCTCTGCAACCGTATGATCCATTTGACAATGTATTTTCCTGCAATTTAATGAGAAATCTCTTAACATGTCCTCTCCCTCTCCGGGTCTCTTAAGTCCAGATATTTCCATCTGCTTGTGCAGGTGACTGAGAGCATTACAGTTCTGATCTTTACTGCTGATTTTTTTTTTTTTTGGTGGGGTATCTGAAAGCAAAATACTGAAACAAAATGCTTGAATTGTTACTTTCTTTTCTCTAGTTCATATTTTCTAGTAATCATAACATACTACATAATAAACAAGAAATGGATATGTAGCTTTTAATATTGACTATCACTATTAGCAGCACCCCAACTATAACTATAACCTAGGAAGAATTAGTGTTTGGTCTTCCCTTACTGCAGTTCATGTTACTTTTCATTTGTATATCTTAGCAGAAAATATAGTGTATCTAGTCACCATAGGAACACATTCCCCATCTGCTCTATTATCACATTTTTTCCCCTTGACTTCTGTAGATTGCAGTCCTCTCTACTATGTTGTCAAGATATGTAGGGGCCAATTTCCTCCCCATCCAAAAGGAGTTATAACAGACATGAAAGGAGTCCTGTTTCTTAACTCTTGGAATTCCATGTCTTTTCATGTACACAAGATTTTCAGCAGTATACCTGCAAACCAATTCCTCCTTTCCTAGCCTTTCTAGCAAAACGGCTTTTGAAGAAAGTGGGCTGGGAATTGTGTCAAATGCTTTTTAAGGAAAAATGCAGGGCCTTTTTGGTAAAGTTTATGTCCCATTATGCACTATGAGCTCCCCTCTGTCCGAGCCATATGGCTCATCATTAGAGTCACATGCTGTGGTGCAATGGGAGAGAGTTTGCCAAGAAGCCAAGCCCATATGAAAGCCTGGGAACCAGGGGGCACTGCTCAGATTCCCATGAGGCACAATAGGCCAAAACAGCTTAATGTTGAACTGACTTGAAACACAGAGTTTGGGTTCAGTTCAAGAAAATAAAACATTTTGATTTAGTAAGTCAAAACTAAACATAGACATTTCCAAATTGAATTATTTTGCAACATTTCATTTAAAAAATGGTGATATTTCAACTTTTTGTTCCTTTTCTAAGGAAAATTATATTGAAATATTGGTTTTGCCTGTGGGATATTTTCTGTTCCCAGTGAGGAAAAAATAGCTTATACAAAACAACAAAATAATTCAAAGTCAATCATATCTGTGTATTGTATCCAGTGCTTTTGCTGCTAATTTTTTTTCAGTTTAAAATGTAATGAGAATTAGTGCACATACATAAGTAGAAGGGGATAAAAACAGTTTTCTGAGTTAGAATGTGAGACAGACTTATGCTACATCCATTAAAGTTGATTAGATAATTTGAATTTAAAAATGAATAACGTTTTTATAGAGAAATGCAATATAACCATAGGAAAAAATTCACTAATTTAAAATTTTGATTTTGGTTCAGACAAGTTCTGGTCTGCTCTTGTAAAGGAAGATAAGATAGTTTTAATTGTTTATTCGATTCAGGAATATGGAAATACTAGCCTGAATTTTCATTTCAGGCTGACTGAAAATCAGCCTCTGCTATCACAGTAATCATACTGTATTTTTTTCTTGCATGAGTTAATGAGGCTTGATCTTAAAACTGTTTAGTTTTTGCTCCTACTAATACTGATTGGACAGTAACCCTTTTCTGCTACAAACCACTTAGCAGAAAGCCACAATTTATTCATGATTAATATTCACAAAATACTATTGTAATTATATACCTTCAGCAAAATAATTTTCTTCCACGCACGTTCCCCTTCCTGATAAAATGAAGTTTCCAGCACTTGTTCTCCCCAAGTTTTTTTTCCCATCTGCTGCATATTTACTTCTACTTTCATGCCCTCATTCCCATTCAGGCATTTTCCTCTGGCTCCCACGTTCAGAACCACTCTCAAGGTGAAACCCTGAAGAACCAGTTGGTTGGTTCTACACCAGGTCTTCATTATTCTTGTTCCCTCTGCTCTATCTTGTTGCCTCTTTTCTTTCTTACTGCTGAACAACATTTTACTGCGTGGTAGTCGGGACCAGGATCTGCTGAAATGAGGGACTGTCCCTTCCAAGCTTAGATCCCTTAAGCATTCCTCAGTGACCTTCACAATTTGCTCTGACTCCAAGACTACACGTCTGCTCTTGAGGCCTGGCTTTACTGAGAAAGCTCGTGGTAACATAAGCTGAATCCATCTTTATGCTTTCCTCAGGGCTCTCTGCCTTTCAGATTTGTATATCACACTCCCCCAAACGCATGCCAGACTCTCTCCTATTTATTTCACATCCAGGTGAGATAAAGAGTTACTTTCACCAGCAAATAACATTTAAACTTTTCCCAGTTTAAGTAATTTTAATATTATTAATCAGATTAACTCCTGGCAGTCTTTTCTTCCAAACACAGCGCATCTCTATGGAAACAGAAAACTGCATGGAAAACTGAATATTGAACACACATAGTAAAAAATAATTTAAAATGCGATTGAGGCACATTTACTATTCTTATACAGAGAAGTTATTCATGGGTAAATCCATATAATTTACAAAGCTAACACTTGCAAGACCACTCCAAAGACTTGGATAGTTATGTTTTCCTAACTTTTAACAGGATTTAACTATTTTGGCACACTATTCAAAAGTGCCTGTCACCCGGCCTGGATTAGGAGTGTATTTTTGAAGCAAATTTATCCCCACTTAACAGGACTTCAATTCACACCATAGAGTAGTCTGGAAGTGAACACAACTAGATCCTGAAGCTGGAAACAGGAAGATGTGCCCTAGGAGTCCTCATGACTGACCTTCAGCAGCTGGCAGGGATTTGGCCCCAAGATCAGGCTAACATGAGCCAGAGTGACAGGTATTGAGCAGCATCTCTGTCTCCCTCCACATCTGCTCCTATCAGGACACAATAGTTGCTACTGGAGACAGAGCCTCAGCATCTCCTGTTATGTGCTTTGCTATCTTAGATGCTTTGCACTCTTAATCATAATGAAATAAAGCTCTAACACCAGGTATAACCACTTTCCCATTTTGAAACCTTGGGCAGGAACCAGTACTTTCTTTTTTGGCCCAGTTTTTCCAACAAAGAACAGATGTGGCTGACTATTTAAATTACTTGATATGCAGCCCCAGAAGAGTGGATAAAGCTCTTTCAAGACCATGGATATTTAACTTATTCATACATGTTTGTTCATACAACATTTTGTTCCAATCATAACATTGAGACTTTTTGTATTTTATGTGCCTGTTCTAATCATAACATATTCCTTCCTTGGAGTAGAGGCTGAGTTGGAAAAACAGAATGTTAAAGGGATGTGTGGAAGCAAAATTATTTGGTTGTCAAATGTATCGGATCATCTCACCTGTCCAAATTTCTGCTTGTTGAAGGGTTTATCCTAAAAGTTGCTGTTCAGTTTTAACCCTTTTTGGAATCAATTAAGAGCTGAAGTCAGCAGGATCATCATGCTCAGGACCTTACTGGTGAATAGCAGATTCCCTAGTGCCTATGTATATTGCAATTATCCTTGTTTCTATAATTATACTGTGCTATCATCAGCTGTCCAGGACAAGATCCTTATTAGGTTAATAGCAGAACTTAAAGGGGTCAGGGTGCCCTTTTTGGCATGTTTCACACATCCCGTGCTTTTGTGGAAAAATGAATTCACTAAGAAAAAGTTATACATTGATCATAATTAAACAGCCACCCCAAATTTTCCCATGTTTAGTTTACAGCTATAGTCTAGAGATTACTTGTAATCCTGTTTTTTTTTCCTTTGTGTGCTTGCTTGCTACTGAGAGAAATGTTATTGCTGTCAGCCATAATTTGGAATAAGCTATTAAACTTCTGCAACTTTGGTGCAGAACTCTCCCAAATATTGTGAATAGAAGCAGCTCATCCAACAAAAAAACTCTCAAACACTTCTGTCTATAACATTTTAAATAGTTAAATTTAGCAAATGTTGGCTCTACTCCATTTGGTGCTAATGATGGAGATAAACTATGCTTTACATCATGTGAAGAATCTAGTTTTTTTCTGCACCAAGTCTTCGCCATTCTTACATCAGGTATCTGAGATAGAAAATTGAGGCTTTTAAATTCTTTTTAGACTTTCCACATTGCTTTTATATAACAGAGCAATTAGAACTATGAGAGGTCTGAAAGTGGGAGTAGGTTGTGATAACTTTTAGTGAATTGCAGTGTTTTCTCATTTCTGACTCTTTACAACAGATGTGTCAAAAATAGTTAAGTGAAGCTTTTCCTGGTGTTTACAAAATGCTTCTTTTCTATCAAGGCTAAAAATGCAAAATCAAAAGAATAAATATTTACATTCCAATAAAGGCAGTCTAAATAATTTAGTCAGTGGAAAAGCACATTATTGCCTATATTTTTATCTATTTTTTTCCCCCCCTGCAGGTTTATTTTTATTGTTTCACACCATTTCTCTTAATTATTCCGCTAACTCCAGATTGGCACAGTTCAAGAAAGAATGCTTTCTGCAAACTTTGGACATTTCAGCACTGCTGTTTGGCCCAGGTCTTAGTCTCGTAGTTGCAGGGAGTTTTGCAGCTGGATTACGCTGTGGCCAATATTCCCCCTGGGTGTCAAGCATTAGCTGTCCCAATTGCATCTTGCACACCCACCACAGCTCTTAAGCCATTGCTGGACCCTTCTGTCTCTGCTATCAGCGTTCAGTAGGGCAAGATCAGGTTTACTCTTTGAGCATTAGTCACACACATCATCAATACCTTTTCCTATGCAATCATATATTGAATGGTTATTTTCCAAGTCCAGAAGTAAGAAATAATAAAACAAACAAATAAATGAAGAATGACATTGGAAGAAGTTATAGCATGAGAAATATCTGTAATAGATATAATCTCCTTTTAACCTAAAACCTGGTAGGTTCTGTTCGTCAGAATTTTGTTCTGTTGTCAGAATAATTGGATGGAAGTAAAACACCTTCTGCAAAGTGGAAGTGCAGAAGGTGTTTTACTTCCATCCAATTATTCTGACAACAGAGCAAAATTCTGACAAAGTGGAAGCTTTTCAAAAGGAAATCCAGAGTGCCATTAGAAACATTCCTACTTGTAAAATCAAAATTTAATATACAGGTTTTGGGTAGATTTCATTTAAGGTAAAATAGTTTATTATGCTGGAAAAAAATCCCCATTTCCTTTTTAAAGTCAGTTCTGCGTTAAATTGCACTTACAGACTTTGGTCTGTAGGACCTCACAGGACTTGTAGAAATGGCAGCATAGGTTTTTCTGTTCCTTCTCTGTGAAACAGACAGGCAGGGCAGAAAAAACGCTTGTGCACATGGTATTCAAATGTCTTCCCAAAGGCTTCATAAGCCATGATATTTCTCCTCATTCAGGTGGAGCACTTCTACCTATCTGTATAGGTCTTAAAAGTGCCTGACTGTTGCTAGCTTCATGAAAGACAGATGGTGAGTACTCTGACACATGTTCTTCTCCTGACATGGCAGATGTCTTGCTTTTTGTCAGTTTAACACACATAATTCACATCCATAGCCTTTGCTTGAACTCATTGCTACCAGGTGTGTTACAAGAAGTTGTTAGGATATAATACCAATATTTTGGTGATAGGTTATATGCACCCCATTGCTGAATGCCATAGAAGGCTCATGCACATACAAATGTTTTTTCAAAATACATAAAGCTTTGTTAACTTCTATGGGTTGATGATGATGGAATTTTAAAATTTATTTCTTTGGACCAAAATACAATTTGCACATTCAAAGGTACCAACAGAGAAGTGAAATGAAATGAGCTTCTTTTACTTATTTTAAGTGCCAGTTCTGCTCCAAAGGACTCCAGCATGGAGTCCAGGACTCCACATGAAGAATTCCAATGATATGTGAGCCATAAAAAAATAATTGCTTCAGTCACCCTTGAAAAACAATTTACTCTTAAAAGACAATAATTCCTTATAAGAACAAGCAACATAAATTTTCAAATGAGATTTCCTGGATTTAGCAGGGTGGGTACATCAGACGCTCTTCCTCTGACAAAAGTGCTAAATGCCCAGGAAGCCCCAGATAACTGGAAATGAACTCTGGACACTGGTCTGACATCTTATCTAAAAATTGGCATTATCATTAGAATGACTATGATCTTTCAGGTTCTTATGGGAAAAAGTCTACCACTAGAAATGCCAGCATAGTTTATGTGGGGTTTTTTGCAGTTTTTAAAAGAACTGTGTCAGGTGTTAGGCTTGATGTTGATACTTACCAGAGAACAAGTTAACATTATCATTAGCTTTGTAAGACACACAAAAATTTTTGGCAATTCAGGTGAAATATAGGTGGCAAAAGTGGTTTGATGTTTTACCATGAAACTCCTTCACTTGTTCCACAATAGTTTTCTTAAATGTGTATCTTAGAAAAGAAAAATCAAAATAAAGTCTGTATTTTTTTAAAGACTGCTTAATACAAAGGTGTGATCTCTTGTCATGAAATATTATAATTAGCTTTTAAATTAGTCGCAAATGTCTTTGCTTTGTTAAATTTGTCTCTTAATGACATATTTTAATTAGCATTCAAAAAATAGACTCTCTAGTGCCATAAACTAATCAAAAGCCTGACTAGCTCCACAATAAAATACATACAGTACAATCCAATGTCTAACATTAAAAAATCTGACAAAATCCTATGGATCTGGCCATTATGCTATAATGTCTCATTTTCCAGCAACTATCAAAATATACATTTGATGAGTTATTTAAGTTCACTGTCTGGTCAGCAACAGAATTACTATGAAATTCGTTATTAATAATACATTGTAAATATTATGACTACTAAAAAGATAGACATATTACACTGTCAGACTTGTAGGAGAAGATGTACACTCTTCCTGAAGACATTTTCTGACCTGAAACCAGAAGTTACTCAATCTAGTCTGACGCACAGTGTGTTCGTTCTGTTGTCATACATACAAGAAGATTTCCCCTAGGGAAGTAAGCAAAAATAATCCTAAACTAAATCACTGCTGAAATGAATGGATATGACATTTGATAACTTTTGAGCTTCTTGTAAAAATAACAAATTGCACACTAACCTGGTGCACTAACCTAGTGCAGATACTCACTATTTGTCTAGAACCCCCTGGTTTACAGGAAGATTGTAAGAAAAAAAAAAAGATTATGACGTTATACACTGGACATAGCTTGGAGTTGTAAGGAGATAAAAATAGGACATGCCAAGATCCTCAAAACTGTCTAGGAAAGAAACTGAGTATCTATTTGATATGGATACTTCATCTCTGGACTCCTGAAAGTGAAGATACTCACGTATATTGTCTGCTACTTAAAACCTGCAGATAATTTTAACCTCCATCCACACAGAAATGGTTGAATCAGAAATAAAGACATAGCTACAATTTTTACAAAAGCAGTCCACCTTCCAAGCAGTTGGGCATAGTGTGACTATTTCAATATGTAGGAGTTATGACATAAGCCAGGAAGTTTAAAACATTCTCAATGCTTTGTTTTGCATGGTATAATTCAGGGTATTATAGCAGACAAAGGGAAAGTCTTTACAGTACTGTGGTGCTTGCTGATGCTAGAGGGATACATTCTGAGTGGTTTTTCCCGCCAAGATTGTTTGAAAAAGTGTCTGAGTAATTGCACCATTACTTCAGTAAAGGCTTTTCTTCTGATTACTAGAGTTTAAAACACAATTCAGTGTTTAAACGAGTATTCTCTTTGGGTGCTATACATCTTCTGGAAAGATGTGAATTTTTGGAATGGCTCCGCAACAAACTCAGTCTCAGTCAGCAAGGTCTTTTCCTTGGGATCATTGTGTGAAGGCTAGGAAGCTATGTTCACACCCAGAGAACAACATAGTTCAACACATGAAGAAAATAAACAGACCCTCTGGCTTTAGCCCAGTCCCATGACCCCTGTGTACAGAGCTTAACCTTCCAAAAGGCATTCAACTTCATTGGGTCACTGGAGGAGGGGTGAAGATGTCCTGCTTACTGGAAAATGACACTGTGACCAGGGAAATTTTTTGTGAGACAATATCCTGATGCAAGCATTTACCTTTGTGCCATTTACCTATGTTATTTCATGCCAAAGATCAAGAAATAACACTCCCTTTGGGAAAGAATTATGCATTGAGTGCTACTTGTTCAGTCACTTTTGACAGAGTTGTGGTCCCATACGTCAGAGATTAAAAGGGAGGTGAAGTGCCTCAAGAAGCATAGTATTTGATATTTGAAAAAAAGAAAATTACAAGCATTAGAAATTGCAAGCCCATTTAAATGAGGAACTCTTAACACTTTAAACTGCAATGCAAAATGTATCTTTTGTGTAACACAGGATAGTAACAGATACCTGTGATGCAGTGGAAAGACCTGCTAAATATGAATGTCATTTTTACCACTGGAGATCTGGGTTGAAACTCCCACTAGAGGATACCTTTATAACCTTTTTTACCTTAATTTTAGTATATTGTAGTCATGCCATTATAAAACCATCAAATGCAATTTGGCACAGCATGATACTTAAATGGTGGCCTGAAATTAACAGACTGAATTACTCTCTACAGGCAGCCAAGGTTATTTATAAATTGGAATTCGGATAACTAACTGAAGGGCCTAACTGAACTCTGTGCTTTTATACTCCCAATCTCTGTTTTCTGTGCTTTGAAATATTTTTTCAGTCGTCCTTTAGTTGAACTTCCAGAATATTTAATCACTTAAAATGGGAGTAAAACTGAAAGCAGGATGCTGTATTAGGAACATATAAGAGACAGTATTTTTACATTTGTAAACTATCTTGTAAAAAGTTTTAATTAAAAGAGCTACATCTTGGCATCTGTGAGGTCTAGTGCAATTAGTTGCTTTAAACTCCATTTTCTCGTCTTGCTGCCAATTAAGCAAAACTTGTGTGCAAGAGTAATGGTTGCCTCAGTGACAAAATCAGAACATGCTAAATAATGTGATTAAACTTGTTAAAAGCCAAAATAAACACTTATAATTATCTCAAGAAAACCTGCATAGCCAAGTGAGAGCTCTAAAAAGTGAAACTCTGCATCCATAATTTCAGACTTTCCTACACAATAGATCATAGTTAAAGATCTGTTAACAGACCTCTGACTGCTGAACTGGGCAGCTTGTGGTTTTCTTCTAAACCTATTGGCATAATGTGGATTTATGCAAGAGGTGCAAATTGGAAGTTGTCTGCTATTGGAGCGATTGGCAGAACAGAAATCATACTGTAGGGTTAGCAGCATGAAGTACATTGCTTTGAAATTACACAGCAGGGTTTCAGCTTGTTGCTCCGCTTGCCTTTAAGACCAAGGTCTTATACTGTCTGGCCGTGATTAAAATCAAAGTGTAGGCCTCTTTGCTGGGTGCCAGTAAATGAAGGTGAAAAACAGAAACAATCTGGATTCTTAATTATTTTAAAATGCAACATAGGCAAAAAACTAAGATGAAAGCATTTGTTACTAATCTATCCTAATTATTCCACATAAAATGATTTCCTAAAGAGGTCTATATCTTGGGATAGTCACTTTCTGTGAGTATGCAAGATCTTTTTTACCATACAGCATCTTTTACTTAAACCCACGCATGTGTACAGAAAACAAGAACTGACAAAGAGTCTAAATGGTAAGCTTATTTATATTCCGGTTTAAGGGTACATCAAGCGTTGAAATACACCAAGGGACCACACTGAATTTACTGAAAATTGAATGAGCTCTAGATTGGCTCACTAGTAAAGAAATGCACATTTGCAAATGCTCCATTCTGCTGCCATTCTATGAAGATAAATGTGGGCGTGTACATACTGGCAAGTGGGATCAGAAAGAAAAAAAGTGTGACATTAGAAGACAAAGATACGGTAGCAACACAGGAGCCCTCAGTATAAATCTGAGGCTCTCTATTCTGAGAATCTCATTCTTGTTTCAGTCACTGTGGTCACACTAAGTAAAATCATAGCAAATAATGGCGTTTGACAGAAAGTCAATGCTAGAAGTGAGCACTGTGAGGGCTATCTATGCTACTGTCAGTTTTACCATAGGTGAACAAGGGGCTTTTTCTTTACTTGTCAGCATGTTCCAAAGTACTTACTGTCAGGATATTTTTCCTAATCAGCTCTTGGAGGTCTTACTGATAGACGGACCTCTTGACTGAAATGAAGATGCTGCATATCTGGAGATAGTCAAGGACAAGCATTAAAGCTGATGTGCAAATTACTTACCCACTTTAACTTTGGACTTTTTTTAACATGTAATCTTTTGATTTAGACTACAGTGCTTGGAAGTCACCTTTTTGGCCTCATGTGAAAAAGACCTTATTTTTCCTACTCTAGGCTTCTTGCTCATGACGTCTTTTCTCTCAGAAGACAAATGCATGCTTTCCAGGTTACCAGCTCAAGAAATATATTGGATATAAGGGAATAAAGGATTCAAGCAGTCACTTTGAAATGTATTGCATTTTGCCTGTTCTTTTAAAAAAAAATTAATACATTTTGAGTACTTTTTTTCTTAATAATTAAAAGCCCATTTAATGTCATCCAGCTTGTTAAGTCCTAGACAATTACTTACAAACAAAATTTTCCATGCCTTTAAATCTACAGCAAAGAGAGGGAGATGTTTTTTGTGCACTAGATCAGAGCAGCCCCTGATGTTAAATTTATTGCTAACTCACAACAACATGTATGTGACCTACTGAAGCCAGTTCTGTTAACTGGGCTTGTGTCTGGTCCAACTCTGGCAAGACCATATTGGGCAATGCTGGTGAGAACTGGGAAGGTGAGCTCCTTGCTCACTGCCTTGCTGAGAGCAGGGAGGTCATTTGTACTGCTTGCCCACTACCATACTTGAATACAGACATATATTGAAGACCACCCTGGGTAAGAAATTAGAAGCAGTATTACTGCCTCAAGTTTCTACTTCTTTAGGAAAACCCTCGTCATCTTTTCCTATTTTGCCCTTTTCCCTTTAAAAAAATCTCATTACTGTTAAGAAACCACATTGTTTGGATTTTGCCCAGTACCCAAGTATGTTGAGCATATACTGTGGCAAATTTAGCCACATAAAAATCGGTGCCCTGTCTTAACTTCTAGTGCATATAATGCAATGCTCCACGGGAGAGTTTTAAAGTGACTTAAAGAAATACATTTCCCATCTTTGAAAGTTGTAAAAGCTCCAAATAATTTAATAAACTGAATTAAAAAAATAGGTAGACAAAATCCCTACTAATGCTAGTGAAGCTTTTTTTCTGCAAAACACTCACAAAACAGACATGCACATCTTCCCTATAACATTCCAGCTCTGGTGCTAACAGTAGAAACTGTAGTGAGAGAAACACCCTGCCCACCACTGTTGCCAGTAGTGCCAAGAACTGATGCAATGCTGGTGCAAAAAATTCACTGACAGACAGGATTTTAATGGTTGCATGGTATCAACAGCCTCTTTGCACAGCTGCTGCCAGAACAACCGTATGAGGGATAAAATAGCAAGCCCAAGCGGAAGCACTGTCAGGAAGGAGGTGCTCACTTCACATCACAGTCCATCAGAAAGGAAGATGAAAGAAAACAGCTGTGAAGAACAGATCTATTTCGTGCAAATTCTGTGAGGATAATATTGAGCACCTCTTTTTGAATTATTTCTCCATTCCTCTCTTTCTTCAAGTCCCTTGTGGCAATCTGTCCTAAGGTGAGGAGAGGTCTGCAAGTTAAGACTTAGGTGTTTCTCCTTCTGTGCATTCTCTGCAAAATAGTTTTCCTAAGCATTAATTCTCATTCTTCTCCCTGTGCTTGGGTCATACTCTCTGTGAGACAGGCACCTGTCTCTCCTTCCTCCTCTTCCAATTTTTTACACACTCTGCAGATTGCATCCAGTAGATTCACTGGTAGATCAATCCCACAGTACCCATTAGAGGCTGTTCCTGAAAGGGAACCCATTATGGGATCATTGTTACACCCTGCTGACTCCTTGAAATATTGACTGAACATTATGTGCAGGCACAAAATAACATTTTTATAGGTGTATAAATATCAGAAAGACTTCTTTTTTTGGCTTGTGATCTTATAGCTGGACACTCAGAATTTTGCAATACAATGATGAGAACAAAAACTGGCATTCCTTCTTCACATGCTTTGTTTTGGTTCACATAACCTAACTCCTGAAATAATGCATTCTCAGTGAAATTAATGCATCTTAAACAAAACAGCTAATTCCAGGTGCAAAAACCTGGCAATTAAATCTCAACTCCAAGTTAAATAAAAAAGCAAT
Source organism: Aleadryas rufinucha (assembly GCA_013397815.1). NCBI lineage: Eukaryota > Metazoa > Chordata > Aves > Passeriformes > Aleadryas > Aleadryas rufinucha. Next base: position 91,970 of record VZTH01011147.1, read on the forward strand.
TAAAACCATAAAAAAAGCCAAGGGCAAAATGGTGAATTTGTCCCTAAGAGTACTATTATATTATGAGTGATATGGCCACTGGGCCCTGCTATCCTTTGCATCACAGTCTTGGCCTCTACCCTCGGACAATTCACCAAGTATTTCCTCCTCAATATTTATAGGACAGGGTAAAATTCTCATCCTAGTGTGATATGAAGATCATTAACACTTAAAAAAAATTTTAAGTTATGAATGGGATAAGAAAGAAAAATTAAATAGAAATTATTCCTCAACCTGTATGGAGTGTGCAATATTGGGTGAATAAAAATAAATGTTGCCAATACATTTTTATGCACTTTAGGAGAATTTCAAATTTAATGATAAAATGGAATAAAGTAGCTTAACATACATTATCTTAACTCAAGTATTCAGTAAGTCTCATGGCCCACAATTTGAAAACATAATTCAACCTTTTATGTAAATGGGCCAGAGAGATTAGAAAACAGGATAATGTTAAACAGCAAAATATCTAACTGTCCAAGCCAATGGAAGGATCAGTGTAAGAGCTGGTTTTAATTAACATCTTAGTGGTTGGGAAAATGGAGTAAAGATCATATTAACTAGATTTGATGATGATGTTGCACTGAAAGATCTTGCCAAAAGTAAAGCCAGAGAAAATACAATGGACCAGAGAGGTTAAACAAATATGGCAAGGGAAGCAAACTCTCAACCTGGAGAGAAAAAAAGCAAGTTAGCATTAGATAAAAAAGATAAAACATACATGGGAGAGAAAGCAATGGAAGTGAGCAATTCCTTTGGTTCATGCCAAAATCAAGTTAGACTTGTGGTTTCAGCAAGATCAGACATCAGTGGAATAGCTTTACTTGGGCTGTCTTCTGCCATGGCAGGTGCAAAGGAAAGTGCCTTTCTCTGACCACAGTCTTGCACCAGTAAAAATTGATAGAGTGTTTACAATTAATTTCAATGAATAAAAGTTGAAACACTACATTGTGCTGCTAACCTCAAGTATTGAAGACTTGTGATTCAGGCTCTCTCCTCATCTTCTTCATTGCAAGTTTTAAAAAGAGCCCCATTTTAGAAGTAGGAAGCTCTGTGATTCTTCTGCATTTGGAAACATTAAGCATTGCATTTTGAGGTTTTCAGTGTGGGAGAGGGCTAGTGAAAAAACCCAAATCAACTGTCTTTGTTACTGTTGGTTTTGTTCCCAGAGATGGAAAAAAAGCTGAGATTTGCTCTTTCCATGTAATTGCAGGAGTTGGTGCCTTAAAATAAACAAGTATTATGAGATTAATGATAAAATCATTGGTTCTTGCAAGAGTACAATATCTTGCAAACTGTGGCATTCTGGCATTCACTTGTAGACACTATGACTGAAGGATGGTGATTCACCTATGAGAATTTCCAAGAAAGTAACTAAATTAAGATGAAAGGCAATCTTATTCCTGAGGTCTCCTGGTAAAGTGGCTGTTATTGAGCTGTGGCTGTGCAGTGATATGGCAGATGCTGACAGAGGTCAGAAACATCTTCTCTATCTGGCTGCTCAGTTTGAGGATCGCCTGAAGAAGCTCAGCTCTGGCTGAATCTTAGAGCAAAGTTTGTATTTGTTGCAAAACTATTCTTCATGCAGCGTGCTGCAGCTCAGAAGAGCTCAGGAAACGTGTTTAATCCACTTAATATCTGGACATTATTAAATATTATTACCGCCATTTCGTTTGATTGGAAAGCTGAAGTGGACTGATATTGATGTCACCAGTGGTAGTAAGGGGATTAAAATGCAAAATAGAGCCAACACTGAAGTTCTATGTCCAAGTTAATGTTTATAATCAAAACTGAGTTTTGACACGGTCCTGTTAAAAATTTAGGACTCTGCTGGTTTTTTGTGCAGCCCTCTCTCTATTTATGCAAATGAACACCTCCTCTTTGTTTTCAAATAGCCTAAATTTCTGATCTGTTCTTCCCTCAACAACCACTGCCACCAATCAGAGCTGAAAACATCTATGCAAGTAGCTGATTCTCTCCACCTCTTCTCAAGTATTTGCAAGTCCTTGTACAAGCAATAAATTAGAAGCTTTTTTTTTAATGTAAAATGCCTCTTATGCCAACATGAGGGAGAGCTGTTAAAAGATGTTACATTACCCCCCCAAAACAAAACCATCTGAAAACAAAACGGATTTAGAAACAAATTTAGTTTATGTAAATTAAAATCAAGAAAAAGATTAAGACACACTTGTTGGTGGCTAAAAGACAAAGACTTAACAAAACGAAATTTAAGGATATGAGTGTATAGAAAGGACAGAGGCAAAGGTTAAATTTAAATTCAAGTTATGATGGGCTTGTGTTGCCTGTAATATTCTGATTCTTTATATAATTAAACAAAGCATAAATAAATAGTTTTATAGCTCAACCTTTATTTTTAAAATATGTAAAATCATCCAGAAAAAATATTTTACCAAAACAATAATAGAAAAAGTCTAATCATGAAATATTTTTATTTTTGAGAAAATGTATTGGAGTTAAATGAACAAGTAAAATCAAAAAGGACCTACAACTTCATGTTTTAAATATTTTTGAAGCAGAATTCAGAATCCACTTTTAGGTACTCACCTATGTCTTGGAGAATAAAAGAAAATGGACATCGATACACAGGTTGAATTTATGTGCAGCTTCTCAAAGCACAGCAAGCAGGGAAGGCTGAGAGCAGACACAATTTACATCCTTGAGCAGCTTCATTCCAGAAGCAGAGTGGCTGTATTCCAGATGCCTAAACCTCAAGGCTGAGGGAGTTCTGAGAATTGTAACTCAAGTGTCTTTAGCCTTTTTTGAATAAGGCAGCAAAACACTTAAACTTCTATAATGTCCAACACTGTAGACAGATGTGCTAGACAAGCAAAAATTCTTACTTTAACACAGTTTTTTAATTCCATTAATTCATGCTTAAATGAAACACAAATCCACCCTTCTAATATGGAATATATATAGTTTTAAAAACTTCATGTGCAAATATTGTCCCTTAATCTCTTTATAGTAAAATCAGAGTCTTAAATGTAAAACCACATTTAGACAGGCCAAAAATTGTTAAGCAACTGGCTGAAAGAAAAAATTGTAGTAATAAAAAACTCCTTCCAGCGAATTCAGAGAAAAAAGCCTTTCAAAAAGAATCTGAGAATGTTGGATGATCTTTGTATAAAAACACCTGTCTAGGAAAATCCTGATCACTGTGAGAAGCAAAGTGAATTCCTTGCACTGGTTTTTATTACAGAAGAGACTGTACACACAAACTGTGCTTTACTGCAGAAGAGTCTGAAGAACTATCTCCAGCTGAAACATGGGTTGAAGAGGTCTGTTCTGTAGTGATAAATTAAGGAAGAAAAATTTTTTAGTACCTAAATGGTACTTCCAGGAGTGTCAAGGATAGGAAAATGCTATGCTGGTAATTGAGAAGTGTTAATTAATGCTTAAATTTCCTTCAAAACTGTTGTGGTTTAGGAATGGCACTCCCCAGTTTAGTGCTGGCCCCTCTCCCCGAGATTGTCCCAAAACCAGATGCTGCTCACTCTCCCCACCCTTGCCCCTTTCCTGCTCTGGAGATGGAGTTGAGAATTGAGGGGACAAAAAGGCAAAAATTATGGGTTGAGATAAGAATAATTTACTGGAAACAGCAGTGAGACAAGAAAATGAACAGTAACAGCAACAATATCCATAACAAAAGTATAAGACAAAGAAACGATGTCTACGGAAAGCCCAGGACAAATACTGACCGGCTCTTCCCCACCGCACCATGTTTTCTCCTGACTGGAAAAAGGAACGCCTTTCTTAAGTGATGTGAGAAAGAGTCCCTTTCCCCCAGCCCCTGGCGATGGCGTAAGATGGTATCAAATAGCAGCTGTGTTTTGGTCACACCCACTGAGTACAACCGCTGCAGCCCAGAACCCCTGGGAGCAAAGGATCTGGTGGGCTCAGCCTCCCTGGCCACTGGGAATGGAGGTGTGTGCCACTGCATCTGGCTTCTGTAAAGAAATTACCTCTGTCCTGGCAGGAACCAGAACAGATACCAAGAGAATATGACACAAATCTTTGCTATCCCACCAGATACTAAACAGAATTTTGTTTCTAGATGTCTTTGTGTAAGCCTAGATAAATTGATAGAGAACATATAGGAATATGATACTTGGATATGATGCTCTAGGGAAGAGTTGGTAAGTTTTGCAGATGTAGATATGCTTGGCAAGAGCAATAAGGTTCTTTGAAAGAATGATTTACCGTGTGAATGAGGGTAAATCCAGCTTGCACAGTGTAGCTGGGCTTTCACTCCAGCTGTGCCATTACAGAGTAAAAGGGAAGGACTCGTCATATAGTGACTACTGCTCAAATGACAAGAAAAGGGTAGGAATAGGTGGTCATTTTTTTCCTGTGAGGAATGTTAGAAATATTGTCCCTCAAGGCTCTGTATTGATCCCTCCACTGCTAAAACGGTCAGGAAGATGGCCAAGTACAAGTGTGGCAGTTTGCAGGTGACATGGAATTATTTTAGAAGAACAGTAGACATAGTGGGACTAGTAGGCATAGGGCTACCTTGTATTTGCCAGAGTTTAAGTAAATATAGACATTTAATTTCTGTGATATGGTTCAGTTCTTTAAGGTGCAACAATTTGGTCACAGGTGGGAATCCTCTATCTTCAAGAACTCTGAGAAAAATAATTACTGCAGGATAATCATTATTTCAGTAGTGCCCCTGAAATGTTAGCATACAGCAGTATAAACCCAGGTATTTGGAGCAGTTTAAACAGGAGTTACAGGATATTTTTGGGTTTTTTTAAAAAAGAACATGTGTTTTGCGCTCTCATAGGCTATATTCAATGCAGAGGCCACAACAGGATAAATAGGAGGGAAATATTGTATTATGAATCTAACAAAAGTGTTTAAGCAGATAACTTCTTAAAATCATTAAGAAGTAAGGAATAAAGTGATCTGAAAGGCATCTTCTTTTCTTGTAAATGTTGCTATATGAACACAGGAAAAATTGAGTTAAATACCTTGGGAATTAACACTGAGCTTGTGAGTTTTCTGATATATTTCTCTCAAGCATGGAATCTTTATTTTCAAGGGATATTCGATTAAAAACGTGTTTTCTAACATAAATGCTACTCCCTGGTAATTCTTGAAAATAAAATAATAATTTATATGCCTCTGTTTGCTTCTCTAGAAAAGCATAGGAGACTAGTGTGCTAATGATTAGTGTTCTTAAGGAGACAGATAACTAAATAATGACAATGGAAAATTGTGCTAATTTATGAAGAACATGTTAAGAGAAAAAATATTCACCAACTATTATTGAGACCAAATGTATACAACAATATATTAGGTCTTGGAGATGAGAGGCCAATAAAAATTCTGCACATGGATACAGAAAAGAATTTAATGTGAAAAGAAAGATCCAACAAAAAATGTCAAGCTGCCAGAGCTTTTCCCCTGTCTGTCAATAGGTGCTCCACCCTGAGAAGTCCATTTCCAGTCACTTTCTCACAGCCTCTCACTGAGTGCAGTGTCACCAGTGGAAGTGAGAAACCACAGCAGCCAGTCCTACAAACATCCACTTTTAGCAACTGCAGTCCTACAAAATGTGTCAAAGAGAAGAATCTCCCATTAACGGTTGAAGTTGGGCTCTTAAAATTGTTTTTACACTTTGCATTCAAACACAACATTATGGTACATTCAAGGGCATTGTGCATCCCATTAAGTATTCATTATTCAATACTGTGACTGGCTTTCATGTGGTTTATCACTGGGATAGGTATAGTTTACTGTTCCTATATCAGTTTGAGCTGGGTATAATTTCCTTCTTATATTAGCAGATAATCCTTCCCCTCATGAGAGTTAATTAGTGATGTTCATGGATGGTGAATGAGCCCATGATCTCCGTGCAAATCTACAGCTTCCTGCTGTCCTGGGTGTCATGTCTGGGCAACCTGGTGTGCAAGCTGAGCCTACCTGTGCATACAGACCTTTCTGGAGTACTGCTAAATCTTAAACTCTTTTTTTGCTTATATCAGTTTAACACTGCTTTTGCAAAGTAGTTCTGTAGCCAAAAATGTGGGAAAAAAATTACATGTAGAGAGTAATGTGTTCATTTCTAACTGGATTTATGCAAACCCATGCAAAACCTATGTTATGTCTACTGACACTGTGGAAAAAAGACAAAAATACACTCCAGCTGTCTGATAAGTTCAGGGCCAAAGTCTCTCCTTCTATTCTGACACAAATGTCATCCACTGAGTTTAATGGGACTGGGGTGCTTACACTATAGGGTCCCTAATTGTTTCTTGGCGGACTAGCACTTGCTATCAATACACATACAGACAGTATTAAAAGAGATGTGTCATATCAGTATGATCAGCTAAATGATAAACAATACCCTGGCATTAGCTCTGAATGGAGAAAGAGATCTTAGTGCGCAATCAGGGAAAGTAATTGTTAGAAACGTAAGGATTGCACGTAGCCCCTTGATGAATTACTGAACATCAGGAACCAGCTGAGTATGATTTTATGGACTGTAAGCCAGCAATCGGGCAGCAAGACTAAAAGAAGTCCTTCTGAAAGTTTTAAGAGGCTGTAGACCTTCAGATGAGGATGAATTATCATGCTGTTTTCATGTATCTTTTTTGGTAGCTTTTGCATTTTGGTTTTGAAATTAACAATTCAGCTATTAGTGTCACCATAATTAAAAATAACACATCAGAAAGGGTGCACCATATTAGAATCAACTGAGTGACTTTTATATGGTGACTTCTGTAATAGCTCCGAGATCATTGCACGAAAGCATGAGATAATGCCACTGCTACAGTAAACTGCAAACTCTCTGGACTAAATGCTGTGCAATCCATTAAAAAACCCAGCAAAACACTGCAAGTAACCGATAATATAAATAATACACAAGTCAGCTTAGATCTTTGTTAGGCATGAGCTCTCTTCAATTCATAATTAAGCATGTAAAGACTTCTGGAGTTTTGTATGAGCTCTAATTTTACCTTTACAATAAAAACCAGCAATACATATTGCTCAATTTTGCTTATAACAAAAAAGAAAAATTTCAGGAAATGTAACTGAGGTATCCATGAAAGAAAATAAACACTTGTCATATTTATTACAGTCATTTAATCACCTGAAAAACTCTCAGGTCTCAGGTATTTTATGGGTTCCTTCACTTATAGCAAGATGGCCATCTTATAGATAGATTAATTGCTCTTTTTTTGGTCTACTTTTAGCTTTTCAACAATGTTTTCGGGCTTTCTTTGAAAGGCAGAAGCAGAATATGTATGTCAAGCTATTGCAATATTCTTATTACAGATTAGACAAGTGTATTTTTCCCTGTGGAAATACTAGCTTTTGGCGAGATTCATTTGGAATTATGATCAATCTGAAGTATAATTACTTTTTTTTACACTTAGTTCCAGGCTATGACCGCATTAGGGTATATCATATGAAATCAGAGAGATATGAATGTTGAGCAATAGCTCTGGCACTCAATCTGTGAAAATCATCTGTTAGTCTGATACTCTCATGCAGATTGCTCAAACTCTCTCACAGATGTCATTCCTTACGTCAGGATATACACATCAGTTTATATTTTGACTTTATTTAAAAATCCAGATTTCTGAGGTCTCTCTTTACATCCTGTTTCACCGAGTGGAAATAGTTTGTCGGCTCAGTGGTCTCAGTTTCTTCCACTTCCTCACTCGTCTCTGAATGTGAGATGTTGAGCTGGCATTAAGTCTCTAACCCATGACTGCTCTGCAGCTGCTTCCTTCCTATGGATCCGGGCTGCTGCTGCTCTGGTAGGCTAAGTGCCTGAATCCCTTCTCCTCCCCCCAGCAGAGCTTGAGGACATGCTGCCACTGAGATGGAGGGAGGAAGTGGACTCATTAGATTCCATGGATGAGAATTTTAGATTGGTTTTGCTGTCCTGGCAGCCATGGACTGCCAGGGCAACAAGGAGCCACACTGGCTATAAACATTGCTGAATGCTGCCAGCTTGGTATGTATCACTCTGATTTAGTGCCAGAGGAGGAACTAGGAAATTAAAACAGAGGAGGTTATAAAACAGGGGAGGATTTTTTAATATTTTACAAGTGTCTGTAGTGCTCCTTGTTTTCAATTTTTTTTTTAGGTTCTCATGTGTGAACACTTCTATACTGCAACAGAGCAAACGAATTTGTCAGGATTATTCCAGTGGGTCAACAAGATAGGACCTTAAAACGACAAGAAATGAACCCTTTCCTCCAAAACTCTGTAAGAACTTCTGAGAAAGAGATATTCACCCTGTCATACACCACTAACAGCCACACCACTGCATGGGCCTGTGCTTTCTTCAAAACATGACATGGAAGGGCACCGATAAAAAACATGCAGCAGAGGAAAGTCTGCACCACAAATACACTCTAATCTGGAAAGGAAACTACTGCGTCTAGTCCTACAGGGCTCAGCAAACAAAACTTCCACTGATGTTACAAGAGAAAAAGCATCTTTTCCCAAGCTGGCATACTTCTTTACACCAGCGAAAACGTGTCTCTGAACATGTGGATTATATGCTCATCATGTTCATCCTACATCCTACAGGGAAGAATATACCTAACAGAAATTTAAGTAAGGGGAATAAAATATTTTAGCACATTTCTATTTTACTGTTTTTTTTTCTTTCATGATACAAAGCTGTGATTTCATGTGAAAAAAAAATCAGAAGATTAGTGGAAAATGGAATCATTCTGAAGAGGAGATATTAGTTAAGCTTAACCTGGGTGTTTGATGTTTGGCTTATAGAATACAAAAGGACAGAGAATTCCAGTTAAGATTTAAGCCGACTTTTTAGAGTGTTACAGAAGTCTAATGACTACTTTGTATAAATTACTTCCAGATGCTGATCTGCTTGAAAATGGTGGGATAGGACAATCCCGTGTTGTAATCAGCACCTGTAACAGGTGAAATAACTCCAAAATTTGTTTCAAGAAATGCAAATATATGATTTTTTTTTAACATGGAGGGGAAACACAATAAAATCTAAATTTTTCATGAGCAATGTTCTTGAAATAATTCTGTAAGGCTTTTTATCTCCTAGAGAAATATTTGGTCTAGTTTTTGTGGTCAAAAAGTAGAGTAAACCCCTCCCCCCCCCAAAAGTATAATCCTTGGGAGCTGTGGTTTTCAATTTACAGAGATGAAGAATGAAAACAATTAATATTTTGCTATTCTCTTTGTTTCACTTTTCAAATAACTTCTTAGAATGAACCAAACAAACTCAATTCCAGAGCATAGGCCTCAGTGTGCTAAGCTCATCTACAATAGGCCTTGTTGGGAGAACTTTACCAATGAAAATGTTGCTTCTGGTCAATGTCCTGCAAGTGCACTTAACTGATTTCTTCAGAGATTGGGAACCAGATGTGAGAATGATATGCATAACAAACAGCACCAGAAAAACAATGTTTATCATAATCAAAGAATAAAATCACCATTTGAAGGTAATATCTGCTCCAAGGCAGATTTTAGAGGCCAACAAAGCTGAGGCTCTAAGGATGCTAGAGAATAAAGGGTTCCTTGCTTGTGAGGGGACTTATTTCTCATTTTTCATTTCTGTTTGTAATCGCTGTCATTTTTGTTTCTCATGCTTTGGATAAAAAAGGTGACTTTTATATTTATTAGAACTGGGTTTCAATAAACATTATGCAATATGGTAGACCGGGGAATGATTTATTGATAATTTGTCACTTATATTTATGGAAGTGTAGACCCTGGAGCCCTAGGGCTGGTAAATCATATTATGCAGCTACAAATGTTTTTTTATTCTTTGCTGCCAAAAGTGCACCATGTAAACTGATTGCCTCACCAAACCCCCGGGGCCTGATAACGATGCACTTGCTAATACAAAGGCAGGAGGGGTGAGTAGAAGACAACTAATTATAAGTTTATTTTTGTTTCAATATGTTTGCCATTTAATCTAGAGTTCCATAAACAACAGATTGATGAAATATAATTAGGAGGGAGATTACTGTTTAATGAGGCAAAAGATTGGGAAAGAATGTAAATGGAGCAGTGGACTGTGCGGAGTTTTTAGCTGTTTATTATTGTACAGCTGTAAGGCCCTTTCACACAGTTCCCAGATGGAAGCAGCTGTTAGCTCTTCGCCATTGGAAAAAAGGAGGTTCATAGTTCATTTTTATCCACTTGTTCCAGCCTAGTAATGTTCGCTACAACACTTCACCAAGTCACAACTCTCAGCTGAGACTGTCAGGATGGGCACCCTGTCTTCATTTGCCACTTTGCCATTCACTTATCACATCTGGCAACCTCTCAAGCAACAAGCTGTTCCACTCCTTGTAATATGTTTATCTCCCATGGTGATGTCAGCAAAAGTCAGCAAAAGTCAGCAAATCTAATATTCATGCTCAAACAGATTTGTTGGTGCTCTTTGTTTATAAGAATGAGCTCTATATCACCCCTGCAGCTGCTTCCTCTTCACCAAGCTTTGTTTTTGTACAGTGCTCTTCTGATAGGCCTTGGGAGCAGTACAAAGCATGGGCCCATCTGACTTGACAGGGTTTTTGTTGTTTGGTTGTTTTTTTTTTTAATATGAAAAAAGNTTTTTTTTTTTTAAGTGCTCTTTTGATAGGCCTTGGGGGCAGTACAAAGCAGGGGCCCATCTGACTTGACAGGGTTTTTGCTTTTTGGGTTTTTTTTTTTTTTAATATGAAAAAAGCCCATCCCACATCTCTTTTTTCCACAGCATGTTATGAAACCTACATTTTCCCCTCAGCGTGTCACGGGCTCATACACAAGACAGAATATAAAAGGCAAATAAAAGAGGCATTTCTTTAAAAAACAGTCACTGGGAGTGAAAAAAGTAGGCAGACTTTCAAAAATGAATACTGCAGTAACATTTCTCTTATAGCACTTAAACAATTCCACATTATAGGCCAAAATATCCAGTGCCCTGCACAGGCATTTACATTAGTGCAAAGTGAGCATAAATCTTTACTATTTCAGACAGATTGTATGTTATATTTGGTGCCAAGGTATTGCACTTGCTACAGGGAATTAGAGAATTTGGTGCTTGTTTTTGTAATAATTTATACATTTCACTCTTCTCATTTCACAGTGTCTGGAGCTATCTCAGATACTTTCTATGGCATATTGTGTTCGGGCTTATATAAATTTATATTTCTGAGGTACGCTATGCATGATAGTCTGATCAGACGAGGCAAAGGCAGAGTGTTTATTCCAGGCTGGCATTGGCCATAATGTTTCTGAACAGTTTCTCAATCTGGATGAGGTATGTTCGTCTTCATTAGTTTCTGTTTTGAGATCAGAATTTCTAAAATCTCTTTTAGACTACTTCACCATCTATTCAGATGTTTGGCTAGAGTTTCATTCCAATTCCACAATTTATTTGTTCCCAGCAGAGGATAAATTTAGAGATCTGGCTTTAACTAGGTGGCAATTGTGGCACTTCCCTTTCCAATAATATAAACCAGTCTGATTCTAAATCTCTCTCTCTCTTTTTTTTTCTTTTTAAAGGAAAAACCAAGAGTATTGGTTTAAGTATTGAATTAAATTCAGGTATATTTATAATATTTTGCTATTGGCTGCCAAAGGACAATTTACTTAACAGTTTCCAAAACACCTTTCAACATTAATAGATTACATTCTTAAAATTTAACATTTAGGAGAATCTCAGGAGTAGAATGGTACCCTGATCTGTAAAAAAAGGAAAGACATAATACAAAAAATTCCAGCAGTATAAAGTTGCTTTTTTAGTTATTTTAAATTGTACCACTATCAACAGGCCACCCACATGCTCAGTCTAGAAGAACCACCTCTAGGCTATGAGAAAGTCTCTGTGGCCCCAGAAAACTTGGCTCTTTCACTGACAAGGATGCCGGTTAAAGCCAATTATGGCGGAGAATTTTATGTTCCAAACAGCTGTCCAGTTGGAGTTGAGCTAAGACCACCAAGTTATTTCATGTGTCACAAACAGCCATCTGATTGGTTAAATAAAGCTACATATATATTTTTATGAATAGAAGTGGAAGGTTTAATTTGCTTTTGTTTGTGGGGTCTTATTTATTGCTTCAAAGTGTTTGGATGCCTGCTGGGTATTTGTGAAAAAGGGTTGCAAAAGCGGCACATATTTCACCTGCAGTTCAGGAACAGAGGTACAGCATTGTGGTTAAGGCTAACCAAAGCAGAAAAGCTGCGCTGGAGCAAGATAAGAAAACTAGTGCCAGGGTTGTGGACCAAAACTAAAAACCCACTTACCCAAGTAAAAACCCCAGCTAGTGTTTATGTATGTATTGTGTGTATATGTGCGGTTATTTAATATCAAGGAACCATATACGCTCAAAAATTTTGCCTCCTGTTTAGGTATGCTACTACTTAAAATTACAGCAGTTTAAATTACTTCCTTACCTGCTCTTTAATGCCTGTTTTCTCTTGTTTGATTAGTTCATGCACCTAGAGCACTTTCCTATGTGCAGCTTTTACTGTTTCCCCTGTTTAGCCAGTCTGTTTTTTCATCCTGTCTTTAACACGAAAGTCCTATGCAGTAATGTAGGAGAGAAAAGAACTTTCAAATTTCAAAATTATTGTTTTTACAGAAAAAGAAAGATGCAGTAGCAAAACTTGTAATGCTAGCAAAAGTCCGAGATAGCCTGAGTGTCTGCAGCTCTGTCTAACTTCTAGAAAAAGAGCTTTGTCAGTCTAAAAGTCACTGGCATCATTTTAGAATACTGACCCCGAAATTCCTAAATTCATGGATCACATTCATATTTCTCATTAGACTAATAACATTACTAAACATTTATAATCCAGCCAATATTTCTGAATTTTCTTTTAAAACATTTTAAAATTTCTGAAGTTGCTTGTCCATGGCATAGAATTAAAGCTCCCCGAGGTTATACTTACCTACTTCCCAGCTCCATTATACAAAATCAAAAGATTTACTGCAAAATATTTGATTGTCTTTAGTATTAATGTTTTCTTATATTTGCTTTCTCTCGCATGACACCTATATTCAGCTTCTTCTCCTGCTGTCTCACTGAATCTTTTGCTTACTTCTTTTCCTTCCGATAGCTTACTTTATTCTTCACCTTCTCCATCCTTCCTTTTACATTTTAATTACTCCTCTGTTATCACCTGACTCATTCATGTCTTGTCAGTCTGCTGTTTTCACATTTGAAATTTGCTCATGATTTCAAAACAATATTATCTACATCTTATTCCTCTTAGGTCCTTCTCATCATCTTCCATGTTTTTCTGTTCTGCTCCTTTCCAGTCACCAATGTTCTGCCTTCCTGCTATTTATTTTCTCTTAAATAATTTTTTGATTTTATTAGTAATTATCCCTGTTTCATTGTCAATAGGATTTTCACATTGTTAGTCCTTTATCTGGCTTTTCTTCTCGTCATCCATCCAAAATCTTGATACAGTAATTTAGTTTATCTTACGCTTTCCCAGATTACCCAGAAGTTCTGGTTTTGTCCTCAGTCAATCAGCTACTTTCTCCACCCTTTTTCAAATGTCATCCCTTGTCCAAGGAATTTCCAAAATTTCATTTTACCTTTTAATTGACTTGTAAAATCAGTGAACAATTCTCCAAAATCAGAGTTTTTAGTTAGGGTAGCATATTTAAAACAAGTAACAGGACATTTTACATTGCTGCTTAGATAATAAAATCTTCCATAAGCCCCACATCATTTTTTCTTCTTTGTAGTGAAGATGATCTCCTACGTGAAGGCACTCCCACATAATAAAAGGCTTAGAAAATAAAATAATTTTTTTTCTGTCCTTGGCTGTATTTTTTATTTCCAACTGGTCTAGCATGCTAGGTGGTGCAGTTCTTTTTTGCAAATAAACTATAGACAGTATCTAAATCAAAAGCAGTGTGTCTGATAAAAAATATCTTCATATATATTTATAAAAAAACTCCTTCCTTTTTGTATCTTATTATTATTAACAATTAACAGCCAAGACCAAGATTTCTGTGATTTGAGGCAATTGTGTTATATGAAACCAATAATTACAATGGTTATTTATTAACTCATTCAAGAAAGTAGAGTTGTGATAAATAGCACAGGAAAAGATTTTCTACAATTCTGTTTTTCTCTGTGTTAAATTTCTACAAAATGGGAGTGGTTGCATGGATCCTAGTGAGAAATTTCATCCCCAGGATGCCACTTGGCCAGAAATAACTTTTATAACCATCTAGCCTGTTCTTTAGGATAGCATAATAGAAAGAACTGACTTTATCATTAGGTTCCTTTCAAGACCATAAAATACATTTGAGACTTAATATATCTTTTAGAAGAGCATCTATGGTAAAGACCATAATTAATGGAAAAGCCACTACCCCCACAGTTAACCTGGACTTGACCAAAAGGTAGACCTCCTGTGGAGGCAGTCTTAACCAGGTGAACAAAACACATGAAACATACTGGTTTACAGTGAAGCTGCAAGAAGCTTCCCAAAACTAAGCAGGAATAAGTTTTCTGCTCTAAAAATTTCACAAGAGTTTTTTAAAATTTTGTGGGCTTGAACATTTACTGACACATGGTAGCTATCAACTGTAAGGCATGGGTCTGATATGTCTTTGATAAGAAAAGAATAAAAGGGACCAGAAAAGAGAAGAGAAGGAAGAGTTCCAGGCTTTTCTTTGATTACAAACCTCTACTCACTCAAAAAAACCCCACAAGAACCCAAAGACATTTTTAGCTTAACAGCTTAAAAAGACATACAAAAGCTCTGTCTAAGCATTTCAGATGAACACTATAATAGTCTGGGTCTATGCTTCACCTGCTACTTTAGGCCGTACTTTGCAGTATGATAATCAAACTTAGCAAATGACTATACCATGGCCATCAATAAGGACACACAGGTTTTAAAACCCACTAGAAATGGAGAGTCTCAATGTATGTGCCTGAGTATCTGCCACTTGGCCTTAAGGCCATTTCAAGTCCTCAAGTAAACTGATATTTAGCACCTCATAAAAAAAGCTGTGTACACCTGAGTAGAGGAAAAAAGTGACATTTGTTGGTGGTTTGTATGGAGGATCAGATTACCTTTCTTAAAAGTAAGCAAGATCTTCCTCTAAGTGTTTAGAAGGAGAAGGAGGAAGGGTGGCATTGCAAAAATCTTTGTTTTGGAGAAGGTGTTAAAAAAAGAAACGGGTTTGTACAGCTGCAAGCAAACATACTGTTTTATAAAACTTCACAGACTTGCATTGCTTCTTGGTGAATTAAAAGATTTACAGTACACACCTAAGAAAAGTTACAGCTACTCTGCACTTACCCTCCAGGTACCTGGTGGCTTTTTGACTGTCATGTGCTCAAAAGATCGCTCTCTGAATAAGCCCAGATGCATGTAATGGGTCTGCTTTCTTTAAGGCCAAACAAGAAGGCAATGACTTGTACAGTCTGCTGTGCTTTGTTTTCCTCAAGTGAAATATGATTTTAAACCGAAATGCTGAAATGGCACCAAATATTTAAAATATTTTATAGTTGGTGAAGTTTTCCACAGTGCCGATTTGTTTTCCATTCCCCCCATGACATCTCACAACTCTAAGTGCTCAATGACAGCCTGTAGAGGTTTCGCCATAATCCACCTTTATCCATTAACAGACACTCAATCACTAAAGTGCTTACTAGACTAAACATATTTATCCAACCAAATCACACTTTACAATGCAATGCTGCCAATCAGACCCCAGCTATTAACGAGGAACTGCTTTAAGGGGATTTTGGTGTTTGTGCTGTGAAGAGCATGCTTACCTCCAACAAACCACTAAACCAAATTAACATAGCTGTATCCTCATAAAAGAAACCAGATATCCTGTTGTGAAAATAGAAAGCTTGGTAGGACAGGGCTCCTTTGATGGCTAACAGTGTGGCAGACGAAGGCTTCAGACTACAAATCTGGTTACCACAGGCTCATTACAAAACTCTAGCATTAAGCTTTTGCTGACTTTAAAAACAAAATAAAAATTTATCATTTGGGTAACTCAGTAAGTCATCAACTTACTAAGTTACTATTATAATTGCAGTAAGTGCTGTAATTGTTGGATAAGGCTCCTTAATTCTAATTGCTCCTTTGTCCAAGATCATGTTGTAAAAATGCTTGCATTAGCCAAAATAAAATCCAAGAGACACAAATGTGGTAGTAATAATAATTCTTTTTATTAGCCTGGAAAAGAGGAAGAGAACAAAGCTTTAAAAAGACTTCAAAGTTCTGACCAAGAGAAAAAAAATCTAAAATCGGAGAAACATGCGTACACTCTGCCCTTTTATTAGACTCATACAGACTAAGTGCCATCACCACAACTTAGAGCTTGACAGCGTTTCTTTCCCAGGCAGCAGGAAAAGTTACACCATCCATGTTGCAGGGCTAATTTAAGTTCTCTGTCAAAAACTACATAAACCAGTCCTGTATATTCTCACTAGGAAGCCCTAATAGTTTTAGACTTATTGGTATTATACATCCTTTAAATCCCAATATTTTAAAGCTGGATTTGACATTTGCTGGGACTTGGTGTATTTTCCCTCCATTTAACCATAGTTAAAATAAAGGTTTAAAGTTTTCAACTCTGAGGTAAGTGACTCATGAAAATTCATGTTTTTCAGAAACACTTATCAGTTTAAAAAAGCATATATCCTTCTTTACTCCCAAATAGCTTTAGCTCTGTTATTGAAATATGTATTTCCAATCCTTCACTGCTTATCAAAAATAATGAGCACTTTCTTTTTTATTAGCTTTTATAAACACTTCTGGAAAATTTTATGAGCAGCTAGAACAAGCTTTACTTCTTGCAGAGAAGGCTTCATGCTGGAATCATATCCAAAATGAGCAAACCACAACATGAACAGATTTTCCAAAAATCACTACAGCAGACGTCTAAGTTAGAGTTGGAAACATGTAAAGTGCAAATGATGTTGTCGTGTAACAGAGTAGTATAGTTTTGTATGGTAGAGCCATGAACCATGTTCCATCACAATATGTATCCATCTCCACTATTTCTGCAGTCTATGTGTGTTCTGAACAGTTATAAACAATACAAAAATTTGCAAATTAAGGTTTTCTAAGTTTGTGCATAGGAATGTCAATATATGTTTTTAAATGAAAGAAACCAATGCAGGTTTTCAATGCATAATTATACCACTTAGAAAGGGAAAAACATCATAATACTAGAAGTACAAGAAGGAAAGAACAAATTACAATACAAATTAAGAATAGGAATTATTGTAGACCACAATGAATCTCAGCATTTCGAAAACACTTGTTGTGGTTCATAAAAAGTACATGTTTTCACGCCTTTGCTTCACACCCATGTCAATACATTTTATATTCTGTATTGTATATATGTGTCACAGAAAGCAATGAAAATACACATAGAAAGCTGCCAGAAGGAGTTTTCTCCTGATTAACTGAGAAAGCAATGTTAATAGCTGTAATGTTGCCAATTTGGTTCTGTACCACTGATTTGAAACAATTTGTTTTGTTCCATGGAACATGAATTTCTCAGTGTTCCACTTAGTTATTTTTAATTGGTGTTTTGTTTTGAAAGGTACCACATGTAGCATATTGAAACTTTCCAGCTAGCAGAAAGTGAAGAATAGTGCAAACACTAGGACAACAAAATATTTCATTCTTTCATAACTTTTTTCCTTAAGTAAAAAGCACAACCACATAATTAAAGCATTTTACTTGAATCCTCATGTTATACTTAGAGGCTAGAGATGTTAATGAAATGTATGCCAGCTTCCTGAGTGCATAGGGAAGGGAGGGAACAGCTAATCTGTTGAATTACATGATGCAACTCATACCTGTAATGTGCACAAGCAGTAAGAGAATACTGCCCATAGTTCCAAGTACCATGCCCCCAATTTCTATGTACAAGGGCAGTATTATGCCTTTTCACTTGTGACGCATGAAAGTGTCAAACTTCCCATTTATTTTCCAGTTATGTCTTTAAATAGACATAATACTTCCAGCCAGATTGCCTGTATTTTCCACCACATGGCCAGCACTGCTTGATTTGTCTTCTGGAAATTAGATGATTCATTTTTTTAAAGCTGCTCCACTGAAGGGCTTTTCCACATGTTACCCACTATTGATAATCTCCACAGAATTATATTTGTAGCAGGTACGGTAAATAACAAAGTGCAAAATTTGTAGCTGCCTCCAAACATCTTTGACTGATTCATAAATAATAAACATTTTATGTAAAACACTTTAAGCTTAAACCAATTTCAGGACTTCTAAATCCCTAAAACAAAATATCTAAATTAATTAGTATACAATGTATATGCTTACCCAAAAATGGATAACATTATACTATATATTGGAATTATTTTCTTCAGGCTGAAGATAGAATCAGAAAATATCATTTAGAAAATATATTACCAATAACATGATAGGTCTTGAAAATACAAGTCTCTTTTATATTTTCTGCTTTATTCATTTCCACAGTACAGGTATCATCATGGCATGTTGGCCAATAAATCTGTAGCACAAGCTCGGATGCTTCTGTTAAGCTTGTTTACTGTATGAAGCTTTTTTAGCTTATTTAACACTCTACTGAAAATCTTCAAAGTCATTGCACCTCTTCTTTGTGTCGTTAAAATGCTGATACCAGAAGGACATTTTTCTGTTGGTAATTGGCCCAATATGAGAGGATAATTATAATATCAATTCTTCATTATCCAGGCCAATATAGGGAAAACAGTAGATAGCAGAGGCAGTATTTGACATTATGGGGACTGCTAGAACTGATCATGGGGAGTCAGGTCCTTTGGGGTTATCAGGTCCTACTTGGTACTCTTTGTGCTGGGCCACAGCTTTCTCTGGCAGAGACATCCATGTGTATCTGTGGTTTGCTCCTTATCTCTCAGAAGGGCTCATTATCTGTAATGGAGCAGAGCATGCTTGTGATGACAACTATGGACTGTCTCAGGACTGGCTTCTCTACAGGCTAATAAGGTCTATATATACCTACACATATGTGTCTGAATACCTATAAAAAACCTGCTAGCCCAAACTGGCAGGCCAAGAGGAGAAAGCACTTGCTGGCTGGCTGAGTGGTCAGCCAAGACACATTCTCTTGGCTACCCCAAACTTGTTTCTTTCTGTTTCCATGCTCAAGCAAATTGGTCAGAAAACTTTGCATCGTGTAACCCTATTTCAGAGTACTTAAAGGATGAGGTTACTCTCCTTTCTGGGTGAACCCATGGGGACACCAGTAGGTCTCTATCTGTTTGATAAAAAAGTTTTAAAAAGAAGATGTTTTCTTAACAAGCTGTAAATACCATCTCTCTTTTATTGTGTTGAATAGCATAACAAATGTCTGGTAAGTAAGTTGATATCTTTAGTCAAATGTTTCGTTAATTATTTAGCCAAGGTAGAGCTGCTGTCTGAAAAGAGGCTCCAGAAAGCAGCATTATCATAACAGACAGATAGCATCTAATCTGCTATGTGGTAGAAACATTTCACGTAAGAAACCTTCAAACTCTCTTTTTCCTTTTGCCAAAATATTAAAGAAAGATGATAAACAGTTTATTATCACCTGCCCTTCTCAGTCTACAACTGAATCTAGAAAGGTAGCACATTCCCTCCACAGTTCAATGGCAAATGGATCCTAAAATAAACAGTGCTTTACCTCAAGTGGATGTTACAGGCACATATGGATGGAACATACTGTTCCTCTATGCTTTATTTAAGCTTTATAGGAAAGTACTTCAGAAGGAAAATTCACAGTGGAAGTGAAATATATGTTCCAACTAGAATGCACATAAACAGTGCCTTTAAAAATTTCATCAGTCTGACTTGTCAGATTTTGACATAATATAATGGATTCAAGATTTTATAAGCCAAATAAGTCAGTGTGATACCAAAAAAGGAGGACATTTGGAAGACACAACTGCAATATCTAAAAATACATACAGTGTTCGGTATAACAACTGTACCTTGTTGAGCATTTTGATATTCATTGCTTTTTTTTCTTTACATATACGAAAATATGTCATTTCAGTTTAGACATATTCTAATTCAATGACGTTAGAAAACTATTGAGAGAAACGTTTATCCAGTTTGCATTGACACAGGAAGGGAAGAAATGGTTGTTTGGCCATACGGTAAGTGTTTCAGACACATCTATTGTACTATCTGGTGTCCAAGGGAGGGGCTGCTGCGTTCTCACTGTTGTGGCAAACTTGAGCTTCAATTTTTTACTCAGAAATTTGCACTGTTTTAATAGAGACTGGAGCATTTCTTCCCCCCCTGCCTTCGTCCCTTCCTCCTGAGTCTAAATGTCCACAATATACAGTTTGCTGGACAATTCTGAGTCAAAATAATTTTATCTCAAAAAGGTCAAGTTTGGGAAAAATAATCATATATTTCCAGAATGTTGAACAGAAAGTGGTGCCTGTTGCTTTCTCACAGTGAAAGTCTCTCATGCTGCAGGAAGAATTTTCCCAATGCAGAGATGGCCTAACTACACATACGCATCTGTATTTAAAATATATAGATAGATCGACTGATGTATTTCTCTCAATGCTTCAATTTGAGTTCATGAGAAGGTCCAGAAAGATCTGGCTAGTCAAGTCAGGCTTCGTTGGGCTCAAAAATTTTGCTAATATCTCTGTGGGAAAACATAATGCACCTATTAATTAAAAAACCCCAAAACATTTGACAAGTCACTGCTGTTATAACTCTGTTCCTTGGCTGTTTCACACCATTGCTGCAGCAGTCACATGCTGGCTTCATAACATTATGTGATGTTGATCAGGATGATGCCCATTTATCTCACAAGCAGTTTGCATTTAGTAGCTATTGTGTTTTTATGTAGTGATGCACATAAAAAAGTTCTTTCTTCCCCAGATCATATTCCACAACATTGATCTTCAGGTACTGACTACTTTTTTCCTCCTCCATATTTATTTCAGAAGTTGACAGTATTAAAAAAAGGTCATTCCTCTTCCAGCTATTAAATCCCTGATAAACTTCCGTGAAATTTTAAGTCTCATTTATTTTCTGCTGTGAAACAAAATGAGCCTATAATTTATATAGGTTTAAATATGAACATTTCTTTACTAATGGAAGACCAAACCTTACTTTTTTTTGGTTCAGTTTGTTGTTTCCAAAATAATATTTATCTGGTTGTCTGTTTCATAATCCTCTACTGAAAGGTCAAAGATTAAAACTAAGCATGCTCATCCTGTACCCTCAAACCAAGTGCAGCAGACAACCTCTGTTGTCTTGGTTTCCTGCTACTCAGCGTTTGGCAGACACTGATTACGAATAACACCCTGAGCAGTTATCTCTATATGGTGTGTTTCTAACTCAAATGTCATAACCAATGAGTCACCATGAGTAAGAGAAATAAGATTGCCTTTTAAAATAAGTTCACAGTAATCCTTTTCTTAAATGTCATAGCTAACAACTCATTATTTTGCATGACATGCAACTTAGAAGTAAAACCCACTTGTGAATGTACAGTGACTTGGTATTTCCATGATGAAAAAAGGAGTGGATTGCTTTTTCCATAGGTCTTTATTCTGCACATTATGGAGCTCAGATCTCTTTGCCATGCAGACCTAAATTCAAGAGTATCAGTATAAATACACTGCCATTTCTTTCATACACTTCTTTTTTTTTTGTTTTGTTTTCACAGCACTTGATAGATGGAGCGGAAATAAGTCAGACTATTGAAAATTTAAAAGCTTTAAAATAAAATAACAAGCAAAGAATTTTCCAGTAGGTGGGGCAATTAAAATGAAAAGAGGGTCCCCCAAGAGTCACAAACGTGGAAGATTATACCAGAGGAAATGGCCGAGATTGGATAAGCTAGCTGAACAGAGAGAAACAATGCCAGAGACACAGGCTAAATGGTCCCACAAAGGGGAATGGAAAGGGAATTTTGAATTGGTGATAAAGAACCCGTTATCCAAGTTTCTTTAATTCACTGATGTTACAATAAATATAAAATTAAAAAAATAAGGAATCCAATGGAACCACTAGCATTTAAATAAGTGGAGAAGGCTTAGAGACATAGAAATTCACTTAGAGTGGTGTATTTTGAGCAAGATCTGAATCTGTTTACAGGAATGGTGGTATTATTATAGAGACTAACAACTCTGTGCTTGTGAAAATCTCATAGATTTATTACTCCATTTAGCCAATTTGTTACGTGCAATAATTTGTGTTTTTTCTGTATCTGCCATAGTTTTGCAGACCTCAGTGACAGATGTGTGCTGACGTCCAAGCCCAGGTCCAACTGCAAGCTCAGAGGTGCTGTCAGCTTCCATGTTTCATACTCAGGGTGAGCAAAGCATCCATCCAGCTCCGGAGCAGCTCTGGGGCACAGCTATGCTCCCTGGTAGGATCCTGCTCTGCTCCAACATTGAGGGCCCCTGCATGGAAAGTCTTACACAACTTGTGAACCTCATGTTCCTTATCTTGGAAACACACACATTTAAAACTTAGAAGGGTTTTAAATCCTTGTCTGCTATTTTCGCCACACAAATATGCTGGAGGGGCAAACAGTTTTTTGTTCCCTGTAGTACTAAACTGTACACATAGATTTGTGAAATGGATGTGGGTCTAGGACTCGAAAAGTCCTTCAGTCTAATCCCACCTGCAGGCAAGCTTTACCATATTTTTTGCTTAGCTGCCTGAAAAAGATTACTTCAAATGGACAAACATTCTTTCAATTTTTCAGACAGTCTCGGGAAGTTTTCTGTGAAAACCTGAACTTTGAAGCCGAAATATCTCCAGGAAATGCAGATCTTCTGACCAACTTTAGGCTTCCTTCACCATCACAATGTGGTCACAGAGTGAGCTTTGGTTTTTTTTGTTTGTTTGTTTGTTTCCAGTTTTGTTTTGTTTTTGATTTTGATTTAGTTTTGTGTTTTTAAATCCTCAGGATGCAAAGTTTTTGAACATTTTAAACCATTTTTGAAGATATGCGTGTCTAAAAATTTAACAAAACTTTACAAGTAACAGATTTAGTGGACAATCTATGATGGATCACCGGGTCCAACTCCTGGCCCTGTGCAGATACCCCAAGAATCACACCATGACTATGGGGCAAAGAGTTCCAGAAACAGTTAACTGTCATTGTTGGGACTAATGATTTTCCCATTATTTATGAAACTGAACTACTTTCCTCTTTCAGTTTTTTCAGAACTTTCAGAAAAGTTCTTTCAGTTCTTTTCTGACAGAGAAAGCACTTGTCACACCACTTGGTCTCTTTCAGTCATGCCCAAAGACTATTGAATGTAGGAAGTGCTCTACTGGGTTAGGCTAGTGGTCCACCCAGCATTGTATTCTGCTTCAAAAAGTATCCATATGGGGTATTTAAGAAGAGATTGCAAGGCTGAGTACTTCAATTCTTTTAACTTGTGCTTCTCCAGCATTCATGATTGATGCACTTGGGATGTTGGAGGGAATATCTTTTGCAGTCATTTTGGAATCCATTTACAGACTTGTTTTTTTCTAATAAATTTGCTGAACATCTTCTACTGCTTTCCTCCACAACATCCTTGGACAATAGGCTCCAAAATTTCCTGACCTGCTGAGAAAATAATCACTTTTTTATCCATTTTAAAACAGCTTTATACCAGTTCCATGGACGTTGCTGATTCTTATCCAGAATGACCAGCTGGATAAGAATTCTCTGCTTAGCTCACAATACATAAATGACTTTGTGAAGCCAAATCATATTCCCCTTCAATCTTTTTTCCTCTACATTGTAGATTGTTAGCTATTGATAATCTTGCCTCCAAGGGTCCCATCTTCTTAGCCATTCTTTTGTTGTCCCTCTGCCTAACACTTTTAATTACAATGCACTTTTTCTCAAGTTTTAAATATCAGAAACAAATACAGAACTGGCACTAATGGATGTCTTCTCATGACTTTGTGAAAGGTTAGGATTTGAGCTGTAGATATCAGTGACTGCAGAAGACCTGCTCTTTCCCCATCTGGCACTCAGCAGTGGGACAGCAGGTTGGTGCACAGCAAATGTGAATCCTTGGCACCTCATTCAAAAAAGCTTCTCTGGAACAATTACGAAGTTTCCATGAACAAGTTTTTCTCCTTATTTATATGAAAGTAATTTGATTAATTCTCTTTCTGTTTGTATGTTTAAAGAATATACAGTAACTCAATCAGACAGTTAAGTTTCTTTAAAAGTATTTTAAGGCAGTAAAACAACTCCGCAACTCGTAGCACTGGCACAATTAAGACCAGGCCCAATTATTTCAAACCTTAAACAAATACAAAACACATTTAGAGTTGGGAGGCCTGTACTGTCAATGGTCTCTGCAAAAATTATAGCTAAATGTTTCTGATTATATTAGTTTGGCATTTTAGTGAAGTCATTCAATGGCCAAGTCTACACACAGTATTTCCTTTTAGGAAGCTAACAGATTCTGTTTCCAATTCAAATGAGAATGTTTCCAGCCTATGCAACACTAACTCCAACCACCTCTGTGAAGACTATGTGTGCTTTATCTTTGTGTGATTTATTGTATGACACCGAGCAACAGTGGACATTGAGACCCCAATATCACAAACCATTCCTCAGGGTCACATCTCTACGTTCATGCAGAGATTCAGAGAGTAAAACTGTCCCTTCAAAAGGAAGTTTTTGTAGATGTGAGTTCAAGTCAACCCAAAAGTCAGATGGGACCTTGTAATCCAGTATTAAAAGACATTTGGGGAGCAAGAAATTTGAGATAAATTACTCATAACCAGAACGTTTCACCTTTTCTCAAAATCTGGGACTTCACTTTGTCCCCATTTTGTACCCTGTCAAAGTAGCAAGGGTTCAATTTTTTCTCTAATATGTATTATCCCTTTTAGTCAAGCACTAATGCTCATCTTTTGTCTCTCTGCTGAAAAACTATTAAAGTTCTTCTGTTTCAGCAGACTTATTCCTGGTCTAAGCATCTCTCAACTTCCTTTCTCAGTCAGAAACTTGTAAATTGCATCTTCCAAAGAGAAAGAAAATATTATCTTAATACAGATTTAGAGAACCTATGCTGATTAAGACACAATGAAGTCCTACTGGAGATAAGATTGTTGCAGGCTTAATCATGTCAGCAAGTCAAGAAAAAAGCAAAGATTTTGATCCCTGAATCTAATAATATGAAACTAAATGCGTTTTGTTAAGGTGCCTTAAATAAGGTAGGCTTTCTGAGGAAAGTAAATTTTTAACTTGCCCATTAAAGAGATCTGTTGAAAAAGTCAGTCAGTTAAATAAATGTCAGATGATTCTGTTACTTAGACTATTAAAATGCCTTTTGTTCATGGTTCTGCACCGTAGAGAAATTAATTTTGTAAGAAAAAACTTGAATTTTGCATATCCTTGTTTTATTGCTATAAGACCCAGGAATGCACTTCCCACAAGCAATGAAGACTTGTTTAAACTTAGGTGGCTTTTAGGTTTTTTTTTAATTTTATTTTTTTGTTTCCATACTCTTTCATTTTGACAGTAGAAGTCTTCTCATGTACTGTAATAAACAGGAAAGAGAACTCAGGGAATTTACAAATCAGTAAAGCTGATGATAAAATGTTCTTTCAGTAAGAATTTTCTTATTGATTGAAAGAGAAGTATTTTGCCACAGTATATTTAAGGTGAAAGCATTCCCATTAATCCTTAGTGACTTTTGAAAGTTACTCGATTTCCTTGCTGCTGCTCTGCCTGAATCCTGCCCTGTATAATGTGGTGAGAGAAGCCTGGAAGCTCAGCTGCCTGTCACTGAGCATGGCCACAGCCTGTCTCTGAGGGCTTTCTAATGTCCTGCCCTGTACTAGTCAGCAGACTGTTAAAGCTGATGATGCCAGATCCACCTGTACTTCATACTAGAGCAGCTGCTAGGGAAAGTGAAAAAAAAAGGGGCTTAATTTATGTTTATAAATGCAACAAGGCCAAATGTGAGGAGATCAGAATGTTAGAGAATTAAATTTCTCTACAGAACACGACAATGAAAAGATAGTTGTCCTGGAAGAAAATCTTTATTTACTTGATGCATCCAGACAATGTGAATCCTCTTTCCACTACCCAGCCAATTGGCTGACACAAGTAGTGCTTAGAAAAGCTCTCAAGGAACATTAGACAACAGGGTCTTTCTTTTATGTTATATATTATCTATGTTGGCTGATCTTCAGTATTTTCATCATCTTCATAGTGATTGTGTTTCCTTCCAGTGTCTCTCACTATCCCTGGGGACTCGTAAACATTTATGTCTGCACTCAACAGGAGAAATTGAAGATTTTGTACGTGACTTCAAGCTAAATCCTAGTGTAATGTATTATTAGGGAAATCATGACATTCTGGCAGATCTGCCAATTTTATTAGCAAGGAGAACTATGGAAAAATTTTACTTGCTGCAGTCAAGAGGCAGATGTGTACAGTAACATAATAAAGTGTATTAAAGTGTAAAGGCAAGTATTTAACAAGTCATATAATTGTTTGCACTTCTGGCTTCTGTAGATTGCTATTGGCATATCAGCATTTCGGACCCTTGAATTAAAGGGGAGACTGGTAGTCTTATCTCAAAGATACTACACTTATTTTCCCTCCAGCATTCTAAAATTTCAAAAGAGAAATGATAAGGGTAAACCAGAATTATCAGAGAAACCTGATTTTTAGTACGTAGGTACTCAACACTTTTTTGAAACTATCAGACTGTTTTGAGGGCAAGGATTTGGGTTATCCATTAGTCATGTTTCTAAAAATATTTAGCATCACCTATTATCTTACCCATGAGCAACTCTGAGGAGGCAGATCAGCCTTTATGTCTTTTTTTTTAAGAAATGGCTTTAAGAATAGGTGGCTAAGTTGGAGCTGTTACCAGCCTATTAAGAAATACAATATGGGATTTGTCAACGGTGAAATATGATTATTACCCAACTATGATATATGTTCACCATGCTTATTCATTTATGAAACACACTTTACTCATCACAGTTGAACTCCAACTTGTAACTTCTTGTGTTACATGACTGAATTTAGTGTTCTATTAAAATACTAAGTGACAAAAAATTGTCATTGTCTTTCAATCAAACTTTTTACAACCAACCCAATAGTGTTACTGATTCCCTTAGATCATCTAATGACAAACAAATCTATCTATCTATAGCAAACAAAGAGTTTGAAAATACAGTTTCTTTTTAGCTGATAAGTGTCTAAAAGCTCCACAGTAATTATCCAATTAACTAAAAGGATTTAATTTTATTGCAAATTAATCTCAAAAAACTAAAAAAAAAAGTATTTGTGCATTGGCTACCCTCTATGGTCTAGTGAGAGTTCTACTAACAGATTGCTCTGACTTCAGACAAGTCCAGGACAGTTTGACTGTGAGGTCACAGCCACCTACCTTATTTTTTCTGCCATTGTGAGTCATAAACCCCTTCATCATTTTAGCCCTGATGCAGTGCATTCAGTGGGAATCATCCTATTAACTTTTGTGGGATCACAATATGACTTGGCAGTTAAAGAAAAAAAATTCCATGTTTCTTTTGACAAATTGTAATACAAGTAAAAAAATCATTTAAATTCTAGTGCTGTATGAAATGGGACATACAGGAGATTGACCACAGTTTGATTTTTTTCTATTTTTTTGCAAACATTTGTGTCACAGAAAAGGTAGAATTTTTCCCTATAGCCTATCAAAAACTTAGCAAGGATGCTCTGCTCCAGACTTCTCTGGAGTCTAAATAACATTTTAAAAGGAGTTTGAGTGTTTCAGGAGTACAAGTGTCATGAGAAATTAAACAACTACTTCTAAATTTAATGTAGCAAAAGAAAATAATACTATGCGCTAAAAAAAAATAATGTGCACTGATGTGATCATTGTAAAGGGGAAAAAATTAATATTTCAGGATCAGATAACTTTAAAATCTTGTAAATCTAAATATGTGGCTGTTTATGAATGAAAGAAAACGATTTCAAATAGGCTAGATTTTCACGTAATCAGTTTGCATCTCACAGAAAGCACTTTCTCAGTGTCCTCTCAAGTGTCCTTCTAAAGTGACCTTTAACACCTTTGTATTATGAAGTTTATTTAAAGGCAGTCATGAAGAAGTAGAATGACCATTCAGTGAATATTTTTATTACCTTGTCTTTACCAGAAGTTCTTTAAAATTTATTTTGTCAGATTTTGTACTATTTTCCTCTCTACCGCTTCTTCACGTCCACTGTCAGAAGGCTGCACCACTTGAATATTTTCCAAAAACTTTCAGTTTATGTTTTTGACTGCCTGGGAAGGACAGTGCTTTGAAGACATTACACTGGTTTTATTATTTCATTATTTTAATTTAAATTACGGCCTCTGATTCACGGTCATAGGTTTAGAAGGATTATTATGCAAGCTCTTCTTTCTATTACCTGTCAACAAGACTTAGTTAATTTGCTGTGCAGTGAGTGTCCTCTACTACCACCTCTTGAGAATATTTCTGAGGATTACATTGGTAGTTTTTCAGTCTTAATTATTCTACTTACATAGCTCATCTTTGTCATTAAGGACTGTGTAAATATTTACTTATAATTTATGCCATGTCTCAAAATAGTATTTAGAGAAGAAAAAATCTCAAATAAGCTGCTATGTCTCATCTATTCCATCTTTACATTGTAGAAGAAAGGTTCTAGTTTTCCACAGACTTGTCTTGCTACAGATACAACACAAATTAGAACAATAAACTGTTCGTGTTTTATGATAAGATATTTTCCTAAGGCTTTGTTTTGGGGTAAAAATATTTTACAGTACTGATAGCTCAGGGTGAGCCATTTTGTTGTTTTCCTTCATCTGAACCCAGCTGTAGCAAGCTGTTTAGACTTACAAGAGAACTTAGTTAACTCTCAGCTTCCTTGAAATTAGAAACTTGTGCTTGCACTTGTATCAGTTTCACCAGCCAAATGTAGGAAACTAGTTTTCCTGCTTTGGCCCATGAAACACCTTTTTACAAGCCAATAGACATTTGACATGGAGAATAGGGATAAAGTTGGTAGGATTACTTTCAGACCCGTTAATCCTGTGTGCATATTGTGATCTATACTGGTGCTGTGCTCAGCACAGAAGATCAAGAGCACGATGTTAATGCACTATTTTCCTTGTGCATAAAATACATTTCTCCTCCTCTCATGTCCATTAGCTCAGACTGTAAAGAGCAAACATTTTTCTGTGCAGCAGAAATGCTTCCCTGGGTAGGCATGCTTTCTAAAATGATTTGGGTATTGTTATCAAATACCAATGCACAAAGTCTGGAAACTCCAACTTTGTTATGGTTAGAAGTAATTTCCCTAAAGAAATACTGCTGTAGACACTTTCAAAACAAAAACAAAACCTCAGAGAAAGTTTTGTGGTTTTTTTTAAAACTGAAGGACTTAAATTTATATGGTCCACGTTTTTCTTTTTTTTTGCCATTGAGCCGTAATATTGCATGAGCTTAAATATGTTTTTGTAGTATGACATATTAGAAAAAATGTCTAACTTGTTATTTTCTATGCAGACTGAAAAGCTGCTCAAACAGGATTTGCTCTGATTTCTCTCCAATTAAAATAGAATGCAAATAGCTGACAGTCCTTAAACAATGTAAACAACAGCAGTGAGGGTGCTATTAAAAATATCTGGCTGTAATTTTAGCTTTTAAAACTCTGTTTTTAATTTTACCCTTCATGCCACTGGCAAAAATAAAAGTTTCTCTCTTTATAAGGACAAATGAACAAGAATGTAATGAAAACATGAAAAGATATCTCTTCACATACTTTGACTTATATTTTCAGCCTAATTTCCTACTTCAAGAAAACTGCTGCCTAATAATTCACCATCTCAGTCCTTGCTTTACTTGTTTCATATATTTACTTTCTTACTTTAAAACCTAATGAGGAATGAAGCGTTTTAAAGTTGCATAACAGTAAAAATACCCTCATGATGCTCTCCAGATCTTCCTTGGAGAAAGAGGCAAACCCACTGACAGCACCTAGGACAGTGAAATCTGTGTCCCATCTTTAGGAAGCCAGTGACACATAATGAAGTCTATTATGATTATTTGCCATCTTTTCAGTTCCCACCACCATATTTACTATTGTCTGAAAAAGGTGATCAAAAATTTCACTTTATAAACCTTCAGTTTCTCAACTGAGCTAGGTAAGAAAGAGATTTTGTGGATGGAGTAATAGAAGGTGAGCAGGCATGTTTACACAGTCACTTATCATAAATAAGCTTGTTCTTTCCATTCTTAAGTTTATACAAGGGCTTGTCCTGGTGTTTAGAACTTACTGTAGAGTGGAAAGGTTCTTCCTGAATTTTGACCTTTCACACTCCTTAGTTCTTCTTTTAAAAAACCAAAATTCCCTAGTCCTAAATGATTTCTGGTTTGATAGAAGTCCAATTAACTCTCTGCAGTCTCAAACCTGTGAAAATGAAAACTTATCAGGTCACTTTTGAGGAAGAAGGAAAGCTAAGATTACTTGAAGGACAAAACAATCAACTGCAAACATTTTTAGTCTAACCTTTTATAGAGACATGCAAAAATGCTACAAATTATGAGATAGCAATAGATTCTCTTACTTTGAAAGCCTCAGGTTTCCTCACAGTAATTTCTGTAACTAAAGAAACAAGAGGCTTCAAAAATTTTAAAATTTATTTTGCAATTAGAAATTTAGACCATAGAGACATGCAGAAATAGCATAGTTTATCTGTTTACCAGCAACAACACAGTCATTAAGAAATTTTTATTGTGGAACTTTTGTATTTTTTTCTGTCTAGAGTAATAGTGTTAGTGATGATTTAAAGTTTGTGTAACAGAAAAGAATAAATTCCCCTATCATGATTGAAAATACTGCTTCCAGCATCAGTCTGTGTGCCTGAGTTCTTCTGGGAAAAGATATCAATATTTATTACTGGAGCAATTTGTTAAATATAACAGGCAAAAATTTTCTGTTTATGTTTTGTGGAGATCTGATTGGTACCAGAGAGACCCAGATGCAGGAAAAGAGGGAATTCAGATCTTAACTGCTAAATATTTCAAGGCTGTGTCTTTTCAGTCACCTGCTGTGTACCAACATAGCAAAAGGAGAGAGAAAACAGCTTGTGGAAAAAGTCTTTTCAGTCCTTTTATATTACTTTTAAGTTGTGTATATTGCATACCACAAAGGAAATCTTCAGACTTCAAATACATGTGAATATGGTTGATAACATTACTTTTCATTTATAGTTTTTAAAATGTTACTCTGGTTACTGATATTTTGAGCAATACTATGCAGTTATTTTTAAGTCTTTTTCCATAAGAATCATAAGTGAAAAGGAAGAAGTTTTCAAGTTCGGTGAGACCAGAGGAATAAAAGTTGAAAAATAAAGTGACATTTCTGGTATTTTGTACTCTCTCTTTTGCATGCACATTGTATAGCTGAACATTTCACTATTATGTTGACAATGTTCAAAGAAAGTTTAGACATTTTTTCTATAGATAAGTTTAGGTAGATATTATTCCAGTTTAGTCAATCTGTGGCACGAGAATAAGAAATAAATTCTTAAAAAACTCCAAAGAAATTAGTTTCACATCATGCAGACTGATGGGCTCACCAGTAAGTTCAGTAACACACACCACTTGAGTGGCACATGATCATAAATAAAAGCATTCAATGTTTGAAGAGATTTTAACTGATAGTTAAAATCAAGGGTTTCTTTAAGTGGTCATTCGATTGTGATCCCTGTTTTTTAGTCTTCCAGGTTATCTGGTCTTGAAAATAAGTTCCTTGCAGCTGAGCTGCAAACTTTTCATTTTGCTCCACAAGACACTTAGGATGTGGGTCAAACTACTAATGCCATGTTACGTTCTTCTTTCCATGTTCTGGACTGTAATCCCACTCATAGGCCACGTGCACCAACTTTGTAAATTCAGTATTATGTTTAAATCCCAGTGAGATTACTCAAGTTATTCAAACATAAATCTTTCTTTGACTGGGGCCTAAGGCTGTGTAGTCCCAGGGCAGGAAAAGTTTTTAGCTTCTCTTCTAAAGGGCCAAGCTCACTGTCAGCCATAACAAATAAATAATACAGTGGAAATATCATTATCTGAATCACTAGTCTATTTTTACAAAAGTATCATGTTCCCTAGTGGTTGAAACATTATTCCAGGCTAGACCAATCTTGAGTCTGCATTTCAACATTACATATCATAGCATAGCCAAATACTATGTAATTCATCCAGGAATCAGGAATCCATGAATTCCTATTTACCATTAAAACCAGCATAGCTTTTATTTCTCATGTAAAGAATTAAGATTATATAATTTCCTTCCCATGAATATAGTGAAAATAACATTAAACCAGAAAAGGTGTGCTTAATGTCAAATACTGCCTTTCATTTTTATAAGGGCTGTGATATGCTCTGGCCTAATTTTACACTGATAATTCCTACTCCACTGTATTCAGTTGCTCATAGTACCTGAAGTTAATTACCACGTGTGTTCTTATGCTTACATGCACAGGTCACCTCTACAGTAACACTTGAGATCAGCCCAGCAGTGGACACCCTTTCCAAGAAAATGAAAACTGCAAAACCCTGTAGATTTCAGTCTCTTTTAAGTGTTTCACTTCCTGGACTGTAAGAAATTCTGTCAGGGGATTGAAAGAGTATCATATGTCATTGAAGAGGACTATTCCTCTCCTGTAAGACAGGATCTGCTACACCACTGTCACCAACAGGTTTTGTCGAACTTGTTCTGAGAAAACTCAAATAGTGGAGACTCTGCTCCAACCCTGTGGAATATTCTTCACAGTCTTCATGACTAAAGAGTCTTCTTTCATGTCTAACAAAACTTTTTCCTTTGTTTTAAAATGTTAGTAATTCTATTCTACTTTCACACTCTATTTTTTTCCTTTTTCCAGTCATGCCAAGCCTTTGACATTTTTTACCTGAGAACAAGGCTGCAGCAGCTAACAATAAAGCAGTTAAATGCTAGGTGATTCAACTCTCTGGAATCTTAAAACTGCATATCAAAAATGTTTTTTCTCTCATCCTTTGACATACTTTGTTGGACAATACTGAAAATATGGGTTCAATGTGCTCAATTTCCTCATCACAATAACCACTGATATTCCTTGTTTGTACTCAATTTCTAAACCCCTTATTTCCTAATCAAATATTACCTCAAATTATTCCTGTACAAAATTATTTTGAATTACCTTAACTTTTTTGTTCTACTCTGTCTACAGGTACCAGCTGGACATTGCTCTCAAGTACCCTGTTTTTGTTCCTGCCCCCCAGCTACCTGACAATGAACTCCATGCTACCAGTCATTTAGTCAAGAAGAAAAGGAACATGAAAGGAAATGGATTTTGTGTTGCAACTCTGGAGCCACAAACCTAAGTCTTCAGTGATGTGATGTAAAAACCAGAACTAAAAAAACCCCTCCCACATTACTAATTTTGTCAACCCATTCATTCCTCTTTCTGAGCAGTGTTATCCAGAGAAGCCCCATGTGTTGTTTCTTTTCCTAAGAGCAATTCTGCAGATACTCCCATAGATCACCTATCTCTCCTCTTCATCACCAGAACTGAGAGCTGGCAGCCCAGTGTCTCTTTGTCGCACAGCATCCAGTTTTTCATCTGAAAGTCACCATCCCTGTCCAGTTGAGGTGGAGGCTCGAGTTGTCATGAAAGAAAACACTGGTTCAACATTTGGGTATTGCTCAGGTACATACTGTGAATCACTCTCTCTTTCACAACTGGTCTATTCCAGCTTTTATTTCCATCCTGGTTACATTTGTGATGAAAGTTTTCCTGTCAGTCCTTATTCCCTTTCATCCATCATATACTTCTCTCTCTTCATTTTCCATGACGTTTATTTTAGACAGGGACTACTGTTTAATGACTCCTTCTGGGACCTGGTTGCTGTTCATTTTTACTTTGTTTCCTCTTGGTTCAGACAATGAAACTGGTGGTCAGACCTAAATGGTAGCACAGAGTGTGTTGTATGGACCATTTGGATGGAAGCGACTGCTCAGTGAGCAGAATGTTGGTGAACTGAGCCCACCAGCCCGTTCTGCTTTCAGGTATGTCCTGCTTCCTTCTTGTAGACGTTACCTCCCATTCCTTGTGAACTGGTGAAATTCATGGATTCTGTTTCTAAATATGCTTGTCAGTGGAAACATGATTATTGCCAAAACAGTAAAACAAATAAAAAATTCAGGTCCATGAAACATGCAGCGAGAAACAAAGAAGGGGACAATACAAGACATATTGAAGCCTTCAGGACGGTGACTTGCTTAGTCAATAGGTGGAGGCAGCATTACCTAAGACAGCTCTGCTATTAGCAGTTTAAAAGTCTCTGCACCCTTTGAACCAGTTTGGAAGGAAAAGTTATACCAACCCTCATTTCATAACAGTGTTTGCTGTGAATATGCAATCAATAACAAAAAAAATCTAGTTTAAGGATCTAGAGAGACTTAGCAAGCAGAAGGTCTCTTAGC
Organism: Aleadryas rufinucha; assembly: GCA_013397815.1. Classification (NCBI taxonomy): domain Eukaryota; kingdom Metazoa; phylum Chordata; class Aves; order Passeriformes; genus Aleadryas; species Aleadryas rufinucha. The sequence goes on from VZTH01011147.1 coordinate 126,480, forward strand.
AACAAAACCCCATAACTAATGTGAAGCAGCTGTGGTAATTTTAGAAAATGGCTCAAACTGTTGAAAAGTCATTAGGAAGATGATATATAGAGAATAAAAGGAACCACTCAACTTTAAAAAGATTTCCCAATATGGAGTGTTATGTTATTTTATAACCAAATCTTAGTCATCCGAAGTTTACACACGACAAAATTCTATTTATGACCATGTGGCTGGACTTTCTGCAAGTAGCTAGAATTCCATCACATACCTGAAATTCTCCCTCAAAAAGGAAATGGCCAATGGCTAAGCACATATTCTTCAGTGGTAAAGGTGCGATTGCTATATTCTAGTGAGACTGATGTCACTTATGGTTTGATTTATTATATGTGCTTGGAATGGGATCCTAAATAATTGGAATCAAGTTCTTTAATCCTGTAGCTTTCAGTCTCTACTGGAAATAATGCAAGCCACTTGCTTCTGGTTAGGCTTTGTGTATGGCTGGTTGTCAGACATTAGCTAACAAGCTTTTTAGCTTATTTGACTGCTTCTTTAATTGGAAATATCCAGTAGCTTGACAAATGACATACTTTAAAAACTGTAACTGGAGCAAAAAATTAGAGGTGTCAGGAATAACAGATTTTATTGGTTTACTCTTCAGGCTGCTACTGATTGATGAAATAATAACGATATTTTATTACTTTTATTTATTATTATAGTGTGGTCTCAAAGTAGCCTAAAAGTTCAGGCGGAGAAAAACTGTTCTCAGTCCGTATGTCAGCTGGCTCCTACTAGATTCAAGTAGGTTTAAATACTATTTTGAATAAAGGCCATAGGTTATAAAGGTAAAGAATATTTATTAGGCAATCTTCATTAGACAAAAAAAGCTATACAAGCTGAGTTGGATGGGCTTTCAGATGTTCAAGAGTCCTAGGTAAACGTGGAGGAAGCTGCGTAATTCATCTGTGTGTGCAAGGTGAGAAACTGCTGTGTGCAACCTGGGCACATCAGGCTCATGGTTTTTGAGTCAACCCTTGCCAGCAGGCCTGACTGCACAACAGCAGACCAGTATTCACTCCCACTCAGCTCCCATTTGCTTACATTTAAAATACCTGCACTTGGAGATTTGATCACAGCTAAACCTACTCAAAGGATTGTGGGCAATCTCTCTTTGGCAAGCTGTATCTTCTTCCTAGCAGAGGGGTGATTTTCGGAAAAGCTGCCTTAACGGACACAGAGGTAAGAAATGTGCTAGGTACGCTATGGTATTAAATGATAGTTATTAGGAAATCACATACCTAATCAACTTGATTAAAATGAAGTTTTGAGGGAAATCACTGGAAAAACAGCAACAAAATTTAGTATGATCAGATGATAAAAAGGGCATAAGCAGAGTTACCAGCTCTGCCATCTACTAAGTAAGGAGCCCCAAGATTAGCATTATTTATGAAAAATGCAAAAGTACACAGGTTTCAAAAATATGTGAATTCTTGAAAAGTCAGTAAGTTCTTTTTAGGTTGTTTTTAGTGTTCTCCGGTAAACAACAAGGGAAACTCCACTTTTTTAGTATCATATTAATATCTGCCTTTTTAGGTTTTCTGTTTTATAGCCACTGATGTTAAATTGAGGAGGGACTGTTGCAAAACAAGTGATAAAACACAGAAGAGACCATACGAAGACTTCAAAATCACATGGTTTAAGCCACTTCTAATTGGATTGACTCATATAGTCTCTTTTATCTGTTGCATGATAAGTTTAGTAAAGAAAAAAAAAAAAAGTCAAGATTACCAGAAAAATGAACTAAATCTGGCAAAAGTTATGGGATTATACAGAAACTGTGTATTTAGTGGCTTTGACTCAAAGTTGGAAGGAAATTGATAACACTGGCAAAGCTTCACTTTTGGCTGTAAGCCAGTTTAAAAGCCAAAAGAAGTCAAGTAAACTAAAGAGAAAATATTTTTCCAGGAATGTCCATAAAACTCGAGCTATCAGGATTCACATACCTGATATAAGAGACATCTTCAACTCTATTTATTCATTAAGTTAATCACTTTTTAAAAAAATGTAATAGAATACTTTATAACTTGCATATTGTAAAGTGTGCAGTGAACAATTATCATGCCTAAATCACTCTCATAAAAACTAATTTATTATACAGTGGAGAAATTTTGAATGAAATTTTCTTCAAATGTAATTTGCATAATTACATAAATGAAATGTAGGGAGCATCACCTGTGGTAATGTGATAACCTCAGGGAAGAGGCGCAATTTATGATCAGCTACTCTTTGTTTAAAAGTTAATTCCAATTTCCAAACTTACTGGCAAGAAACACTTAATGTTGTTCTTAAACTCCATCAAAACTCAATATAGCTATTTGATGTAGTTGATAAGTCTTTATTCAAAGTAAAATCAGTTGGTTTATTTAAAGTGACAGGTTATATCTGGTAGTGATTCATGTAAAAATATAATTTTTTGTTTACATTTTTAGCAATGTGCAAAACCGACTGCTCACTGTCAAACGACAGCGCAGTCATCTTTACAACAAAGCCAGGTAGCCAAAAGCAATCTGTACTACCATTTAGAAGTTTCCTGAAATATTTACTTTCTCTTACCACTGTGTTTCCTAGGCTGTATTTCTTGCCAGCTAATTTCCATTTCTTTCATACAGCTACTACTTTCTTTAAAATAATTTAATCTAATTTTTCTATATGTTTCTTTAAAATCTTCTTTCAATCTGCCGTCCTTTGCTCTTTCTCCTTCAGTACCATACAGATGGAATTCCCAGGCTAAAAAAGCACACTACCTTGGATTCTGCATGTGTCTTGTGCTTGTGTCAGTTTTATTTTATACTGAGTTTAGTAAGCCATCTTTTCTCTTACCAATATAAATAGTAATCATTAAGCTACAAAAACTACCACATGTGTTAAGGCCAAGTGTGTTAAGTATTCACATTTTTTGAAAAGTCAGGCTCTTTGGAACATATTCAGCAAAACACTTAGAGTTCTCAAGGAGACAATCTGCAAGTGCCTTGAAGCCCACTTCTGTGGTATACAATACTAAATCTTAGCAACCAGTACTTAAACTGATATCCTTTCACAGACAGGAAACCATCACAGGATGAAACTGTCATACTTGGCTGCTAATTAGCTAACTTTTGGAGTAGTGTAATTTGAGAGTAATAATAGAATAAGAGGTCTCTTTCAGTACTCCTGAGTGATGTATTGACTTGAAATTGTGCCACTGGCCTAACTGCATGCTTTGGGAATGTATTCAGAACAGTCTTGTTGAGAACTAATACTGTGTTTACAACATACAAATGAATTATTTATTAATAGCAAAGCTACAAGATGCTCAACTGAGAAACCAGAGTCCACATTCATCCATTAATTCAAACTTCATAGGAGTTTTACTTGATAATACCCCTACCATTTATCAGTGATCTTATTCTCTATGATATGATCCTTCTCTATGTAGTATCTCAAATAACAGATATTTTGTCTTTAGAGGTCTGATTTAAGAGTCCAGCCTCCCTTATACCCAGTGGGCAAAGTTATTGTCTTTCCAAATTTAACTGTGGATCAATAAATTAGGGTTCTGCTTTGAATGACTGTCTGGAAAAATACTACGCCCATTTGTAAAGAGAATGGAGGCTTATTAGCCATTTTTAGTTACTGGTATGAATATCAATCTTAATCTTTGGTCTTGTTATTTCTTATATATGTCATATAAAATTTTCAGAAGATTTAAGTGATATTTGCTTTGCATTAATGGGCCTGCAAGACCATGTTACAAACCTCTAGGGACAGGGAGTTTGGGTGTTTGTTCCTAATACCGGCAAGGGAATACCTGCATGAAGGATGGACCGAACCTCCTTAATGCCATCTTAACATTTAAACTGGTTCCTCAATTTTGACTGCTCAGAGTGAGACCTTCAAGATGGCTTTTCTTTAACTGAAATCACAAAATACATCATGACAAAGAGTACTTTAAAGAATTTATCCAGCTGACTTTTAACTCTGTTTTAATATGCTACTGATATGACTTAATTTGTGAATGAAGAAAATTATGAGATCTATAAATCAAATGGGAGAGTGGATAAGCAGTCCAAACTGACAATTTGATTAATATGAATTAGTACAAGTCTAGTTTAGTACTTCATTAGTTCATGTCATCAGTGATAAAAAACATTAATGATGATACTGGAACTCTGAACTTTTAAAGTTCTAACTGAAGTACTGTGCATGCTACAAAATAACCTTGTTGACCCTCAAAGCCTAGCTGTAGTGGACATTTATTTGGGATGGAGATCTGTAAGTCCAGTAATGCTTTCAGAAACTTTAATGATATTATCATTCTTAGTTTTTAATGAAAAAAATAATCAGTTTTGTTAAGCTGGTACCAGGTAGATATGTTATAATCCTGTCTCTAGGTCTTTGAAAGAGAATGAACTGCTTCAGTGACTGCTGTGGGAATTACCCAAAGGACTTAGAGAAAAAGTTCATCATGTGAAAGTCTTGGTCCCAAGTTCATAGTTCTTATGAAGAGAAAATTCCTATCACCAGATCCTGATAGAATCACATTTAGGGAGAAACATAAGGAGCAATCAATCAAATAATTACATTTTAGATTATGAAGTGGTCTATGTGTCAAGGCTAATACTCTAAAATGGATCTGTTGGCACAGTGGCAACAATTACAGAATAGCGTGTAGGAGGTAAGAAGCTTCTTTACTGCTTTAACATAATAAAATGCATAGGGTGACAGTTTGAGAATCCAAGATCATTTGTAAGGAAATTCAACTCTATACTACTAGTCCAGTAGGACGATAAGAGTGTAGAGGACAATGGCAAACTTTGTATATGAGAGAAATACATGTGAGGTTACTATGGCAGGAGCTGGATTTCAATGTTGACAGTGTCAGCATTCATCTTTTCACCGTGACTGTGCTGGGTCTGAATATGGGAGAGACATTCAAATGTAGTCATTGGCCAAAGAGACAGCTCAAGGATTAAAAGAGATGGAAAAGAAACGTGCTGCATAAAAATTGCGTTGTAAAGAAACCACATTCTTTGAGGGCAGAGAGCTCCCCATACCATGGAATTGTTATAATTTCTTGATTTCCATCCTCTAGAGCCCTTGTGAGGACACCTTATCAATCTCTGCACAGTCCCACCACTGACACTGCTGGTCACTGATAAGAATTACCAAAGTGAGACTTCATTTCCTAAGGAGATACAATAAAGATGATTTGTCCTTTTTGCCCAGGACTCAGTTCCTGTAATTGGTGCTACACAGAGTGACTACTTGCATCTTTGCAGGGTTCTGCTGACCCACAAGTTCTCTGCAGGGTCACACTGATGTCACCTGTATGGCTGTCTGGTAAAGGCTGAAGCAGTACTCCACAAAATGTATGAGTGTGTACACATACGCTTGTACCATTAAATTTGTCTAATATGGAAGCTGAAATCAACACATTTGCAGGTTATCTCCAAGTTCTCGTGTCACTGCTCTTCAGTAAATGTTAAAATGCTGAGAATAAAGTGAATGTGAGCAGCAGTATAAATGAAGTATAAAAAAATCTAATCCTGTTGCCATCAAAGATTTAATTGCCTGATTTCAGTGGGCTGATCCATAATTCAGGTCTGATTATAAGGTAATAATCCCATGTTCATGGAGAGGACTTCGGCTCAAAATCTGAAGAGCTAAACCTTAGAGTTTATTGCTTACTTTTCTGCTTGCAAGTTTATTTTACGAGTAAGTTATTTTCATTTTTTGCAAAATTCTTTTTCTTATGTGCTACTGTACTAACTAAAGTAAATCCATCTTCTAAATGGAGTCACTTCAGAGTGGGATTTTTTTTGTTGTGGTGTGGTTTATTTTTTTAATCAGTGCGCTATTACATTATTTGATATAACAAAAATGAACCAAAGATTATTCTTCCAGAAACCAACTCCAGTATGCTTAGAGATGTATAAAGGGTTAGCCTTAGGCATTTATGATGTAGAAGTAAAAATTAATAGCTAAGTGGTATGTTATGCTTTGTCTAAAAAGCTCATTTAATTTTATGGCATGGGGTTTGCATCTGTTTTCTTTTTTTCAATGATATTTTACAAAGTTTTGTGCCACATCTTTCAAAGTCACTTATATAACACAAAAAGCACTTTAAAAACACGTAAAGAGCTATTGTGGCAAAAGAATAAAGAATTTCCTCATGTTCTCTAGTCAGCATCCCGTTAAGTATCCTGTATGTTATTGAGAGTTCCTTCATCATAGAGGGTGGTCCACTGGTAATGTACAAAAAAAGGATAGTGTACAAAAATTAAATTATTATTTGACCCCACATCATTATATGCCACATAACTAATTAAAGCACACTTTAACAATGTACTCTTAATGTGCTGGCTGTTACTTGCATGACTCACTCATCTTTCACAAAGAATAAGTGATTTGTATTAGAGGAGAGTTGCTAAGGATGTTTTTGGGGCTAGCAATTGCTGTCACTGCTATGTTAAATCACAGGCCCTAGCCTGGGATAGAAAGAGACAGGCTTATCTTGAGCCAGGAAAACAGCACCACAGGACTGATAGCTCTGACTTAGGGCCTTGTTTAAAAAGTTATGACTCAGTGCAAGCAGCCAAGGATCCTTAGCCTTCCTCAGTTCACTCCAAAGCAGCCATTAAGGGCCCTAATGTTCAGGTTGCGTGCCTCACTCTGATTATTTTCGGGAAGTTGATCACAGCAAACCCTTTTTTTCCTAATAAGCATTCATCTTCATTTACTGGATGAAGGGAGCTTTTAGTGAAAGCTTTATACATGGTGCGGGATGATGGTAACTTCTGCCAAGCTCTGTAACTGCATGTGTGCATGGACTGTGAGCTTCTCTTTTCTTTCTTTGAGTTGTAAAGTGAAAAGCACATATCATAATAGCTCTCCTAGATACAAGTACAAGCAAATTATAGATATGGATAATAATTTGTGAGGAGATGAAGCTCTTTGGTCTAAACCGGCAATTAGTGATGCTAAAACTGTATCATACAAGTGCATAGGATATATAAGAGAATCTTATGTAGCAATACCAAAGTTTTAGAAACCGCAGCAGATTAATTCCTTTTTGTTTTTTTTTTTTTTTATATAGGAATTCTTTTCCATACTGCCTCATTTCTTACAGTCAGACTTGTTCAGCAGCATGCATGAGGAAAATGCAGGGACACATTGCAAAAATGACTTTAGAAAACTTGTTTATGGTTAAGAACATAGTTATTTAAAACTCTAGGAGCGCTAGTGATCCTTGGGAATTGTGAGAATGAGGTTTATTTTCCTCATGAAGTCTTGATTTCCAATTCAGTAGTACTGCGAGATATCTGAATTTAATAGCTTTTGTAGTCTGGGACTGAATGTTGGCTACTTGAGCATTAAGACAGAATAATTTTGAGATAAGAAAATCATAGATAAGGACATAAAATTCAAGTTTTCAAGGGTGTATGAAAGTTTTAATGAAGCTATTCAATCCCTTCAGCCCCAAAGTGATATTTTAACAGACAAGATGCATAATATAACAGAGACAGAAGATAAACTAGGTGAGTGCACCATTTTGCACATAGAATACAAGCTGAATCCTACTTATTTACATGTGAGAATATGTAGGTATCCTAAAGCAAAAGCAAATGGATTGTCAGGGTGATTATAGTGTTAAGCATGCAGAAGTTTACAAATTCAACACTAAAATTGTTTAACTCTGCCCCTTGGAAGTATGAGTCACCAAATAGTTCCTACACTTTTAAACAATGGGATATGATATGTCAGAGAAGATGGTACTGTCTAAAGGCAAAAATCAGAGGCATTAGGCATAGTAATACATACAAGACTGATTGTGAAAATATTAAAAAAATATAAAATTTTTACACAAAAAATGAAAATACCCAATGCTACTGAAGTACTGCTGAAGCTATAATTGACATCAATTAATATTTCCAGCATGTAGTTTACTAATATAAAATATTTTCTGTTTAATAGAAAGTAAGCTCTCTGAGTACTTTTTTATGGGCATTAAAAAATATATTAACATGCGAAAGAATGATAATAAAATATAATCTCCCCGTCTCTCATCACCCAACTGCAAGCAAACACATTCAGTCTAAAAACTTGCTTGAGGTGTCCAAACTGATAAAAGCATGAAAACAGTTTTTTCAACATGAGGACTGTAGCGAACATTTTTAAAGAGAAAAAATCTTTGTTTCATTCTACAGAAATTTGTTTTGCTCACATTTTTCCCCAACCCAAAACAAATCCATGTCTTTATTTTTCTGCCTTCAATTTTCTTCTCCCTCTTTCCCATTTTCCCCAAAATAATGAAAGAACCTATGAAAGGTTCTTTCATTAGAACCTTTCTATATTTCCTTTCACAAGAGGAAATATAGAAAGGTTCTAATGAAAGGGAAAATTACCACTGTTAAAAACAATTTTTCACTTCCATGTCTGCTGCATAGTTTATGTATTCTCTTATAAAAATAGAAGAAGGAGATAAGAAGCTTTCACAAGACATCTAATTATTTGAAGGATATAACTTCCTCTAAAAAAAGAACAACCAATGACCCAATGACCCTTGTGAATCTGGACTATCCGAAATACATAAATTCCTAGCCCCATGGTCAATCTAGTCCTCCTCTTGCCCATCTTTAAAGTCTTTATATTTTACTCTTCTCTTTTGATTTCCAGCATGGGTGTTTAGCGCTCACTTTTCCCTGGAGGTGTCCATACTGATGTAATAAAGTGGATTAAGGGGGTCTGCAAGGTGATCTCAGAGCAGCACGAGCTAGGTTCCTCTCAGGTAAAATGAATTCTGGAAGATGCCTGAGCTTCAAATGGGTAGGCAGAGCAGGAGATCAGCTCTGAGCCTCACAAAGTAGTAGAAAATCCTGAAATGCATATAGTACTTGCATTAAACCCTCAGTACTACTCTTGTACGCTACAGATTTGCTGCAACAGCACTGTGTTACTTGCTAAGTTTCCCAAATGCAATCTCTTAAAAGGGGACATAACTCCAATCTAGGTGGTATGTCCTAAATTCAACTCTTCTCTCTCTGCTCAGCATTATAATCTAAAGTTGTCCTCTGAAGCAGAGAACAGAACTTGTTCTCTTGTAGTTTTCACAGACTTCCCTCCTGCCAGCATATTTTCCTTGATATAAAAAATTGTGGGATGGTCTGCAGGTGTGCAATTTGAAGACATGACATTCCTCCTGCTATGTGATGACTATCTTAGTCTCTTTTATTGTCTATCACATAAGTCCATGTTGGCTACTGCAAAACCAGAGAAAAAACCTCAACCCAGTCCTGGTGCCAAGAGGTTTGGGCCTGTACCTTGCGCTGTGGTGTGCCCGACTGCTGTTGGTATTTTATTTCTTAGCCAGATAGATTCTGCTCTACTGCACTTCTGTTTATGAAAATGAAGGTGATGGTAGAGGTTATGTTAATAGGAAATAACCACAGGCAAGGAATTCCAAAATGACTTTGTAGCATTTTTACTTGCATATCTGTACATGTATTTTGTCTCATTCAGTGTTTTTTCCACTACATCTTTCAGAAAGCTACAAGATCAAAAGACCAAACTCATATGAACTTGTTGGAAACGAACATATGATTTCTGGCCACAAGCTTAAGCAAAAACTGAGGGGGAGGGGAAGAGACAGAAGAAAGAAAATAAGACTAGAAGACATTTTAATTAATTTTAGAAAGACTCCTTTAGGAGGAACCCAGGATGGATAGCAGGAAAAAACATACAGCAATAACACTCAGGGAAAAGTAAAATCTATAGGAGTTATGTGTACTGTATGGCAAATAGTGACAGAAATTAAACAAAATCTTCAGGTCAGTGTTCAGTTTGAAATAAGAAGGCAATCATGGTCACTTTTCAACATGTTCTTGAACTGGATACTAAACAGGTTAGATGAATTGGAAGACGACTTTGGATGATCAAGAGCTAAACTCCTTAGCCCGCTGATAACAATGAGCAAGTGTCAGACATGCTTGACCCATGCTTGGTACTCTTTATTACATTGGACATCAGTCAATTCAGACTCATGAATGCCAAGAAGACAAAGCAGATGAAATTCAGTAAAGTAATAAATCGTTGCAGTGTTGAAATGCAGCTGTGGTGAGGCTGTAAGCAAATTCTTACATACATTTAGAAACATCAAGTGCCAATGACTCCTCAAGAACTGTGAGCAGCTGAACTGGAGACAGTTGGAGGAAGAAGGAAGGCAGTTTTCTGAAAAATGAAAGATATGAAATGGAATTATTTGGGATTGTACAATGGAAACAGGATTTAAAACTAACAATGTTTACTACTGGTTACACCTGAAAAGAAAGGCATGGGCAGTACCTACTGCTGAAAGCTGAGAGGATAAAATGCAAAAGACATATAAGTACAGCCAAGGTCAGTTTGAAGCAAGAGTCAAGCACTAGTTAGATCAAGGTTTATTATATAACATCAAAGTTGGGTTTAATGGAAGAAATTGTTCTCAATGAGAATGACCAGCAAAACTACACCCCAAGGAGCTGACAGAAGATTAAAACTTCTAATAACTAATATAGTAAATAAGTTGATGTACATTTAAAATTCTGTACGAAGATAACCCTGATTCTTGCTGTTTTTTCACTATTTTGGGGAAACTATAGGTACAGAGCATTACAAATAAGCAGATTCTAGCATTTGTGACCTGCAAGCAGTTGTTGGACTACACAGTCTAACACAGTCTTTTTTTTGCAATATTATTCAATAAGACACTGACCAGCAGATTTTTCCAGGCCCTTTGTTTCTCAGTTATTATGGAAAAGCATTCTAATGTGGTTGTTTTAGACTTCAGCTTGCTACCCTTCCCTCTTCTGTCCCTGAATTTTCTTCGTGTGTGGTTTTTTCCCCTGCTTTCCTGGCAGAAGTGTCATTGTTTACATCGACCACATTACGAACCGCTTGAACAATCTTCCAAATGTGGCAGAACTGGTGTCTTCTGGAGCACAGATCACAGAATAAGCAGTTTCTAGCATCAGATGTTGAAAGATCTTACTGCTGAAGTTCTCAGATATAAGGTTGTTTAGCAAAGTGAGGTCGTCTTTCACCCCATCAAAAGAGACATGGGTGGATATATGCAAGTTTTAGGGAACTCCCTGTGGGGTTCTGTTTTAACCTATTCTGATAGCGATGCAGAAAAGAAATGAGCTACATAGTGCATATAACAGATGTTTAATTGCATCTGGGGAAACATTCATTATGAATATCATTCACACCGTACTTTACCTGTTCCTCTGGTGAACACCTGTGTGTTAGTAGTGCATGTGGTGGTAATGTGAGAAACTCTCACTACTAGCCTTTTAAATTTTACTATTCCCTCTTTTTTAAAATGTGCTAAATTAGACACAGAAACAAAGAAACACACCTAAATAAACAAAGGAACATAAGGAACGTGAGCAATACCACACTGCCAGAAAGAGCAGGTGGAAATGTAACTTTAAGGGCCATTAAAGCACTGTGAAATTTTTCAGTGTGTCACAATTACAGGAACACCTGGGTCAAATAAATTAGGACTAATCCATTGGGGGTGTTCTTTACAGTCTACTCTGGTCTCAGAATGGCTTGACCCTAACCTGTAATTCTGAACCAAAAAAGAACAAATTACAAGAAAAAGCTTGCCAGTTCAGGTGGCTGCTGTCACGGTAATCCATTCACTTCTAATAGACTACGAAGATGGCAGGGAAAGAGTACAGATAAGAAAAAGTCTCCAAGGGCCTTAAAGAGGAAATTCGTATATATATATTTGACTAGAGTGTGAAGCTTGATAAAGGCTCTAACTCTGATTTCTATGTAATTTCAGTCATAATGAATGCAGAACTGATGTAAATCTAAAGAAAAGTTTGTACATGAGAAATACTTCGTGAAAATTATTTAAAAACTAGATTAAGTTTCTTGAGAAAACATTCTGGTCAAAGAATATATTTGTATCTTATGTTCCATAGGAACATCTGCTCACCTTTGCTCCTTGCAAAGGAAAAGGAATCAGTAGATATAAACTATCCCAGGAGACAGGGAAAGTTGAAGACTTTCCATTCTAAGTGTATATGTACTGCATGTACCTCATACGCTAGTCCCACCATCAGAAACATTCTAACCTCCGATTTTCTTGCCAAGAAGTAGTGGACTATTCTGGGTTCCTTTACCTTCATTTTATCCACCATGGCAGAGGAGCAGACTTCCCTTGGACCTAAAAGAGAGTCAGAGAAAGGTCAGAAACTCTTTTCCACTCCTTAAAATTCTGCTGAAGATACTGTTTTCATCTCTAGAAAAGTAATGATTGGTTAAGAGTACAGACAATCACCTTTGTACATTTTTTTTTCCATGTCAAGACTTTTTGCCAAGAAATCTGTTGCAGTATAATTTTTCAAGGGCACAAAGCTTGATTTAATTAAAGACTTAACAATAGTTAAAAAGCAACCCCAAATCTCACAGTGGCTGTATGTGTATTGAGTGTACTCTAATATCCTACTGTATGAGGTAATAAGAGTTTCAACAACTATAGAATTAATACAATAATTATCATTCTAACACGCATACACATTAATCTTACCTAAAATGATAATAAAATAAAGTAAAAGCAAACCAGTTTCAAATCTGTGAATTGTGAAAGCAGAAGCATATTAAAAGCTAAGCAAGAAATGGTGTTTTCTTTGCTGAATGGTATACAACAGTCTCAACAAACAAATAGAAGAATGCCTGGAAACGTGTTGAACTTAATTTATAAAGTTTTAATATATCTAAGGAAATTTGAAGAACATAAATTCAACCTTTTTAATAACTATGCCAGCACTTAAAACAAAGGACCTTTTAAAACAAGAGTTTCTTCTTTTTTACAAGGGTTCTTCTCCCTGTTAGATTTAGGCAGCAGTATGTCTGCTTCTGAAAACAGATCATCTAAAATTTATTATCCTAATCTACATGGAAGGAGTCCTAACAACACAAATAAACTGAATTGTAGTACTTTGAGACATTGATAAATGGCAGTTGAAATGAAAGAAAGAGAAGACTGTACTGAGTGAAACAGTATTGTCATGTTTTTTACTTCAAGCTAAAAAATTCAGCTGTTCTTAGCAGGATGTGATTTTTATCTCTTTAGAAAGACCAGAAAATTAGTTTCAGTAAAATGTGGGCAAGGTAGAAGGATGACCCCTCACTTGAACAGAAGCAGAACTCAAATTCAAATAATCCTTATTTCAAAACACAGTCCTTTGAAGACCAGTGTTTATGAAGGGATGGACAGTTGAAGATGAGCTTCAAAAACAACTGAATCCATAAAGGATCTAAACAGTACATCAGGAATCTAAACCCTGCATTTATCTAATGTGAAGTCTTTCAGAAGTTCATTTAACTACAGGCAGAAATCCACCAGTTTTTACCGGAAATCTAAAGAAACATCAAAGTCTTGATCTAAAAAAACTACCCATGTCATTTTTCCTGTACCTGTCTTAAATGTGGTTTTTCTAGGCTTTTCTTGCCAGTAGAAGAGAAACCTCTTTTGATTTCTTAAGGATATTTGTCTAGATCATATTTGACATGGTTTTGCATCAGTTTAAATTTTTATGCAGTGTTCTAACTACAAAAACTTAGACAAATAATACATTTACATGTGTTCAGTGCCCACAACAAATTAATCTAAACTAGGATACAAACGCTTGTAGAACACACAAGACTGTACATTAGCTTTATTAGCTTTACTTCAAGGTGAAAAGAAAATATTGTCGTGGCACAGAATTTTCATATGAGCTACACATAGAAGATCTTGCAACATTAGAAATTGAAAAAATGTTAGAATAAGGAGCTACACATAAGAGGACAGTTTTAGCAAAAATGGGATATTAGTGCATTGGATCTACTGTAATTTTGGAATTTTCACAGAAATATTCTATTCCCAGGGAAGTGGCCATGGCACCAAGAAGCATTTGGACAACACTCTCATCACATGGTGTGCTTCTTGGGGCCATCCTGCACAGGGCCAGGAGCTGGACTTTGATGATCCTAACATGTCCTTTCTAACTCAGGATATGCTTGGTTTCTGTGACTGTAAATTAGGCAGAATTTCCATTTTAACTTTGATGTATGAATCAATTCATGGGTGCTTTTACACATCCCTAACAAAATAGGTTTTTTTAGACGAATCCAAAATTAAGTCAGCTGAGAATCCTTATGAAGTGGGTACATTTAATCTTAAAGAGTTTCCTCATAAAAACTTGGCTTGAAATATTTGGCATGGTGTTTCAGGAATAAATCCACAAAGATAAAAGAATTTGCATAAAATTTAGAACAGTTAACAGATATATGCATATTTTGCATAGTTTCCCTGCTACCATTGTTTCTAGTAGCTTTCCTTACAGGGATTGAATCTAGAAAGAAAAAGAAATTCTGACTAACCTCATTCAACAACAGTGACATTTTCTACAAGTCCCAGTGTTAGTAAACAGCAGTCAAGACCCTCTTGGTCAAAACATGCCTTTTGTTTTAGCTATGAACAGAGACACTAAGCTACCTATGAGAGCTCAGGTACATGTCAATTGTTTCCATTAGTGGAAATCGAAACTTAAGGTTCTTGGAAAGACTTAAAAGATTCAGCCACCTAGAGCTGGCATTGTAGAACATCTTGATGTTCTGTTAACAAACAGCTTTTGGCAATAGCACATCCTTTGATCTCAGTGTTTCCAGCAAGGAAGGTTCCACACTGACTGTGGGGAAATGGTCAAATGGCAGGAAAAATATTAATGCAAGAACAGAACAGACACTGCAGATTTTTACATTCAGTGGATTTAATCTAAAAAATTATCTTGCAAATGCAGAGACCAACTCTTTAGCTGCTACTGATATCACCTTAGTGAGGCTCTAATGCCTCTGAGCAAACCATGCTGATTTACATCAGCTGACAGAACCCACCATCACTTTTATTTCCGCAAATTGTGCAGATAGAGAAGGTTCATGCTTTTCTTTATGTTCACTGAGTGTTTAATTCTGGTGGGCAGAAGGAGGAAAGTTGGAGAAGTTTTGACAAAGGCCAAATAAAATTTCTTCTTCTGAGCAGCGTTCTATATCTATTTATGCTGGCCAGACCAGATGAGATACCAAATGAAGCAGATCTCTGTTGGATTGCTTGGCTACAAAAGGTACAAAGTATGGAAACACAAGCAAATGAAGAAGTTCCATATGACATGTTGGTGCAAGTCCCATCAAATTGAAAATCTTAAGAAATATAGACTGAAAGTTTAATATCTGAGTCTAAACAATTTGATCTCTTAATATCTTTTCAGTTATTTCAGCAAAAAAGCCTATTATGAAATCTTAAGACACAAATGTCAGGAAATGTGTGCCCCCCATGCACAACTCTAACACTTCTGATTGATAGGATAAAGGACAAAAATGCAGAAGATGGAAGTTCAGTTTAAGGCCAAAGGGTCAATATTTTCATGGAAATAGACTGAGGATAGCATGTCAGGTAAGGTGCTGTTTAGTGAGAGGGACAGGGAGAGGAATTAGGGACTGAAAAACAGTTTCTAAAACAAGTAAGGAAAGGAAGAGTAAGAGAAATTTGAAGCCAAGACATGTTAATAAAGGAAATTCACATAGGACCTGAAGAAACCCAGTAATAGGAAGGAAGGTGTGTTAATTTAAAATGGAAAGCCACAATGAGAAAATTGTTATGTTTTGTCACAATCACCAAAAACCAGAGCAAACCAACATGACAGCACTGGACAGCAGTACAGGAGTTGGTATAGATTTTGGCTGCCTTGAAAAATAATTTTTCTTGCCTTACCTACTGTGTTTTTTAATAAAGCCTTTCTAGGACTTTTCTACAGCAAAGCACAGAGTATTTTCTTTTACTGTAATGGCAATGATAGTGCTTGAGAATTGGCCACAGTTTAGTGATTATGAGTTTAAATCATTTGCATTGAAACATAGACATTTGTATTTCCTAGTTGTCAAATCAGGTGGCTGCTGGTAAATGCTGTGAAGACAGCTATGAAGTCTGTCAAGTTATAACTGTTGTATTATAAATGCACTGATGGAACATGATTGTTTACCCATTGTTTAATGGAAAATAAAAATGCTGGTACTCCCAGAACCTATTAAAATAATGAAAATTAAGGGAGATTTGCAGATATTTAAAGAGTGTGTAGGAAAAGCAAAGTGCTAGTTAAACCAGCTTCATGCTATTTATGCATACACCTGTGAATTTATTTATTATTTTGGCTGTTTAATTTAATATTTACAAAGGCTGTGGTTTTACTTTAAATGAGAGTTAAATGTTCCTGCAGCTCTTTTAGCCAGATCTTTAGGTATGAAGTTATCTACAGGAATAAGTCATTGAAGACATTGTTAACTTTTAACTTCAAAGGGATAGAATGAGCAGGATGAAGAGAACTAAAGGACTGTGTTCAGTCATAAAGGAGATTTTATCTCCTCTCCTGCTCCTCTTCCATTCCACCGCGGCTATCCCTAATCTGTTTCCTAAAGTGTGCAGTAGCCCCTTGCAGGAAGCTGCAGGCACAAAGAAGCAGGAGTGGAAGGAACCATGTTTCCCCAAAGGAGTTACACTGTCACTGCTTCTAGATGAAGAGCTGCAAAAAAGAGAGTAATAATCTGTGTCCGTGCTGGCTGTGGCAAGAGCGAGCAGGCATGAAATTCGGACAGAAAGATTCATTCTCAACCACTAGGTAGTGAATTTGGAGGAGTTAACCACAAAAAGAGATGATATAGAGAAATTGTGGGCATCCCAGCTCTGGAGGGTCTTTAGATACAAGCCAAACAAACATTTTCAAGAATAACACAGCCAGAGCTGATCGTGTCCTGGGGCAAGAGATAGACCAGATGACTTTTCAAGTCCCCTTGCCAGTCTATTTTTCTGTGACTGTAGCTGCTCTGACTCACCTCTTGCACAGACAGTATCTGTTGTAGTACTGGCTATTAAGCAGTAATACCCAATTTTCAATCACTGAAGAGGCTGATCATTCCTTATTCTAGTAAATTGAACAAGATCAGAAACTACTTTTCTGTTTCACATTCACAAGAATGTCACTAACAGCAGTAACTTCCAGCAGAATATCATGTGCCTGCCAAGGGACGAGAGTGTGAGTCTCTACCTATTTCTTTTATTGATATATTTTCACACAGTCTTTTCCCTCCAGATTGAGACAGTAAAAACCCCAATAGCTACAAATAATAATGTTTGTTCTGAAAGGCAGGCAATAAACCTCTAACAAACAATGTCACTGTAACCCTTAAATAGTAATTGTACTGCCTAAGGCATCTGATAAAGGATGCTAGTGTTCTTGCTATATTGTGTCAGGCAGATACATCAATCAAACTCCATAATGGACTAAATTGGAAAATAGGGTAGTGGGAATAAACAGTTCTAAAAAGAGGTGAAACTTTGTGACAAGCAGCCTTAACAGACCAATCTTGATTCTAAACATAGAAGCAATTTTAGGGCTTCTCTGGAGGCAGAGGACAATTATTGCCTAAACAAATAAACTAGTGTCTCAGTACCTCAGGCATTCTCTAAAGTTAGTTTGAAAGAGTTTTGAGTCCTGAATAGTAAAGTTTCAGGGACATTGTAGCTTGACCCATTAACTTTCATTGAAGTGTATATGGACATCCCTTTAGATAATCCATATACTAAAGTGGAATAGAATGAGAAAACTGGAATGTATTATGATTTTAGCACCAATTCTTCTGCCAACAAAAATAACTAGATCTGAACTAAGATTAAATATATGTCAGGAAATGAATTTGACTCTAGATGAATACTGCTAACTTAATGCTCTTAAGTTCAATAAAAGACCTGAACTTCAGATTCTATTGGGAATGTTTATTTTAATCTATACGGCAAAAATAGACTTATCTGTCCATTTATATTCTACTGTGCTGAGGCCCTCTTTGCCTTGTAGGTGAACACGGAATCCAGAGCCTACAGGCTCGTGCTTGCATTCATACTTGCACCATGTACTGAATGGAATAATATGATGACAGAGGAAAAAAAGGAGTTTCCTG
Organism: Aleadryas rufinucha; assembly: GCA_013397815.1. NCBI lineage: Eukaryota > Metazoa > Chordata > Aves > Passeriformes > Aleadryas > Aleadryas rufinucha. Next base: position 144,540 of record VZTH01011147.1, read on the forward strand.
AGAGTTTTTCCTCCATGTGTAGTGGTTATTCAGACTCTGAGAATAATTTAAAATGTCACAAGGATTTAGGTTTCCCTGAAATAGCTTAGCCTCTGTTATAACTTGAATTTTACTCACACCCTCTTCCAAGACTAACTGAAGAGATTTTCTGTAAGGATTAACCAAGATACAAAATTCAAATGAGCTGCTCATGTGAATATAATCTGTGTGGTCCTCATGGCCATATGATTTTAAAAAAGTCTTTAAGATAATGCATAATCTCATATATGTTGCTTCACCATTCTGTAACATTCCATCCAATATGATTTTACTTCAAATCCAAAGCTACATCAGCATGTACTTGTGGAGCAATTGCAGTATTTTTTTTATGCAGTATCACATTGTTGCAGTGGTACGATTTGGTAATTTGTATCTGAGAACAACCTGGCTGATAAGCAGCTGTTCAATTGTGATGTTGCTCTTTACCAGAAGAATTTAAAGAAGCTCCCCAACTCACAGTGTAATACCCTGCTTAAACATTTACATCTGCCTGAAGAGGTGTTGCCCAGTGATATTGTAATACCATCTTACACACACATGGCATTATGCCTTTTGTGCAGATATATACAATACAGCTTGAAAAACAGGACTGTTATCTTCCTTCTCTACCAAATGAAGTTTGGGTAGGTTGAATTTCATTATTGTTTAAATTTTTCTGATTTGTGATTTGCATTTGAATTATGTTTTCTTGGAAGCTTTCTTCTTCCTTCTTTATCTTCCTTCTGGTATCAGCACCATGAAGTCTATTTAGCTTTTTTAGCAATTTCCATTGTTTCTTCTGCTGTTCAGTAGAGATGCTTTCATGTCTTACTGTCATCATGTTGTTGTAGTATTTTGTATAATTCAAGAAATGCAAGCTGCCTTTTAATTGATTGTTCTTTTTTTAAAATTTATTTATTTTTTTACTTTCTGGTTGAATTGGTTTTATTTTCTTACTGGCATTGTTCTAACATTTCAGATCTACATTTCTACTTTCTCTATCATTATTTTAACAGCATAAAATATATTAACAAGACTAGACTGAGGGGGCATGACTTATAGGAAGGAGTATCCTTTCCATGCACATTCCTGTTGGATTTCTATTGAGTGAATACATCTGTTAAAAAAAAAAAAAAAGAGAGAGAGAAAACAAGAAAAATTAAATTGTTTTGTTTCTATTTTTCAACTCTAGGAAATATCCATCTACATTAAAACTGAAAAAGAACACACTGTATTAGAATTATCAAGTAGTAAAATATCTAAGACTGTAAACCCCAGCCATACTAGATCAAAACAAGAGCCATGTAACCAGACTCTGAAAAGAGTATGAAAATGGTAGGTCTAGATGGTATTTGTAGCTCACCAAGCAGATCAGTTCAAAAGATTTAAAATTTGTAATAAATGGGAAATCCAAGATGTTTCACTCAAAAATTATCCAATATTCCATGCAAATTTTTCCACATTTTTGTAAAAAGTGACTTTCAGGGCACTTTTTGTGTAATCACCTATATTTAATTTTGCTATAAACACAAAAAGATAACAGTCAGCAATGCAAGGTTAATTTTTCTGTAGACTAAAATACCATTTACTTTAATAATCTATACATGTCTTCTAAGCTCCATTACTGACAGTTGAGAAAAGTTTTTGTTAAACGAAGCTTAGTTAGATTAAAAAGTGGATTTGAACATTTTGGAGATAGTTCAAAATTCAGTTTTCAAATGTTTTGACATTTCTTTTCACAGAGTTTGAAGCACAAAGGCACATAGCCCGGAAAAGGAATAAAAGTTTGCCTCATGTAACCTCACAAGTTTTTAAAGTATTTTTAAGGGAAGTGAGTCCAAGTCTAATTTTATTCCTAGTGGTTTGTTCATCCCTAACATTATTTACCTGGCTGCAATATAGAGAACTGCTAAAGATCTACATGAATAGGTAGCAGTATCAAATTCCTCTCCTCCATAGGGACATTCTTGCTATGTGAACAGTATCTAATACCGTCCTACCATCTTGTGAAGTGTTATTGCAGCAGGGCAAAAAGCTGCCTCTTTCTTGAAAACTGTAGGCCTAAGAAATGCATCATGAATTTAGAAGTTAGTTTTGGTGTGGATTTTGCTAAAACATTCATACATGTGATGTATGCTGATTCTTCTGATCAGCCATGTAATTGATCTGGCATGAAGGAGGTTAACATTTCCACCTAGTCGTGATCACTTAAATCTTTTATGCAGCTATGCAGAGCAAGCGTTCTGGGAGACCCTGTGGCAAAACCATCGTCAGTTCCAGACTGATAAAGCATTCAGCACTTGTCAGTTACTGGAGAAAAACTGGGTAATAGTATATAAGTCAAGCACATTATTTTGGCCTAAAGATACTCAAAGGGATTGAGTTCCATTATCTGTTTTCTTTTTGAAAAATAACACTATTAAATGGATTTTGACAAAGATTAAAAAGAAAACCAGGAACTTTACCTCCAGCATTGTAGTGCATATTTATGCTTTATTACAGATATATTAGGACTATGTAAAGTACATGCTTTTTTACAGTTGAATCCTGTAATTTCTGTTATACTCTCCTGTTCTTGAAAATTTTGCAGTGTCTACTAAATGAAGTCATAAATTACATACATGTATTCAGTGCATTTCTCTGAATTTTCTTCATCTCCCATTTTTCTTTAAATCTCTATCATAATTTCTGAAACACATCCAAACAACCCCTGATGAGTCTTGAATATATTCAAATTGATTGTTCTGGTTTTTATTTATTTTTTAAACTATTTTTCTGATGATTGGTCTCACACGTTTGGTGTGGATCTGTCCATTGTAAACAATTAATTGTGGGTTATTCACTTAGTTGAAGCAGAGGACCCCCATTTCACAAAGGAACTGGCTCATGGTGGACTGTGGACTTACACATTATGCACAAAGCTCTTTTTCCAGGAGATTTGCCTATACTCCCCATCAGCTGATGTACTTGAAGATGTACAAAGGCATGCCTCACACAGATTTCACATGCAGTGACTTTAGAGAGATTTCCTTCTTTTGTAATCATTGTTGTTTTAATCCGTCCACCAAAGACAAGGCAGTGTAGGGAACACCTATCTACAGCCTAGGAACACCTATCTACAGCCACCAAGTTATCTGTGGGATGGAAGAGACCCCCTCTTCCCTCCATAGCTTCATTCTTACCATGGTTACATAATGAGCAGCCAGGGAACCCACCACAAAGGATAAAAAAGAAAGAACTACCAAAAGGTAAAGGTTAGCTTCATGTTGCTTACAAAATATTTGTTTTCCCCTTGCCATCTACATAGTCTCTCCCATCCCCACTTTCTGCAGCAAATGAAGCTGCAGTCATGATGCCCCTTTCTTGCATTTTCTTCCACCTCAGTTCCCCATAAGTGATGCCGGAGAAACAAACCCTGCCCTCCCAGATTTGGGAAATCTTTGGTAATCTTGCTTTTGGTGATCTTCAGTGGTTTTTGATCCTCCTAAAGATTTTCCATCAGTTGTACAGACAGACCTGGCTAACAATTTTAATTTCCTTGTCAAACAGATGGTTTTCCTCAGTTCACTCATCTTTTACAAATTACTTAAGGCACAGTCACTTTTCTATCAAATTTTGTGGGGGTGCTTGGTCCTCTCAGGCTATGTTCATGTTAGCAAGCAGTAGGATCAAACAGGAACAGAGCTGAGGGTTGGGATATTTAACACATACATTGTTAGTGCAAGTTTACTTCAGACTAATTTAGGAAGCGAGGAGAACCCTGGAAGAGTTGGGAACATGTCCTTTGAGGAAGCACAGAATCTTTCCTTCATCCACTATAATGGGTTTTGCCAGGTTCAAACCCTCTGTCTTCATTGTAAGGTAAAAAACAAAAGCTTGAAACATTAACAGCGCTGGGGAGAGCACGCCATTCCTTCATCCTCTCATTCATCTGTGTGCTAAGAAGTCTGAAATTTCTCTTGGCCCTAGAGTCAAAAAGGGAGCAGAACATGCTCCTTTCAGTCTTTAAGAGAGAGAAGTTTGGGGGTGGAGGTGTTAATTGAAGACAGGCAGCATGGGAAGCAGTGCAAGGCTTGAGTCTCTGAGGTCATCTTTGCTGAAGTGGTAAGAGCCCACACATTTCTGAAGCTGATGGGAGTTTGTCTTTGAAGGCATCAGCTTCAGGGAATGTTACTTTTCCTATGTTAGGAAAAGGGGAAATGTCAGCTAGGCTGGTCTTGTGAGTAACAGCTGTTTAGATATTTCCTAAAATCAAATACCTGAGAACCAAAATATTTCAGTTTAGATAGCCATTCACAATATCTTTAAGGAAAATTTTATTATTTTTCAGTTTTCCCCTCCTTGTCCCTCTTTGAATTCTTTCCTCCTTTTCTTTCCAGTTTCATGGGGTGAAGTCTCCAACAAGACTATGTGTTTTTCAACACTGCAATCAGGGACTGTATAATAAAGCAACCTCTTCTTCTCTTGTTTTTCTCAGAAAGCCTGTGCTGCAGGGGAAGATGGGAATAGTAAGATTATGGAATACAGCTGCCTGAGGTATTATGGTAGTATTTCATTACCGAAGTATTTTAATTGTGAGCCAAATATTTCAGATTTTGTTTACTTTTGAAGTTGAAATTTTCCACTGTTTAATTTCCCTGAATAGCTTTAATGCTATGTGGTCTGAAAATGCTCCTAGATGTCTCACATTATACATCTAAAATAAATTTAGGTATTTTTCCTGGTTTTGCCATTTTACTATGGCAAATAGACAATAATAATAGAACATCACCATTAAAAAGACTTGCAAAATTTAAGTAATGTTAAAGCATGTGGTACTAGAATAAAAATTGTTTGATAATCTGTTGTAAAAGCAGAAATGTGTTCAGATAAGATTCCTGATTCTGGACCTAAAGAGGATTTTGGTCGGAATTTATGTAAGTATTCAATTTAGGAAAATTTTAATTTCTTGCTACAGGCATTAGGATTTTGTAATGCTGCAGTAAGACTGTCACAAACAGAATACAAGTACTACTGCTGAAAATATTATACAACATCTTTATTCAGGAGCTGTCTTTTCAGTGAGAATAAACAAAGTTTTCTACATGCTTGTTCCAGAATACAATTGTTCTTCACATATACAATGCTACAGTATTTGTTAACAACTAGTGTGACCTTTAGCAAGTTTATACCAGGATTTCGCTGTTTCCGAGGTAGTGGAGGGGAGGAATAAGTAACCAGCTAAACTTTTCAGCTTTTTTTAGTGCTGTCAGGTCAAATGTATTAACACACTGCTCTTCCTTATGATACTGATCTGCCCATGCTGATGCACTCTCAGGTTTGGATTGCAGTGACAATGAGGTTTTGGGTAATGTCATACCTGCTCATGTGCACAAGTGAAATAACCCAATCAAGATACCCCTGGTGACTCAGGAACTTTAAAGTCTGATGATGAAATAACTCTCCGTTTTGTACGCATCACTGTTTTCCATAGTGGTACATGCTTGTCTGTTACCGTGGTGCATTAATGATATGTATTCTTTTGTCAGAATTGCCTTAAATGTGCCTGTAAGAGATCATTACTGTATGTGTTTACAGTGCTTGCTCCCTTGTCAATTAGAGGAGACACTGCAGCTTAGTAGGCTCATGCACAGATTTTTATAGGATGTCAGAACAAAATGATTTTTTATTGACGAAGGGTCAAACAAGTTGTGCTTTTTGTTGTGTCACACTAAACAATATGAGGAGCATGTTAAAAAAGCTCTCTAGAAGGCAAAGACTGGGAGAAATGATTTAAAGCTACATTATCCTGTTTCTAATTCCTTTTCTTTCTTCCTGCGGAAATGTAATTGCAAGAGGCTGGGAGAAAGGATTGGAGCATTGGCTTCTATGTCAGCCTTGAAGAGTCATAAAGTCTCTTTTATGGGTTTCTCTCTAGCCTACTTCTACTTTTCCAAATTAGAGGAGACAATATGACAATCTTAGCTAGCTCTGATCTTACATCTTAATTTGAGAACTCAGCAGCAATATCAGTCCCCAACTTTAGGGGATATGAGGAAATATTTTTGAATTTAAACAATTTCCCACTGACCGGCAGTAAAGGCCCTTTTTACAATAGTCTGCACAATGCTTTAAAGACTTCCTCTCCCTCAATTTTATAGGTTCTGATAATAAATATTCTGGATATCTAATGCCTGTCTCAGTTAAGTTGTCTGGTAGATCCTAGATATAGAAATCAAATATGCATCTGGGAGATTAAAACTATAAGTTGTGCTGAAATTTTTCTGAATTGAGGACAGCAAACATAAAACACAAAAAATTATAAATCTGTAAAGCAGTTGAAGATTTTTTAAATCATAATTTGCTGAGGATTAGCTCTGACTGTTCTATGTATTTTGAAAAAAATTTAACTAATATCTCTATGTTTTAAACCCAAAAACCTTACAGTACTGTGTATCACCTATTCCTTAGCATTTCCTGGCATCACTTAATAAAATCCCTGTAGCTGCAGCATGCTGCTGGTGCTGGTGTACCTTGGTCATGACCTGGAAGGGACCACCCACTCCTGTAAAACAGAGGGTAAGTCTGTCTCTATGCTAATTCGATTTTAGACCTCCTTTGAAGAAAAAGTATGTGTGTCCCTCAGTCAGCTTCACTCTGGGCTGAGCTACTTCTGTGGTGCAAGTTTAGGTCTTCAGGAGCCATTTATAGCTGTGTGCACAAGGCAGAGGGTATTTTGTGTGTGTTGGTGAGAAGGAGAAGGGAAACATTTATTGGTACTTTTGTTTTCTTTTTTACTTGAAGAAACTCCAGGTATTTTGCCACTTATATTTGAAAAAATATTAAAGAAAAATAAAAGCATTAATATTAGCAAAACGAATTTTTAGTTAATGAGATGTGATTGATCACTATGAAAGCAAAAAAGTAATATCCTATTACATATAAATATATGTGCATTTTTCAAAGGTCTAAATCATTTTATTTGCCACAGAAAAACCCACTTGCAATTAGGAATGAAGCAGTAAGTCAACGAAGAGAAAATAAATTTATTGAAGTGAGTTTGCAAATCACAGTTAATTGAGCCACAAGCAAAGCAGCAAATAAAGGAAATAATGTGGTAATTGGAACCCTTATCCCTTACTGGCACAGATTATGGCTTGCTATCTTTTAGCAGTATTAAATCATTGCATGCGAATGTTGCCAAAAAAACTCTTCATTTCCTTTTAGTGACTTCTTACTGCCCTCAGTTGAAGTTTAATAGAAAAGGAAGGACATGATGTAGTTTTAATGACAGGAAACCCATGGCTTCCAAATGAATAAATTCCATCACTGGCTGCCACAAAGTGTGCTAATTATTTCCTTTGATAAATTAAAAGCCGTAAAAGTCCAAAGTATATAGCATGTGGTTTACAGTTATAGTCTGCCTGTCTGCATTATTGAAAGTTCATATAAACCTCATTATTTTAATTTAATAAACATTATAATTATTTTTTACACCAGTAGGCTATATAGAAAGCACATGTTGAAGACAAACTTGTCTGACAGAAGAGCAAATAGCTCACAAACAGAATAAGCAAGGAACATGACGTGTCATGTGTCATGATAGCTCGGGTTTCTCATGATACTTTCAAATGAGCACATGCTTATTTTTTTAGCTTTATAAACAAGAGACCAGTGACTATCTTTATCCTGTAAATGAGTATCTCATTCTGCAAAGTGTGCTTTGATGAATGATACAGTCCCTTGCATTTTACAATGGAATCTGAGAAAACCTGGGAAAAGTCTAGGGAAATTTGGAGACGGAGATTGAGGTTTTTGAATAAACATTGCAGGGCAAAAGAAGAAATCCTATTTTATTTAAAAGAATTAAAGATGTCTAACAGTGATGTAAAATAACCAGGGATGGTTTGGTGCTGTTTGATTTGTTTAATTTTTTTTTTTTTTTTGGTCCAGAAAAGACCGTATTCAATGACAGAATGAGAGCCTGAATATTTTTAATGACTTGTACTAATGACATTCAGGCCTGCTCGGTGCCTCATGGGATTAGACCTTTACCTTAATGCAGAAAAAACCCAGAACAAAACAAAGACTGAAGAAACTGAAGAATGAGAAACAAAACCAGTTTTTACAGGTTATGAAAGTTCATTTTGGCTTATTTTTCTAAAACATTTTAAATGGCAAATACTTTACTTTCAGGCTAGTCTGACAACACAGTAAAAGAAATATGCTTCAGTGCCAAATCTTTTGCTGTGTCCTGACCTAATGCACCTGACTACAACTGTAAACTGACTCAAATGCATTTTTAAAATAAAAAAAAGTAGTCAGGTGGGCTACATGACTAATTTTGCTAAGTGTATTCATTTGGTAATGAGGCTAGGAGTTTCTGGAGACACAAGACAGAAATGGCATGCCAGAACAGAGGGCACAGGTTCACACAGCAGATATCTGGAACCAGCAGGAGGATGAGCAGAACTAGGTCTGACAGGACCAGGAAAAGGCAAAAGAGAGGCAAACTATTTTTCCCTCTCAAATTTAAAATGCATGTTAAAGAAAGATACAGATACCGATTAAAATTACAGGAACAGGAGCATGTATTGTTTCTCCACTGTATCTGATAAAACTCATTGCAGAGGTGGATATGCACAGATATCTGTGTTTTGCTGTGGGACAGCTGCAGCTCCCAAGTGACTGATCCCTGTGTCTCATCAAATGGGTGATGCTACTGCTCGTATCAGAGAGCTTATTTGTGCTGCTTATTAAGCGGTGTTGTCTGTAGCTCAAATCAAACCCTGCCGACCAGTATAAATGCACAACTGGCCTGGCCTGGTTGTGCTGGAAGTAGCTTTTCTGCAAATGGGTAGAGACCTCTGCCTATGAATGTCTATGAGCAATTCAGTAGTTCAGTGCAAAATTAAGAATGTGTCTCCCTGGTCCATAGAAGTGCATGCCTAATCTTTCCGAAGCAAATTCAGACTTGCACATGCTACAGGGATGAAGTCAGTGAAATTGTATCAAATAGTAATGGTGCTGACTTGGTCCTGTTAGGATTTGCTATTTCAGCCAGAACTTAACAGTTTTAGAATGATTGACACTTCATCATGTTACGTAGAAATCTGTAAATCTCTGGGAGAAAATAGAAAACAGGAAAAAAAAGTACCTGACTTTATGAGAAAGTACTTGAGTCAGCTTCTGACAAATGTTATTTTGCCTTTTGGTGAACTGACATGGAAACATATTTAATTTTTTGTTTGATGTGCTGGCACTTTTCTGTCCTTTCATTGTTACATGGTTAAATGAAAAATGATTTCAAGGAAATAGATAGAATAAGAAGTTTTCTGAATACTTTCTTTTTAGCCAAAAGAGAGGTTAAGAAAGAACTGGGGGAGGTATTTTAATATTCTTTCAGAAGTAATTGGTGTTGCAAGGAAATGTAGGAGGGTGAGTTCTTCCACATTGCAATATAATGCAGCCTCAGGAGTACTTAAATGTACCATGCATTATACTTGAGGTGTACTTAATTGCAAAGAGTTAAATAAAGTCTACTGAAAATATAATATTTATAGTAACACTTGCAAGAATATCACCTTGAAGAAGGGCACTCCCTTTACCTCTGGATGTCACTACTTCTCTGTAATAGTAAACATATTAAAATAGAATAAAGGACTATTAAAAGCACAGAAAGGTCAAATCAAATGCAAAATAAAAATATCATAGTAAACTGTGACAAGATTCTAGTATACAAATTACTGCTAACTAACAATTAAAGGACCTGTCATAGACTTGTGATGTTTGTGGTACAAAATTTGGGAGACACATAGTAGTACTTTTTTGGTTTTGATAATAAAGACATTTGTGTATACTTTGAAAATGCAAACATACATTGATGAGGCAAAGGAATTCTGTTCCTTTCTTCTTCCTTTTTTTTTTTTTTTAATTCATAATTAGTGGCAAGAAGATAAGATTACTGCTTCTTTAGAGATTATTTGCTTCATTGATTTTTTCCTTCTGCAGTCATAATAAATCTGCTTATAACTGAAAATTACTCATAACAGATAACTATCCATATTTTCATAGTATCTTGCTGTAAGAATAATTAACTTTTTTAGAAATGCTATTGTGGAACTATCTGTAGAGACCAAAATACATTGTAAAATTTTTCTTTAAAATACTAATGGAAATTAAATATCTGATTAATATTAGCAGTATGGAGTAGAAATATTTTCTTTTAAAGACTTTCTTTGTCTCTTTAGTATTTCTTCTCATAGTTGTTCTTCAGTTAATGATGTGTATTTGTGTCCTAAATGTTATAGGATTTTTATTTTTGATAACGCATTTTTACATTTAGAACTTTGTGAACTGCATGTGCAGAAAAACTGTTGTCTGAATGTTGTGCTGAAATGTAAGAAAAATAAAGGCTTCTGTATAGCCTTGGAATTCAAATGCAACAGTGATGGACCTAATATTGAAGGAGCAGCTAGATGGGGAAAGGCAAGGCGGCTGTGAAAATCCATCTGTCTTACAATTTATCAGAGGTTAAAGGGCCTAAGAGAGCTGGACAGGCTTATGATTAAATGAATCTATACCCTGTCACTTCTGGCTTCTCAGTCAAATGCAAAGAGGTGCTACCTCTCCATGAAAACTTACTACATTTGACTATGAGGCACAGGAGGAGGAGGGGCTGTGGGTTCTTCATGTACTTGCAGGAGGTCAATGTTAGTGGCAGTGATGAAATTCTCTCCTTGGATTTTTAGGGCTGTTTACAACTCATGTGGTACAACACCACAGCATATGTGACTGAGGATATGACACAAGACCTCTCTGATGTTCTGGGGTAATATAAATGTGTGTTCAAGTGTTTTATTTTGCTTAGGCACTTGAAGAGTTCTTGATTTAAAGACTACAAATGCTCTTCCATACTCTAAGCATGCCATTGGCATTCCCTGGGGAGTCAGTTGTGGCTTCTTGGTTTCAGGTCAGGAAGAAGCAGTAATTTTTTAGGGGGCAGTGAGACTGCTTCTGGCCCATCCAAAGGGCACAGAGCAGGGAGGCGGCAAGACTCTGGTGTGTTTCATGACACAGGTCCCCTGTCAAAAGGAGAGATGAGTATTTTAAATTTGGTCTTGATGCATTATTGCTGCTTGGCAGAACAGGATAGCACACTATTTTCTCATTTCTAGGTGTCATGGCCAACACAGGCCAGTGTAAAGCTGTAGATGTAATTACCACTAGAAGAATGTTAAATGACTGAATTTGTTGAAATTTGGTATTTCTTATTGTCACAAATGTTTTATCTGCTATTTCTACTTCTATCGAGTGAGTGAGGGAGCTAAATAATGTTGTTATGATATATAATGTTTCCATTGCCATGAGGTCGGAAGGCAGGAGGGTTAAATGAGTTGCTTGAAGCTCTAATTTGAAATCCCATCAGGGTTACTTGTTTACTAGCACTAATAGTTAACTAGTGCACAGCCTTTAAATTACTGCTTATTACAGAGGTGCTGTTCACACCACTGTGCTTGAGGACTTGTCAGCATTTCCAGTGGAAAACTCTGTTAACAAAGGCTTATGACTGTCATGAATACTTGCTCTGAAACTTGCCAAATGTCATCTCAGGTTAGAAACAGATTATTTCCTTTATTGGAGACTGCTTGACTGGAGTAGGGAATAAATTAGTTTTCAAATTATTTTGAATGTTGGAAGAGCTGCCTGAAATGTTTCCCCACTACCTCACTCTACTGTATTTAAAAGAATATAAGAAAGGAGGATTCTGGGACTTTGGGGTAAGGAAGCGGTAATAGAGTGAAAAAAAAATGAACATAAAAGTTGTTTTGTTGTAGCTTTGCAGTGAATTCTGTGGTGGTAACAATGTAAATTGACATATTTCTCCAGGTTTTGCAAAATATTGTTGAAGCTTTGGCTGTTAGAATTTTGGTGGTTTAATACATCAATTTACTTCTTTATATTGACCTTTTTAATTTCATTTATTTACCTAGTGACTGAGGTGACTTGGGTTTGATTCTTAGCTGTCCATGGATATTTTTGTAGCCTCAGACCTGTAATACAGACAAACTTGTGTCTCATTGTCCCATCAGAAGCGGTTTCCCTTGGCTGCCTACCAGTCCCTACGGTCTGGTCAGAGGCTGAGGATGTGAGAGCTGTTCCAAGACCTCAGCTTCAGTGCAGTAAGTGACACTCAGAATTCTCAGATTGAAGCACTGTTATTTTCAGGGAATTTCCTCTTGCTTTGCAGAAAATAGTTGCTTTCTTATGCTTTTCTTTGCTACTGATCTATATTCAAGGAATACTTTATTTCTCCAGAACACAACTCAGAGCTTTTAATGATGGACCATTTTATGAAGGAATGACTTTGATTTTACTGTTGATATCCTGGAAGATGCTTCTTTTCTTTAGTTTTGCTTTTATTTTTTTATTTTTCTTGAACAATAAATGTAACTAGACTCCAATGTTTTAAACTTTGTTAAATTTTGTTGACTTTTTTCAGTTTGAGTTACTTGAATGCTTCATTAATCAAATTAGTGTCTTCCTCGATGCCATGTGTTATATTGTACTAAAACTGGGCAGATAACAGCTTCAAACTTTCAAGGGCCTTTAATTTGTTCTTTCTTTCTTTCTTTCTTTCTTCTTTCTTTCTTTCTTTCTTTCTGTACTGCTTTCTTGTTTTCAGAACCCACATTGTGCTCAAGCACACATAAAAAGTTTACTGTTTTGGAGAATTCCATGCACATTTCTGAGAAATCTGTAAATCTGCACTTTGAGAAATGGTTGAGTATGCAGAAGTTCCATATGGTTATCTTCAGCTCCATAGTTTGTGATGCATTTATTTTTTTTTTTGCTGGAGAGTATTCAGGTTTTGAGGTACAATATTTCCACAGCACTATTATTCATGCTTTCTTGTTCACAGCTACAGTGTGTCTTATTCAGCATGCTTATGTCTCTTGCTGTCTGCTTGTAGGTGTTAGCCAGGAAAAAAAGATGTGCATGCTGATAGATTTTTTTTTCCTGGAGGAAAATATACAAGCATAAATTTCACCAAAGTGTATTTTATTTGTGGAGGGACAGCATCCATTGCAAGTAAATATAATTTTATCTCTGTATTTTGCAAAGGACTGAAAAAAGTTAATGGAATAAATATGTGTGCAAACTCACCTAAAAATCACTCAAAAATTTGAGTGAAACATCAGTGTGAAAACAAAGCCTAAAGGAAAGTAAATATGACAGCTTTAAAATTAGGTTTGACATCTGATAGGAATTGGTATGTAAGTTGGGAAAAGGCAAGGTCACATTCAAAACTAGGGTGTAAGAAGAGACTGAACTAACAGGCCCATAGCCCTGAATATGTTGGGGCTTTTTGGCATTAGAATCATTGCAGGGGCAGGAAGATCAGACAGAAGATTTCAAGAGTTATTTTTTTATTTTTTATGTAATAAGATATGCAAGAAATAGAAAGTAACTTGGAAAAGCACAATTCTTCCTCTTTGTTAGACATTCTTTAAACTGAACAGCAATCCTCCATGCTTATGGTAAACCAAGTTGACTGTGGATCAGATGTAGATTATTGAAGTTAAAAAGCAGAATAAAAATGAGCTCTAGGATGTTGCAGTGGAGGCTTTAAAGGAGGTGAAGGACCATTCTAAGGTAAAGATGCTCTGAAGTGTTGGGGCTGTTGGTGAAGAACCCCATTGTTCATCAATATTATAATCTACGATTATGGGAATATTATTTTAACCCCTTGCCTCCACCATCAACATCTGTGTAGAATTCCTTCACTGGGCTTCTGAACACATCATGCACACTCATGTTGCCCCTGATCTGAGTGCAAAGCTAACAATGTTGATTCATTGTTGTGGTGATTATGCTCAATTCAGGAAAAAAAATTAACCTTGAGAAACAGTAAATTTATTTTCCTTCGAAATCTTTGTACCACATGCAGATGTTAATTATTTCCTATACGATTTCTGTCATTTAGGTGAAGAATCCATGTGTGCCTTCCATGACCCCAAGTAGGTTGTTAGCCGCAACAGAGAAACAGGACTTCAGAGGGAGTTGCTAACCTTCCCTGACTGGCCTGTCAGCCAGAGAATGATACAGAGCACCTTCAAAAGGTCCCCTAAGTAATGAGCACTAAGGAGGGTTATAATGGGCCCATCATTAGCTCCAGCTAATATTTTGACCTAATGCCCACATATACTACAGGTGTCATGCAGGGCCACCATAGGATTAATCTGCAGGATATTTTGTGGCTATATGATGACAACGTATTTCTTCAGCATGTTTCCTGACTTGTAAACCTTTATATATGTATTTTATAAAATGCAAGTAAATTATGACCTTTTGCATGTATTTTTTAATTCTTTCCTCAACCTCAGTCACCTACAGTGACCAATGAAACCAAGTACTCAGCCATATAAAAGAAAAAATAAATGGCAAGGCATTAAAAGCTTACCCTCTCACAAGGATGTAACAAAATGCAAATACACCTACTAGAAAAACTCATCCTTTCTCCTATTCTGTGTTCTTTCTTTAAACTGTTTTTTTGCTTATTTTGTTTTGATGTTTTTTGTGTGTGTGTTTTGGCTTTTTCCCCCTTCAAGACCTGTTACTGCTTACAGTTTTGAAGAGAGTGAAGACTTGTGCACTCCATTTCTGCAAGTACTTTTGTGAGTCTCCTATAAACTTATTCCCTGCCTTCCATGGAGAGTTTACTTTCATGATAAATAACTTTTTTTACACCTTTCTCTCATGTGTTTGTTTTTTATTTTACTAAACTTATTCACTTGGTACTTCAAAATGTTGGATATTCTTGCCTTCTTACTTGATAGTTAAGGATCCTAGCCATTGTGTTTGTTAAGGATCTACCTTCTCAGAAGTTACAGCTCTGCTTCCTTTTGTTTTGGTAGTTTCTTTACATCATTTCCTAAGAAATAGCAGTCACTTTGTAAGATGAACTGAGTGAATGTTTATATCATTTATATTCTCAACCAGATTTAGGCACAAATTCATCTGATTCCATTTGCCTGCACTCCTCTCAGAATGGCATAGACAGTTAAATTTTATTAACCTGCGCAGTCAAACTGCTGAGTGAATTTCATGTGACTGTAATTTGAAAGTCATATTGTAGAATACATCAAATATAAAAAGACAATTCATACAGTATTTGCCCAATACTACCAAAGAGACAGTGAAATTTTATGATCAGCTCATTTAGTAATAGGATATTTAATACAAGAAAGGGCAATATTTGACTGATAAGTACTTACTTTTAAATTCTTTGCACAAACACCTTCCCCCAACTCTCACACCCCCACCTCATCCCCTGCTCCATGGTTTTGTATTCTCATATCACTTATATAAAAAACACTTGAATCCGAAATGCTGGGTGTTATTTAAACTTGATGAAGGAACAAAGATTTTTCGCTCATGCTCAAACATCAGTTAATTAAAGCAAAAATGTCTAATAGGATGGTAAAAACATAAGTTCTTTTATAATGACACAAATTGAGCTAAAATTTCAATTTAGCTTAATAAGTGGAAAGCTTATGCTCAGATTTGCTGAAATACAAAGTGCAGACTATATATTTTTGTGTGTGCGCACACAGATTATTTTTCTTTAAATTATGTAGCTGTAGATGAACACAAGTTCCTTTTTTCTCTGGGCAGGAACTTGTTAAGAGACAACACAAACTTCACAAAGAAATGATAGATGTTGGTTTAAAATCAAAGTACTAAACCTTACTGTATGTATGAATACCTTTATAATAATTGAAGTTAACTATGCACATTTGATGCTGAAATATTGTTAGAAATGGATTCTATATCACTCTGCCAATTTCGATAACTTATTAAAGGCCCTATTATTTTGGGGAGTTGGATAATGTTGAATTCTAAAAGGCCATTGAAAATAATTTCATTCATTGAGAAACAGCACTTAACAGAAAAGAGAAGAGAAAAGAAAGTATTTTGGATGACATTTAACTTGACTTCATTTGGGCACGAGACCTTGAAATTCTCATATGGGCTTACTGAATACAAATCAATGTTTTGTTAGGGTTTTATTTTTTTTTTCTTCCTTTCTCAATGGGTTATTTTCAGGGACATTCAAGCACTCTCAGTGCAGTCTTTTTTTTCTTGAAAGAAAAAGAATGAAAACTTTTCTGAGACAAAGATATTCAGTCCTTAAAATGATAAAGTCTGGTCAATCCATGTTTGTTGTTTCTTTCTCTATTGCCACTAAAAATAAATCCTTCAGGAGAACATTTCTTTAGCTCACTTTTTCATTATTTCCAGAGGCAAAAGCTGGCAAGGCAATTTATAATTCAATTTTTGCTAAATCCACAACACCTAATATATATGTCAGGCATTTCAACGGCAGGGTACTTTGGGGATAGGTGATAAATTGTACTGATTATAAGTGCAAGCTGTTCTTCTAAAATATCATATCCAAAAGAAGGCAAGTATTATTAAGAGAATGTAATGTATCTTTAGAATGTCCAGAAACATAAGAGATAATCGCTTCATGTGAATTTATTTTCCCTTGAGTTTTACAGCTCAATATTAAGGTTTTACCATGGTTTTGATAGCACTCATCTGAATGGAGGGACCATCATAGGTTGGTAGTCTTTCAGCAGCCACATAGCTCTTAGGCCTGCAATAACTCATTTCTCCCAAAAAAGACCGTTACTATGAAACCTGAAACATGGTCATAATAATTTTCTGATTATGTTGGGGTATGTGAAAAGTCTAAATATTATTCTAGAGTATAATCTCTCCTGATCTTTTGAACAACTTTTCAGTGTTTCCATGTATTTTCCTGTGGTATACACATGGCTAATAGTTTATCAATACTGCTGAGAAAAACCAAAAATATGCTTCATAATAATCTTGGTTGTAAAGATAATTTGAAGATGGGAAAAAAGATACTACATCTTGGGAGCTTTCCTCTCAGTTTCTGCTTTTTTAAACCAAAAATCTGTTTATATTACAAAGATGAGAACAACATATCAGCTACAAATAGAACCGAAAAAACAGGCAAATGTAAATGGGTGGTTGAGATTCGGGGAGTGATGCAAACCTTTACAATTTTATGTTGTTGGTCTGAATTTAGCTGGGCTGATTTTGACTTAGCTGCTCAGCAGATGCTCCTTGTTTGTCTTGCCAACCATAATTTGTATCCTGATAGGACTCTCTGAGGAACAGAGTGATTTTGTGATGTTTTTTTAAACCAATTTAGTACTCATCGCATACTACCATCCTGTTTTAGGCATATTTCATTCTCTTTAACTTTTCAGATAGTTATTTTCTTGCCTTAAAGGCAGGCACTCCTACTATTTTTTCAAAAACAGAAAAAATTCACCTTAAAGGAAAGAAAATAAAACTCCGAATTGTATGTGCATCTAAGATTAAATAAAGTGTCGGTAATAGAACTAATAAGGCTTAGAGTAGAAAAAGACAGTTCCAAAAGCTCCCATTCTTTCTAGTTTCTATTTGTCTGCTACTTTTATTTCTCAGTTTCTTTCAAATTGTGTCCTAAATCTTCTCTAGAGGTTCTCCTTATTTTATATCGTATCAGCAACCTTTTGTAGACTCAAGTGCTTCAATCCTCCTTGCCCTCAGACTGTTAGGTTTTTGTGTCATCTAAACTTATTTAATGAAGAAGATGAACAAAAGTGGAAAACAAATGATCACTCATGAACCAGACCGGCTTAGTGTGCACACTTGTCTGAAAGACTGATGAGATAATACCTGCAAAAGAATGGTCTCTCTGACAGGAAAAGGAGAACCAATGTATCCAGAACACCCAATAGCTCATCTGGCAGTAAATGAGAGGTCAAAATGTCACTCTTCCAGTCCTGCCCCTTGCGGTGTTAGAAATCTGTGAAAGAAGTCCTAATATCTTCTCAATAGTATTATAAGCATTCTTATAGCATGGATGGGAAATTAAAGGTCTGTGGAAGTATGGATAGCAAAGATATATTCTCAAAGGAAAAATGAAATAAAGTTGGAGAAAGATTGAAAAATACACTACAAGGAAGTCAGTGAGAAATAGATGCTCTTTAGCGAGAGGCCGGGAGAGCTGCTTCAAGATATTTGGAGAAATAGCAAATTAAAATGAGGAAGAATCATGAAAGTGTTTGCCCTATTATTTTAGTCTTTTCCTTTGATATTCAAAAATAATTCCTTAAAAAAGGGGGTAAGGGTAGTTGAGAATTGCTTGCTCATGATTGATGACATGAGGCAGGCACGGTTTCTGTTTGGCTACTTTTCTTGGGCAGAGAAGGACACCGTGTTATAATACCCTTCTAGATAAAGACATGCTGAAATTTGTAAGGCTGTTAGTTGAACCTAATCTCACACTGGTAAAAGCTGTTACTACAGCAAGTCAGATTGAATCAGCTATTAATAATGCAAAGATGTCATTACTTCCCAAAAGAGATTCTTAGCACAGCTTGTAGGAGACATTAATATTTTTCATGTTATTAGAAGCAGACATAGAAGGGGACATTGTCTACTGTATGAGTAGCAAGGGTTTTGTTTTTTTCTGAAGAGGGTTTGAAAGGGCAAAGAAAAGGTTCAGACTAGAGGAGTTAAATAATTTGTTTTTTCTCTTAATTTTCCATCAGATAAATTAAAATTTGGGTTTCCATTAATACAAAATTCCTATTATGGATACATTCTTGGCCATGAAGAGCATGCTGGAGAAGAAGGTAATTTTTTTCAGAGGCAATATTTATTTTTGAACATATTTGCCTATGCCCTGACGACACATTAATGGACTTGTTAGAGTCTTTATGACTTTAATGGGACAGAATTGAGGCTGGCATGTAAGTATCCTCAAGCCAGTGTAAAAAGCATAGTTCTCAGCCTTCTGGAATAAGAGAAGACCTTTGGTGTAGATACAGACTTTTTACTATTTTTATCTTTTTTTTTTTTTTTTTTTTTTTTTTTTTTTTTTTTTTTGTGTGTGGTTTTTTTTTGCACCTTTTTTTTGGGGGGGGAAGGACTTATTATTTAGTTGGTGGATTTTGGGGACTGCATCTTATATCTTCTACTCTTGTATATGAATTTATACACAAAAATTTAGAATTTGAACCACTGATGTAGTATTTCTAAAACTTCTCTTGCTGACAGGGTTGAAGAAGACAGGAAGGTTGTACGCTCTTGTGATTCTCGGGGACCTTGAAGACGCGCAAAGCAAAAACTTGATATTGAAATACAGGTAACTATTTTCAAAATACAAACAAACATAGCTCCTACTGAATATTATACTTGTTAAGTGGACTGTTAAAAATGTTACTAACCCCTTGTATGTGAGATTAGGAAAGACAATTTCAGACTTCACACAGGGGCCAGCCTTCAGCCAGTCCCCTAGTTATGAGAGTCTGTTTCTATACACTCTCTAAAATAAGAATAACTGAATAAAGATCCAGTTCTTTTCTCTCTTTTTCATACAAATCAAGAGAGTTTAGCATTGACTTTCAAAAGATTGTGCAGAAACATCCCATTGGGTGCATGTGCTCTTAAAGAGGTGTAATACCGTACAGGAAGCAGTGAGTGAATAAGACAAGACCAGCATCTGAGCAGTATGATGCAAATGCCAAGGTGCCACTAAAGTAGTCCTTTGGTCTTTACATACTTTTCTGGTAGAAAAGAATGGACATAGAGTCTGGATCAGCATTGTGTTCTCTAAATCTTGGCAGATGTAAATCTCATCTCAAAAAATGAGATTTTTAATGAAAGAAAGCTCTTCAGGGAATGTCATAGGCTTAAAAACATATGGTAGGATCAAAAAAGTACAGTTAAGGTTTTCTTAAATTACTTCAAAGTAAATGTGATTCGTTTTTTAATTAGTTCAAAGGCTTCTGTGAGAGATATTCCTCCTGGGTTTCCTATTACTACTGAAAGTTGAGGAATAAACAGGAATTGTATCCCTTTGAACATGGAAAATCAGGAACTTCCATAAAAGATAGTCCCAACTGTTTTGTTGCAAGAAAGAGGTATTTAGGGTTGAGATTTTTGCAAGAAACATTTCAGAGTCTGCTGTCACTGAGAGGGTGCAAAGAGGGAAAGATAACAAGACTGTGATTAATTTTATAACGCCGAGGAAATTTTAGCAAAGTTAAAATAAATAGAGACCCTGGGCAAATGGAAATCAACTTTCAATTATGCTAAAATAGATTCTGGCTCATTCAATCTAGCTGACACTTTGATGTGTTTAAATCCTCGCAGACGCTATGTACGAACTGAATCCAGGCCAACTACACCCCCTCTGTGCTTGCAAATGCGGAGGCAGTGGTATCTCAACAGTAAGAGGATCAGCTCTTTCAAGAAAGAAATTTGTAGACATAACATGAACAGTGGCTGTCATTAAAAGTCAAATGACTACTTTTAGATGTTGGTGAAGGTTATCAGAAGGCAAATATAGCACATTAGATTATGCAACCTACTTTCAGGATTTTGCTGTGTTTTCCAGTTTAAGACAAAATCCACGTTGTAAAAGAAGAAAAAAGGCAGTAAACATAGTATTTATTTTACTGTACTTCAACTGTAATTTCATAATCAGAGGTATCTATGGAAATATAGACATTTCCTATTCCTACAATTAATATCCTAAAACTGCACATCCATCACAGTACTCTTACATTAAGCAACAAAACAAATAGTTTGTGTATCAAGGTATTTACAAGATACCATTAACAATAATGTTTGTGCTCTCAACAAATTTTGCTGCAGTGAACTGGACACAAAAAAAGTCAGGAAACATGAGGAAACCTGAAGACAGTATAATTCTAGCACTTGGTTTTAATTAAAAACTTTTTCTAAACCTTAAGCCACATGTTACTTGTATATATTATCAGGCTACAGGAAAGAAGAGAAATTTCACTGAGGCTTGTTAACCCAGTATTCAAGGCAGTTCAGTTAAAAGAAGGAGACCAAACCATAAATGGGGAAGGCTGTGAAATGCAGGTGAAATTCTTTCTGTGAAATCAGAATGATCACACTTTGTAGCATGAGATTTCAAAAAGCGACCAGAGGCTCTGTAAGGAGAAAAAAATCCTTTTTTTACTTTCATAACATATTCTCTTGAATGTGTGAAACATCAGAAACAGCCACTTATTAGATTTAAAAATCAAACAATTTAAAATTGAATTTTTCCTGAAGAAAAAAAAGGTTCTCTTTCCCAAATGAAGGTCCTATGTAACGTGAGGTTTTTTCAGCTTTTCATTTCTACACAGTCAGTGAAGTTCAGTGTTAGTATCCCAAGCTGAATTTTCTGATTGGAAAGAAAGTAAAAAAATATTTAAAAATTCTGTCATTCATTCAGAATATCATGGCACTGTAACTTATTCTATAAATATTCCAGTATACAATGCAGGACTGTAGCCAAATAAAGTGCTCTCTGATGGATTTGGAAGTAGATAGGAAGGTGGATCAGCTGAAAAAATTATCTGAAAAAGGATTGACTTCCAAAGCTGCTTGTGAATAGCTTTAGCAATGAAATATGTGCTAGAACAAGAAAGGAAAACCACCAGATGACAAAATGGGATGGATAAAGTGCATGACACAACAAAACAAAAAGCTTTCCTAAAACTCCATTGTCATAACATATTCCTCCGCTGGGTCCATGAACAAAACACTTCCCAGGAAGTGCAGTGCAGGAGCAGAAGGTCGACGAAAGTTATAGATGGGGAAGCAAATGCAGCTGGGAGGTTCAGAATGGGGTACAGAGCACAGAGCTGAGACTCAGAGCAGCTCTGAACACTGTGCTGAGTGCAGGACGGGAAAGTGCACAGAAACAAGCATATTCTGAGACTGAGCCGAGATGAGTACTGCTGAAGTGTTCTTACAGAGAAGCTGCTTTAAGAAAAAAAATGATGTCACTCTTTTTACATTGCAAAAATGTAGGCTAGCATACCCTCCTGATGGGGAGTGCAGATACAGTGATAGGGCCAGGAGAGCTATGCTTGAGGTTAACTGAATGCCTAACATGTGTGTCCAAGTGGGAGGAAACTGTGGTGAGACAAGAAATGAGAGAAATAATTCATTTAGTGTCTGGCATGATGACTGTGAATTTCTTTAAAGACAATTTCTTTATATTGTGTAGGTTTGTGGGCTTTTGTGTCTTTCTTTATTGCCGCTGGAAAGAAGTACATCTCCTTGCTAGGATTAAATTATGATCACTTCAGTTTTGTGACTATTAATCAAGAGAAGGCATTTGCAAGCCTTTCCCAGCCACATATCCTTTGAGGGTTTTGAAAGCTATAGAATGCAGTTTGTTATCTGTCACTGCGAGGCCATGCCAAGTTCCATGATGCAGTGAAAGCAAAGTCATACGCTGCAGCTGACACTTTCCCACTGACCTCAGCTCATTGCACTGCATAAACAGAAGCTATTACAAGTCAATATGGTTCTTGGAGTGGGGCTATGCTGAAAGGAGTGCAAGAAAGATTTCCACGTTTCTGCAAGGTTCAAAGTGAGCAACGTGCTTTTTCTGTCACATCAGCAGACGAGGCTGTCATATCCTCAGTTCACCCCATAAATAATAGGCATAGAGGACAGTTGTATAAGGCTGTAGTTCAAAAGGGTTGTAATCTGACAGCAGACATGCTCACCTTTAGCCATGCTTAATGGTTGATGTGTTTCAATTTAATACTGCCTGCTTGGTGAATCAACACCCAGGCTTGTAGTCAAGGCCTTGCCAGGGGAAGCCACTGGGCAAAGGACAAAAAAATAATTTTTGGGCAAAGCCTGGCAGCTTCTGAGAGAAGATACAAATTTGGGAGCAGGTCACCAGGCTTGGGGACCTGCCACAAACCTTTTCTGGGTTGATGGCAGCTGTCAGGGAAGGGGATTGCAAGGAATTGGCTGTGGTCTCCAGGGAGCCACCACCAATCTGGAGGTGGTGGTGGGCAGAGGGGTTGTTTTGTTTCCTGCCCCATCCCAGGAGGTAAATGTGAAGGACTGGAGAAATAAAGCAGGGATTTATTGGGAGGGAGCAGATTTACTAGGAACTGGTGGGCAGGGAAGCATTAACCTTCTGCTCCCTCTCCGAGCTGATCTGATGGTGGTGGGGCGCACAGCTCCTGTCCCTGCCTGTCTTTCTCTCAGGGTCCTCAGAACAGGCGGTGAGGCCATGGCACCCTGTATGGGGGCATTTCATTTCCTCCCTTTCCCCCTGATCTGCCAACGTAAACAACTGCCTACTTTCACCTAAACTGAAAACCAGATCTGCCTCTAATCATGTTGGGTGACTGTTGACATGTGTAGAGTTTGATATTTTGATAATATTATATGTCTGTGATAATACTTCATTACAGTTATGTCCTTGGCTATAATTCTTTCAACACAGTCACTTTTGTACTGCCCTTTGAGTTACAGGAAAGCAGTGTAAGGCCACATTTTCCTCTGATGGTCACATTACAATTCAGAAGACTTAGAATTAATCAGCATTTGATATACCTTTGAGAAAGAGCAAGCAATGCATTTATTTATCTTGTTTTTCTTCTCAAGGAAGTTGTGCATGTGTTTGGGAGAAAGGGGAGAAGATTTTTTTCCCCTGCCCAGATTTGCTTGTAATTTGAAACCACTACTGGTGTGTTGTCATATAATATTATACTCCTCCATTTTACAGACTCTTTACAGTTATTTCCCTGATTGCTTGCCTGCACAGAGGAGATCATTAAAATATGACTCGAAAATTAGCATGTCAATCAGCAGTTTACACAATGAATCTGTGGGGGTTTATTCTTTGCATATAGAAAGAAGTGTATGTTTGATTGTGCTTTTAGTTTAATCTCTACTAAGTAATATGTCTTGTGATTTGAACACCAGAAACTTGTTCTTATATTTTTAGTGATCAAAAACCTCAGCTTGCCACGTCTTTCACAGATGGTAAATTCTCTGCATATGTTTTATCAATAGTTTGAAATCTTGTACATGCTTTAGTGGAGATAATATAATATATCATCTGCCAAAATGAAAGTTTAAGTATTGTTTGAAAATGAATTTTGTGACTTGTAAAATCTTTAAGAATATTTCTGAAACTTCTTTGAAGTAAAATTTTCCTTTGGATCAATAAATTAAAACATTTCCTTTAGATAAACATGAAATGTATTGTGTTGCTATTAACCAGTTTTTATTAATCGTATAAAGTCAGTTTAAATTGGCTCTAGAGGTAAAACAATCTGTCACTTGAAAATAACTACACTATTTTTGAGACTAAATAATCATATTTTCAGAGTTGCTCAATGTTTTCTAGAAATTTGTTCTGAAGATCGTGGGGACAAACTGCTAACTGCCTTTGTTTTGTTTCCTAAAACCAGAAAATTAGACCAATGAAAGTACATTTCTGCAAGGAAGTAAGGAATCAAGTGCTTTTAAGGTAGATTCTATGCCCAGACTAAAATGGCATTTTTTGTAGTTGAATATAATTTCTATAAATTTTTGAGAAGAAGTGTCTGACATTACACCAGCATCCAGAATGTTGAAGAGAGAGATACTTTGCATCTGCTAAACCACACACTTGGTGATCTTCCTGCCTCTAATCCTGAGCCCATAGGATTCTAGGCAACATGAATGTGCCTCTTATCCTGTTTCTGATAATGGAAGATGAAGGTGGACAAATCTATGCAGGAGCAACTGGGAATCTGATGGCTTAATCCTTAATGAGAATTGTAAGAATGCTTTTCTTGTGCAATCTTATCATTAGACTGTCATCAGTAGTCAAGACAACAATATAATCCTGTTAGAGGTAGTCAAGATTATGGCCTTTCTTGGTTTATTTAGATTCACTTCACTGCTGATGTTTGGCCTGAAGGCAGGGTTATTTTGATGTCTCCAGATGGCACAGTGTCTGCTAACCTGCAGAGCACGCAAGCTCGAGTATCTCCTTGTACATGGACTTCAGCTTGACTCTTCATCATGCAAAGAGGATGCCTCTATGTTATAGTTTCGTGATTCTCTTTTCCAGCAGAAGTGTGGGAGCTGTTCCCTGACCTTATGTAAATGGGTCTCTGGTGAAGGTCTGCAGATCTAAAGAAGGTCTGAAGATGCATGCCCAAATATTGCCCACGACTCCACAATATCTCTACAAGATCTCTGTAAACCCGTAAATTCAGATGAAATGAGTGTCTCCTCTCTTATAGCATTTACAATTTGCACTATGAGAAAGTACCTGCTGGTCTGAGATTAGGTTGAAGGCCTCTTATTTTTTGTACTAACCTGATATGTTTCATCTCTTTTTTTTTAATTTCTTGTTGTTTTGTGTGGAGTGCGAAAGAGTTATTAAGACAGGCACTGACTGTGCAGATGTAGGAGCAAGAATGAATGTTTTGGAAGTGGAGGGCGTGAGGACTGAGAGTGAAACCTGAGAAAAACTTCTATTATTCTTCTTGCTAGAAGAATTGTGTTTAACCAAAGGGGAAAGTTGTGTTTAACCAAAGGGGGAAAGAATTGATATAAGAAACAGGCAGGAACTAGCCCCAGCTGCTGTCTGTCTTTCCCATGAGTACCCAAAACTCCTGAGTTTTTGTGAAAGTCTCCCTCACATTTTTATTTTGTTCAGCCTGAATATTTTTCCCAGCAGATGTTAAAACCAACCTTTGGCTTGCGAGATGTTTTGCTTTGATGATTCATTATAGTCTGAAAAAAAGTTCCAAATCAGCTGCTAGATAAGCAAAGAGTAAAGCAGTGTTCGGAGTAAAGCCGTGTTCGGAGAATATAGCTGACAGAATAGTAACCTGGCTGATTGCAAGTTTAGGTGCTGGTGTTTCACTTACTAAGCTAAATACTCACAATCTCTTTTGCACTTAGGTGTCCAAACTATAGATATATCTTTTCTTTCTCAATGAACTTTTCATCCTCTTACTGACATTCGTTCTTTTTATTCAATTAACCCAGAAAGAAAGCTTCTGGCAAGGCGAGTCAGCTGTTGTCTGCTGAAAAGAGACATACAAATCTTGTCACATAGCTTTTATTTCTATGGTCAGGAACCCTCAGGCCTATTATTAAGGCAGCTTAGGCTTGTGTGGAACTTTGCTGTCTCCTGCACACCCTGAAATAAGATTACATGATGGAGAAGATCAATTTACTGAGAACATTTAAGCTCAGAATATTGAGCTTTTTGTGCAATCACATCTCCTCTCTAGCTGTGTGGCAGAAAAGCTAGCCACAAGATCCTTGACAAATTAGATATTACCACATCTAACTGTGTATATTTAAGCTTATCAAACTGAATCGTTGCATTGTGACTGTGCTCTTACACAGACAAGGACTCCATTTAATAAATGCAGTGCCATTTAATAGTAATTAATCACTCAACTAAAATGTCACATTAAGGTCAAAGAGACCAGAAGACAAAAAGAAGAGAACATTAAATTCAGCTGACAAACATAGGAAAAGAGAATATAGAGCCAAAGAAAGTTCTGGGACATTGGCATTGGTAAAAGATTTAATCCAAACTTCTTTACTTTCCGTTCAGTTCAGAAATAATCACATTCACTTGGTTCAAAGCAAGGTCATTTTTGTAACTTTTAAATGAAATTTCCTCATTGCGTGTGCAGTGACAGTCCATTGCAAGCTTGGAATTGTTGGTGTATTTTACAGATGTTGTGTTCTCAGTATTTGCTGTTTCCTTCCTCCCTGTTTCTCTCCTTTTTTCTTTGCTATTATGACATTCTTCATTTGTGTGGAATTTTACTCAACATATCCTGAACTCAAGCACCCTAGAAAGTCTCAAGTTTTTGGAGTTTACAACGCAGAATTTGATTTCACATAACTACTGTGTAATGCTTTAGCTTCTGTTGTGGTTTAATCATTCAACAGCAACAAAACCAAAAAAAGTTGTTCAGTTAAATAAAAGGATTATTTGCCTTCAGTGTTTCTATAAACAGAAACTCTCCATAGGAAGCTCTGTTTCAGAGGAAGCATATTTACCATCTGAAGAAGCAAATATATATGGAGTTCCTTATACTAAAAGTGGGATACTGCAGAAGAGGAAAAACTCCATTGTTAAATCCACATCCTCAAAATTGTGTTAATCAATTTCAGTATAAGTGTATGAACAGGTTTGTACATGTGTCCCTATGTGTTTATGTTTGCATTATTTCTCAGAATATCCTTCTTTTTCTTTTCCTTTCTTTTATAAAATATAGAAGTAAGCAATCACTATCCACTTTTAAAACATATATTTTGAGAGGCTAAATATACTGAGAGGTTTCTGTGCATGAAGAAATGAGCCGGTAAAATACAGTCAAGGATGAAAATATGTTATTGTCAGTGGATGTTACAAAATTCAGACAAATGGCTTCTAAATAGACTTGTTTTTTAAAGCATCTATCATTTTTCCTTCCTGTTCCAGAGTTCTCAGTTTTATGTCCAAGAATTTTTGTATTAGCATTGTGAAAAAGAGTAATTTTTCAAAAATTACTCTACATTTGGCAAGATCTGTCTTTATAACTTCTGCGTCAGTACAAAGAATTTTGGCCTTTCCAAAGGTTAAATATTATCTTTCAAAATTGTGTAATTCTGGCTTTGTCAGGAAATGTCTCCATTTTCTATAATAACCTTTTCTTTCCTTACCTTTAATGTCAAAAACTTCACACATGAATGCTCAAACTCATGATATTGAATTATTTGGCTCTAATTTCTCATACTTAGATGCATGATAAATATTTACTTGGTACTGGTCGTGGCTGTGGCACATCCAGAGAGACATTTTCTTGTGTGAAGTGAAATAATACTTTGCGATGCTGGTTATCATACATTGACATATATTTTAGTTTTTAATGAAGGTTTTGATGATGCAAAACTCAGGAGTTCTGATGGTACCATCTGAATTACCTTTATAGGCTTTGTAGATGAAAAATTACCATTCTCTTTCAGCTGTCTCTGTGCTGATTTCTGGAAGAACACAGTTCATGGTATTACTACTAAGTTTCTGTGACAATCCTATAGACATGACCCTATTTCTTACACAGCCCTGACAGTCCTCCAAGAAAAGTATGTTTGACAGTATAGGTTAAAATATTATCTTGCTTATTTCATAACCCAGTGGTTTCCAAACTGTGGTCTGCATTCTAACCTAGAGGGCTGTCTTTAGTAGTGCTTGGCTGGCCTGTGGTCTGCAGCAGATCCTGTGGTCAGCTGGGCCTCCATTAGGAAGAACATTCTCTGGCCAGTACCACAGCCACTTCCAAACAGTGTGATCCATAGCCCCTGGAATACAACAGGGTCCTACGTTAGACTTTTTGCATGCATGAATAAGCTACAGAGGAAAAAATGACAGGGACATATTCTCACGAAACGTGTAAGTGAGAGGAATTCAAGTCATCTGGACTACCTGGACAATAGAGATTTATGACTTTGGGTGGTCACATCTAAAATGTATTTTCACTTCTTGTGCTTTTTTTTTAAACTGAAAACAACTAAAAAGCCCCATCTTAGAGTCAGTTCTGTCATGTGGAATGGTGTAAGACACCAACAGATATCATAGGCAGATTTTTTTCCAAACCTAGTTTGTGCTGTGTTTAAACAAACGAACAGTTGGCCACATAGCAGTTGGTAGCTGTAGCAGTCGGTGTTTTGCGGTTTTTAGGCTATTTTCAGCAGCTAGAGGAAAGTCAGTCATTTTTATAAGTACAATTCACAGCTTATAGCAGAGATAGTTTGGAAACTTCTAACTAAAGTAGAACATTCACCAACATTTCCAACTTTCTGTTCTGGTTCTGTTCTGTTTTCTTTTTGTTCTTTGGCACCCCTACAACGACACCCTCCCTCTACCTCCACTTGTGTCTTGCATTCATCCTTTCATACACTCTGGCTTTGGCCCTTCTCTTTTTGACTTCAGCTTTGGTTTCTGCCTTTGGTTCCCTTCTCACCCTCTTTCCTGCCCTCTCTCATCTTTACAACTCCTATAAACTTGCTGCATTTCCAACTATGCCTTCTACTTGTCCTGGCTGTGCAAGCCACTTCTTTTATGCCATTGCCTCTCTGACTGGAGTGCACTGAGAGTGGAAGGGCTTTGCTCTCATTTCTGTCCTTTCCAGAGACCACTCTCTTGCTATCTGTTCCTTCAAAAAACTCCTTGTTCAGCTCCTTGTAGCTCTAGATTGAAACATGCTCTCCTGACAGACTTCTTGGAGACTAACTAATTCTTATATGTACACTCTGAGCATGTACAATAAGAGCTTTTGTGGAGACTTTTGGTTAAATATAGGTGCAAGTAGGTTGCTGTTGCTCTGGTAACCTTGTCAAAGTGCACTGCTAAAAAAAACAAGTAGACAAAGAAGAGAATATATTCTTTTATATCCCAGGTATTTGAAATACATTTAGAAAATGTTTCTTTGTGAAAAAAGAGTTAGTAAGCAAAACTTTCATTATAAAATGTACATTATTTTGCCAGAAGGTTTGGCTCCATTGTATATATAACACTGTTCAGTGTGTACATTTGAATTCCTTTTGCACAACTGTATGGGTGCAGCTTTGTGTCATCACTTTCCACCTGTGATTTGCTTGTGTTCAACACATCATTTTCCATGAAGTTGTTGCCAGAATATGGGTCTTTCAAAACCCAAAGAAATATGGAGTATTTTTCTGTCTAAATGAAATGTGTAGCTTGACTCACTATGGCCAAAGGGTGGGAAAAAATGAACAATTTTAAAATAAATTGAAGTTTAGTTACAAAAAACCCCACAAGTCTTGTGCTGATGTCTGTCAAACTTACCTGTGTCTGACACTCCTTTTGATAGTGACATAAACCCACCATTACAGTTGCCTGACTTTAAATTCCTAAGAAATTATTTGCTGCAGTAGATCTCAAGGGAGAAATAAATCACTGATCTAAATGCTAATTTTGTCCTCACCAAGTGTTTGCATGAGGTTGATTATGTCAGGGTAGTCCCATAACTAGCAAATACTGGAGGCTCCCCTGTCCTAACTCATACCCTCCACATGAGCAAGGCCCAGTTTAAATGGGTTTTGTTTTATAAGCTGATCTTAATGCAAATATAACTGTGACACAATAAATTGGGACAAACACTTTTAAAATCCCCACACATATAGCAACCTGTGTGTAACACAGGGAAAGAAGTGTGCTGGCTTGCAAGGGCAGATGAATATGCCCTCAATACAGTCCTGTCCTGAGCCTTGGGTGATACTGGTGCCTTTGAAAGCCTTGCTCCCATGATGAGGCTCACAGAGAGTCAAAGCAAACACTGTACACTATGTACACATACATACGTATATGCATAAAGGTTGTGCATTCTGGTCACAAAACGGAGGAAGAAGGCAGTGCTGATGAAGTCCCTTTTTTTCCAAAATACTTGCCTGCCTCCTGAGCAATGCCATAAGGAGCTTAGCTTGTTGAGGATCCCTCACCCCCTCAAGGGGACAGCATTCCCCAGCCTGTGCCAGCACTGCGACATGCTGGGTGTCTTTTATTTGTTTTCTTTCCTGGTGATACTACCCCTCTCGGGGCAGACGCTTTAGTGAGATGGATCGCACTCAGGTAACTGGCAGTTCAAGGAAGTCCTTCCCTGGGTTGTTTACACCAAGGCGTTTTAGAGCAGCCATTTAGCTTCCACCCTGTCCCACCCCGCTGACCAGCTGTAAGTGTAAAGGCCGCCAGTGGGCCTGCAGGTCGCTGATAAACTAAACCCCCATTTGGCAGGCAAGGAAGCCAGAATGATAAGGATGTTGATTTATGTTTTATCTGTCACTACATTTTCAGTAAAGTTGGGCAGCGAGCCTTAACGAAGTGAAGGCTGTTATCACCTCTCCTTAGCCCTTTAAGTGCAGCAGGCTCTTTGGTGTCTCTCGCTGAATGCCGCTTTGTTAATTGCGACAGTAAACAGGACACAGCACTGACCATCACTGTGTTTTGCTCAGGCGGCACTTACCACAAAACCACTGGATTTAGGGAAGGACTCTGAGTCCAGGGGGAGTCACACACGAAAGAGGGTTCGTAGAAGTACTCAGCATTTCCTGGACTTGTTTCTATCATTTAAAATGTATTGCATACCTTGAAGTGAATGTAATGGCTGGCTTAATTGGAGATAACTTCACTGAAGTGGCCGCAGTTACCATTTATGTCAGCAGTGAATGTGCCCTTTAATGCTGTGCCCCTCAGGTATGGCTGTTCAACGTAGGAAAAGCCTGACAACATTCATTACAGGTGAAATAAATGTTGTGAATTATATGTATGATTAGGTACCGTTTTCCCCTCATTTTGGATATGTGAGCGTTATTTTTCTGAAAGCATTGTAAGATTTTACACATTATATTTAATGGCAAACACATTTTTAGTTTTGTGAAGCACCGCGTGCTTTTTGGGGCCAGTACAAGTGCCCACGGAGAAGAGGGTGGAAAGAGCTGGGAAAGAAATGCAAGTAGTAAAATATTAAAGCATTCTGGCAAAACCAGAATACGGAAAATCTGAAAAAAATCCACCTTAAGCAATTCTTGTTACATGCTATGCAGAATGTTAAAAATACAGATTTTTCTTTTCCTTTGTCCCCTTTTGATTTATTTTCCTTTTTTTCTTTTTTCTCTCCTTCTCCCCAAATATTTCACCTTACCTTTAAAGTCTGTCATTATATTTCTTTCTAAACAAATCTAGAAAGAGAAAAAGGAACTAGTTCCTGCTTGAGGTCAGTGGGAACTTTGCCATTGACTTTAAATAGGTCCAGAAGCGGGCCCAACAGAGCATTTTATAGCTTCCTTTATTTATCTTAGGTTTTATTTTGAGCAATGTGTCTTTTGTATGACTGCATTATTTCCACAGCGAACACCATAATGATGGCCTCGTATACATTATTATATACACACATACCGAACAAAGCATTATTGATAGTTATGCTCATTTAAACAAAAGTAAAAGACAGTTATGAAAGTACAGCACAAGGATGCTTTTATGGTGCAGATTCAGTAAAGCATTAGGGCTCTCCATAAGTCTGTGCTTGGTACTACTCCATACCAATTTCCAAGAAATCTGTTGATTACTGAGAAACAGGTGATTAAAAAGAAGTAATTAAAGCTTTAGTTTAAGAAGCCAGGCCTGCAGTTTATTAGGTTTTGTAAATGATGCCCATTTCTGATCTGCTCTTCCTGAGAGAAATGATAGAATGAATCACTGTTCTCCAACTGGAATGCAGCAGGAACTCTACTGAAATGTTTGAGCTTAATATTGCTCAGCTAATGGGTCAAGTATAACAATACGAGGTTTGGCAGGAATCTGGCTGATAACCAGCTGGGATATCAGCTATGGAGTGTGCTGGCCATTTGTTACACAAGATTCAGATGAACAAATGATGGAAGGGACTATTTCTGTTTTTTTGTTGATGACAGTTATGAATCTTGGGTTCTTTGGAAAGCTGTCTCCAAGGAATCCCCAAAGGGTCATCTCATGCATAGAGATAATTTATCAAAATTACAAATGTAGTGTATTAAAACCATACCAACAATGTAAACACAAGAAAGAAATGGAGATGGTTTTGCTGTAAAAGTGGCTGCTGCCATGAATTAGAACCACCAGCCTCTCTCTCTCTTGTCAAAAAATAAGGTAAACTCCCAGCTGGATAAAAGTTTCAGCTCAAAGAGATCTGGCAATGAGGATGGATCAAAGGCATATTTTTCTCTCACAGTCATTATGAGAGATCTGCTGGATCAGCTGTACTTAGGACAGACTAACCTGAGAGTGCAGCACCTCTTTCACCCAAGGCAGAAGGGCCAGCTGAACTGCATGGGTGTTGCAGGAACCAGAAGTAATTGTTGTGTCCACTCCCTTCAGCTAGCTGAAGTTAAAAAATCAATTTTCCTTCCAGTTAGTATAGTTACACTGCTTGTAGGGCAGCTTTGATGCTGCTGGGTTTGTATTCCACGGTAAGTTACAGCAGCTGTCTGGAGAACATATAACCTATTTACTTCTGGTTGTCATGGAAAGAAATCTACTACTAGGCAAAACAGAAGCAGTTATGGAAACCCATGGGTGAGGAGAGGCTGCAGAACTCACAGCAACTGAAGTCCTGCCATCTGCCAGAGGCACACAGACAGTGCCCTGCACACAGGGTGAAACACCAGCTCATGGCAACACATACAGTGGGATTGGTGCTTGCACCCAAAAACATTTCTGAGAATGAAAAAAACCTGTCATCATTAATTACCACAAAAAATATACTGTTGGCAACCAGTTGTCACTCTAGCAACTTCAAGAGAAGAAACAACTGCTTGCTGAATGAGCAGCCCTGGCTGCAGCATAACAGTCTAGTATGTTTGTTAGACTGCAGCTGAGTAAGAAATTTTATAAATATAATCTATCTTTTTTAATTGATAAATTTCCCCACAAGCCATCATGGTTGATCTACACTATATTTGCTTTCCCAGGTATTTGATGAAAGCTTTCTGCAAACATATCTTCAGTGCTCATAATAAATTTGCCTGCACCATAGCTTTCTAGTGTTTTTATTATTTATTTGTGGCAGAACAAACAAATCTCTAAGAATTTGGATCTTATAAAAATATATAATGTGGAAATGCAGTATATTCTTGCACTGGATCTAGTGTCTGTTTTTCCAAGCTTTCGTACCATTAAACTGAATATTCATGGAAAATAGATTGAGAAAGGGTGTCAATAACACTGAAATAAATCCAGTATTTTATTCAAGTGATTATCCAGGAACAGTTTTGGGCCACCTTCCCAATTCTTATTAAAAATAATAAAAAAAAAAAAGAGAAAGAAAGAAGTCCTCTCATCTATTTACAAGTTATGCCACTTTAAAAGTTGCTATATTCCATTACACAGTCCCCCACCCACTTGTTTGCCCAAATACAGTTTGCTACTAGATGGATCCAGAGCAGCTGCCTTGCCCCAGAACAGCTGCTGGTGCTCTATATTTGCAGCTTCCTCTTGCTCTCTGATACTCCATAAAACTGTTTATATTCCCTGTAAAAGTATTTTCACTCTGTTTGCTTAGTGACCATGCACCACAAATATTCTCTTTACCACTAACAATCATGAAATGAAAATGTTTACAAAACTTTATTTAGTGCCAGTACCTAATAAACTATAGAAATGCTCTAAAGTGAATGTGTGCATGCAATGTGTGTATGCATGTATGAATGAAGTATTTACCTAATTTTTCTGTGCAGCAGAGAGGTGGTGATGTACTTTTACTAGCACTACTCCAAGATTGTATGCTTTTGGTGTCTACTTCCTAGTTTTATAACTCTTTGAAGCTTATTTATGGTCTGTGGAAGAACTGACATGTGAACTAGGCTAACTATTTTTGCAGCTTTTTTTTGGAGCCTTGGCCATATCTATTCAAGATCATGTGTTTATGCCACATCAATGCAAACTTGTTTTTCCTACCTCAGATCAGGTATCTGAGCTAGTTTGTCCTGCACTGCTTTGATGGAACCCATCATAAACCGTTTGCACATTTCTCCCTGCATTGTTGTAACCTGATGTGTTCTGAAAGAGGAATTGTCCGACAGCTTTTATTAGGTGACACATTTGAAAACATTTGATCCAATATTAGGAGGGCAAGTGTTTGTTTGCCTTTGAAGGAAGTCTGCTTCCTAAGAGGGAATCACAGCACATTTTAGTTCATTGAGTTAATTGCTACTACCCCAAGAGTCTGAGGTAGACTTGTTTGCTCTTCTGTTTGCAGCTGACTTGTCTTACTCAGATGATACACAGGGTAGCTGAGCAACACTTGGTAGCTTTCATCCATTCCTTAGCTACTTTCATTTGGTTTCTCAGGTGCAGTATGTATCTCCAATGCCAAATCCTCTTTATCACACTCACAGAAACAGGCTGTGATGTGTTGCCAGCAGGAACAAAGTGCCATGGGCTAAAGTCTTGGAAAGGAAAGCTTTGGTTCTGCACAAAAATTGTTCATACCCAGCAGCAGCAGGATTTGCTCTCTGCTGATCTGCTTTCAAGGCAGGGTAGGATTTAGGCAGAACCACCACAGTACCCTGTCTCTCTGAACTTCAGGGACTGAGAAATGGAAACTTTACCTATTGTTTCAAGTATTTTTAAAGCATGTAGTTTGGCTTAGAATGTTTATTGTTTCTCTTGTGATCCTGAAATCAATGGTTACTGTCAGCATAGTACCTGTATGTCTTTTATGCTGAAACCTTGTTCCCACGTTTTGTATGCGTTACAGAGATTCTTTGGTTTGGTGCTTTTTACTCATATAGAAGTGAATAATAATATATAGATGGATTCTGTATTCTTATACATTCTGATAATCTTGTAAAAGGCATTTTTTCTATTATTATAATTTTTTTCTGTTTAATAATTTATTTACCACTGCAAACCAAGGACATAACTCAGAAGCCTTCAGTTGGGTGTAGTGTTTCAGTTCCTTTTCCTGCCCTCATCAAATGCAGGAACCAGCATTACACAGAGACAGATCAGGAAAATTTTATTCAAAAATACATCTCTGTTGCCTCCTGCATGGCAAGAGTCTCACACTCAAAAAATTAGAGTGTGAAAATTAGTCTCACACTCAAAAACCTTGCACAGCAACTAACTGTCAGTCTACAGAGGAACCAAAAATGTTGCTTGCCTCCATTAACAACACTGCCAGAAGCACTGCCAGACCTTATGCTCCCTTAACCTGATCTCAAAACCCAGCTAATACATAAACCTAGATAATAATAAACTGTGTTCTGACAGATTACTTTGGGCTGAAAGAGTTTGCAACAAGACAGCACACAATACACTTTTTTCCCTGGGATCTCTGTTGCTGAGCCATTCTTAAAATTGAGTTTTGTGGTGCGGAGAGTTTTGAGCCTTCAGAACAAAAGCTCTTAAATGTTCATGAAACTTGCCTCTATATGTCTTTGCCTGACCATAAATAATTTACATTTAAAACAGTATTTGATTTCAGTATCTCTTGACAGTGAAGATGTTCCTTTTCCTTGAAGGATTAAAAACACTGCACCTGCTCATCTCACTCCTTTTATAGCGCATAAATAGATAATATGTATTACTTTTACCTCGTATTCTTCCACAACATTCACGTTACAGCAGGTACCTCTATAATTCAATTAAGATACCACAGACTGGCTTCTGTGCACTGAAGAACAGGGTTTGTGTTTCTGCAAGTTCCCCTTTGTCTTTGGGAAAGTAGCCAGAGCTACCTCATGCACCCTAAATTTAGAGCGGCCTTTGTTTGTCCAAAGCAGTTCAGAATATCTGATACTATAAAATATGTGGGAGAGATGGTTTTATCTCTTAAGCATCCTTATCCATAGCTTCAGGAATAACTAACTTTTCCTTCAAATCTGTAGACTGCATATGTTTTAGATTAGTTTCATTTGTGTTTTTGTAGGTTTTATGAGTTTTTTTAAAATAATTTTCCTGTTTTCTGAGTAAATTATATGAAACATCTGCCCTAAATTTAATCTATCAAGCTCATAAAGGGAAAAGGCAGACGTTTTATGAGCGATATTATAAAATTTAGATAATTATCTTGTTTGTTTTAGCAGTTTCTATTTTGGTCTCTGGACAGTATTCTTCCATTAAAAGACAATATTTTATGGTGTACTGGTCAAGAAGAACAGCCAGTGATTGCATAAAAACGTACATTTAAGAGTGGTCCTGTTAATCAGTAATATCCTATGTTATTTTTAACTGAACTATATTCATTGTGTAAGCATAAGCCTGATCTCAAACCTGT
This sequence comes from Aleadryas rufinucha, assembly GCA_013397815.1. NCBI lineage: Eukaryota > Metazoa > Chordata > Aves > Passeriformes > Aleadryas > Aleadryas rufinucha. The sequence goes on from VZTH01011147.1 coordinate 181,238, forward strand.
TACATGCTTCTCAAATTAAAAAAGGGAGAAAAACCTCTGTATAGACAGCATGTAGTTCCTGTAGCCTGCACTAACTGTGCAACTTATGCAAGTTCAGGTAGGATATATGAAGTATGTCTAGAACAATGAAAGCATGGTAGCCTTTCCCACTGCCATCTGCATCAGTTCAGTGATGTTTTGCCCTCCTGTATCTACCATATGTACAAATCTTTTTAATGGAAGGTGGAAAATTATTCTGAGGAGACATCATCATGTGCACACCTGTTCTTATCTCCTTCACTAGGCATCTGCCACTGTCTGCTGCCAAAGACAGTATCCTGTGCTAGTGTAAGCCTCTGGTATGCTCTGATGTGGTTATCCTTACTGCTCATGTGCTTATTCCTGCCTTTTATTTTTTTGTTGTTGTTTTTTGTTTTTTTGTTTTTTGTGTGTTTTTTTTTTTTTGTTTGTTTGTTTGTTTTTGGTGGTTTTTGTTTTGTTTTGTTTTGTGGTAAAGCAGCTACTTCCACTAACTTTGCAGGATAGAGCCAAATATAGGATCAAAAACAGATGAAAAGAGTATTTTCCTTAAGAGAAGATGATGATGGTTAACTTCAAAAAAAAAAAAAAGCCACCCTTGTAGTCACCTGAGAGAATACTCACCAAACAAACCTTACTGGAGATGTAAGTGATCTTCCTTCTCTGAGAGCTGGGTCACAACCTTTCAAAGCTCATATGGATTCACAATAATATTTTGACTGTGTTGGTGAGCCCTCAATTCTTCTGGGCAGTTTTTGGATGACACTTGCTCCATCTCATTTTATGCCTTCTTTAAACTCTTCTAAGTGAAATATAAATTGCTAATCTTCTAGTTCACATATTTTCTTTCCTGATTTCCTCAGTACTTTCCTCAGCCAATGCATGCTGACCTTGCCTACTGGGACTGCATGCAGATCAGAAGGTCCAACGTGTCTAGTTAAAGTAGGATCTGTGCTGGCCTAGTGGAAAAGAATGATCCTTTCTGGCTTCAAAAACTTTTGCATGTTCTGTAAAAGAAGATAAAAAAGTGTTTGAAAAACAAAAGACCCATAGACATGTAGAATTTTTTTTTTTTTTTGGTTAGCAATGGGAAATCAGTGCATCTGTCTGAGGGCTATTTATGTTGCAGAGGAGCTGAGAGGGGAAGGTAAGAGAAGCATGCATGTTATTTTTCAGTGCAGAGAGTCTGCATTTTTTTCCCCGCACTATATATCAGTGGATAGAGAATTCATTCATTTGGAACTTACTAAGTGGTGCCAGAAGGCAACAGAAAATAATAGCAGTGCTAAAGGCTTACCTGTATGAATGATATGCAGTTTGTGCCCAGAATCTATTACAGTTCGTTGGAACTTCAGGGTTTAAAAGACAGATTTTTCAGACTTTTCTGTTAATCTAAACTCTATCCCAACAAGGCTCCAGGGCCACTAGTTAAAATTCAAAGTCTCCCTTATGGGTAGAATATGGTATAGCGTGCATTTGTAGCCCCTGTTCTCCTACTAGTAGGTAGGAGTAACTGAGTTATTCTCTGAAAATATCTGAATATTTTTTCTTGCTTTCTGTTTGAGAATTCCTGCTTTCCACACAGTCATCCATGATAGAATTTTAATGAAATATTTTTTCAAATTTTTCTGACCACTCCATGCCCTGAATTCAGGGTTTTGTTTGTTAGCTTCTCTTTGTTGTCTTTGCTGTTATTCCTCCTCCCCAGCTGGATAAACACAATCATTTTCCTTCCTGATGAGTAGTTTAAATGGAATAAGTACTACAGACCAAGCAGAGAGGTTTGTTACCCCATGAGGCTCTCACTACGAGCCAGTACCAGAGGTTCATGGGGAATTTAAACCGCACGAACCCAGAGTGCCAGCGAGAGGCACTCCTGCTCTCCCTGCTTCGCCGGTGACCCCCACCCGCAGTGCTGGCATCCGCGCCTGCTCCAGTGGCACACGCATCACAAAGCTGTGTGTGCTTGTCCTGCAGCCCACATCCCGCACCTGCGCTGCGGGGCCGGGCAGGAGCAGCGCAGAGAGGCCTGGGCGTTTTGCTTCTCGTCAGCAGTGGCAGTCTGCTGTCTTTAACCAGCCGTGAGACTGTGGGCTGAGTAAGACTAACAGGAAAATGTAGCTGCCTGCCTTAGGATGTGGCTACTTGCAATTTTTCTCCATTACGGTAATTTCTGGTAGCTGGCTTTGATATTTATCTTCTCTGGGCAAGTGTCTATGACCAGTCATTTGAACTTTAATTTTTAGCCAAGCTGTACTGCTGTGTCGGTGTGGCCTGCTTCCAAGCATCGTCAGAATCCCTGAGAAATCAGTGGGCTTTCCAGTACTCCACAATGAAGAAGTCATGCTTGCCTGTAATCCCATGCTGGGAGTAGGAGCACTAACTTAAGTGTATATGAGAAATAGCAAGGGGCATTTTTACCTCAGAAACCAGGGAAGGAAAGGGAGTTTAAGTGACAGGAGACTTTGGGGCTTCTGTTTTGTCACAGTGTGAGTGGAGCCAGAGGGCAAATGCTTCCCTCCTGCTCAGTCTCATTCTGCCCTCTATATATCCCACCAGCCCACTGACGTCCAGAGCAGGGAAGGGAAAAACACACTTCTGGGACCTAGCGGGAGAGCTGACTGTCTCCCTATTCTCCTGTATGTGTGAATCTGGTATAAGCCAAATCAAAGTGCAAAATTAAAATATTTTCTCCTTTATATGTTTTCCATAATACCATTTCTTTGAGGATTCAAAATGCCAGAAAGGATTGCCAATGTTTCATCTGGTTAGCTTACATGCTGATTGATGACTTTGATAATATGTGTAGTTTAATGATATTTACACTGTTTGTCCAGCTAGGTATATTAAAAGAATGTTGAGAAAATAGTAGACGTGCTAAAATCCTATGGTAACAGCTCATACATTAGTGGTGTTTTGTTGTGAACAAAGTCATTTTTCAGCCAAGTCATAAAGTAGCCTAAAAACAAGTGTGGCACTGTTTGCTTCAAATGAGACTGTTGCCATGTGACCACCATTCATCTGACATCATTACTGACATAGCTTTCCTTAGTATGATATCAGATTAAGGGTCCCAGCCGTGGTGGAGCCAGACTAAGTAGTCTGAGTGAGGTGGCTGAGGAAAGTTAATGTGTCAATGTTACTATTGGGCGAGAGTGTCTGCTCAAAGTTTCCTTTGGAGAATGAGGGATGATGATCTTTCTAATGGGAATCTTCTGAAAATATTTGAAGATCTGGTAGTAATTAAAGATGTGATGAACTCCATAGAGAGATGTAATCAGTTCAGCAAAACATGAAGATACCATTTCTGTGTGAGGAAATGCAAATACGGAGAAGAATTTAAAAAACAAAAGAAAATAAGCTAAGAAATGCAATTAATCACGCATTTGCAGAAACCAATTAATTAAATCTCTGTGTAGCATGTGAATACATTTCTGGCTTGTACATGTAAATAAGCAATCAGGCTCCTTTTGGGACTAAATTTCTCTTTTATTAAGCAAAAAATTATAAGGCTTAAGGGATTCTTATTACCTTAGGAGAAGATAGTTTTCAACAGGCACAGGGAAAAAAATTTGCAATGTCTGGCTGAGATAGGATAAATTCCACTATTTCTACTTTAGCTTTTGAAATCCACAAAGATTACCACAGTATCTAGTAATCTGGAAAACATACTGACTAGTCTGCTGTTTTTTGAAAGCATACGGACTGGCCTGAAAATATATCTTAACGTAATTTTCTTTATCATTTTGAATGGAATGATGAAATAATTTCTTTTGGTAATTCAATTTCTTAAGTCTGTTATTAACCTGTGCCCCAATTTCGGTTTTGAACAAGGAACTTCTGCTATTGTTGTTCACTTTTCCCTTTTAAAATTAGAATATGGTAGGTTATTTTCCTTGCACAGATGCCTTAATGGTTGATATATCCATTATACTTTAAAGTGCTATGGGACTAAGACCCATCTTAGATTGATATGGGACTCAGATCCACAGCTAAGACCTCCAGAGTGCTAGAAGCCTTACCTTCTCATACCTGATGCTCAAGTGATTTGGGAACATTTATATAATCAAGGGTGGCAGGGAAGCATAAACCAAGCAAGTTTTAGTGGGAAGTGTGATTCCCAGTGCCTAGATCCCTTTGGGAAAGGATTTAGGTAATGTACTGTCAAAGAGAGGAATTAAGGGTTTGACATTGGAAAGAGGTGACACTCACCAAAGAGTAGGTTACATATAGTTTTAACAAGCATTTTTAGGTCATGGAAATATTTAATTCTGATGCTAAATGATGGTCTGACCCATAGCATCTGGTCATTGACTTTGGCTAGATGACCAAAAGTCAGCAGTTCAGGAAGTGTACTGCATTTGCCTGGCACTTTTTCTTAAAAGCACAGTTGGCACCATCAAGTGGTACAGGCCACGGCAAATTCAAAAAGGGAAAATACCAAAGGAAACAGTTTCAAGTAAAAGTGTTCAGATGAGTCTTATTTTTTATTGTACAAATATACCTGAAGAAGAATAGAGCCTATTTCTAAGAAATACTGAAATATCCTTGGTATGGGTTACTCACCCACATTCAAAATCCTTAATGGTCTAAATTCTGTATCATTTGGCTTGTGGCCAGCCAATGGGAAATGCTAAGATTTCATGGGGGATTAAGTTGGTGCAATTTGAACATTAATTCTCCAATAGAACCAGTGAAATGAACAGATAGACTTGTACATTGAGCTGCAGTTTATTTTTGCAAGAAAATGTGGTAGAGTCTGCCCTATCTTCATACAGCTTGTAAAAATTTAATAAAATATATTTGTTTCTGCTCAAAGGAATAATGATAAAATCACTTTGAAACCGTTAGAAAAATGCTGGCTATTAATCAACTACAGACCTTTAAATGACTATTCATATATATTTAATCTTCTTTTCCTTTAATTAGAAAAGGTTGTAATATGATAGATCCATTTGACATTAGACTCAGCAACACATTACTTAGATGAAATCACACTTGAGAATACTGCAGACTGGATCTGAGTAGCTCAGCTGATAAGGCACTGGTTTGTCATCTACAAGACAACAGTTCAAGACTTCTCTGATTTTTTAAGTCAAATTAATTTAGTTATGTCAGCTATGCTGCCATAAGATGATAATCCAAGCTGCATGGATGCCAGGCATACTATTACCTTCTTTGGCTAGACTGAAACTCTGTCAGAAACACTGCGGGTAGAATTCATTGCAGGTGTGGTGAGAAAAATAGAACAAGAGAATTTCAAGAATTATAAAATAACTGTCAAACCCACTTGAACTCTGATGGGACCTAGGGTCGGTCTATTAGGTTTACTTAAAACAACCCCTTAACTATCACATTGGAACCCCCACCTCACTGCCTTCTCTGTGCAGGGCTCTAGCATGCATTATTATCATGACCCAGCAGAGGAACTGGTCACTTTGTGTGTTTCTAGGCTCAACCAGCATGTTGCAAACCATTCCTCTGAAGACACATACTCTCCCCTGAAAAACTCTCTCTTCTAAGGTGCCTATTTCCTCTATGAATTTCCACTGTGACAGTAAATCTTTACAGGAGAGATATGAGGATAACAGAGCCTAAATGCTTACAGAGAAAACACAAACATTCTTGGGCAAAAGTGACTCACTCAGTGAAAGATAAAGGGGCTGGAATTTTCCTAAGGAAATGTCTTATTAACTTATGTTTTATGTCTGTATCTCTGTCAGAAAAAAAACTGTCATTCCCTCTGCTTCTTCAATAACTTCCATTTCAGCCAAAATTTTGCAGAAGAAGAAAAGATGAAAATACTTCCCAGTTTTGTCAAAATATGTGGCTGGGTAGGAAAACAAAGTCTTTTATCATTTCCACTGATAAAAAATTTTCAGCATGAGCCTTCAGAATATCCACTTATGAAAGTATTGCTATGAAGATTCTGTAACACATATACTTGCTGTACTGCTTGCACTGTGCATAGATTTCCATCCCAAAGTGAGTCTGCTGTTTTGTAAATGTCTATGAGAACATGTTGACAGAAATCAGCACAGAAGAATAATGAAATAATTCTGATACTGGAATGAACTGCCCAAATTTATGTAACATTGCAGAGATCTGGAAACACGGATACCATTCAGTAATCTTAAATCTGAAACTAGTGATGCTAAAATAACATCCCTCTCTATTTTAATGCCAATAGAAGGTATTTAAGCTTGTTGCAAAAGATTAGGATATCAGAGATAGAAAGAGAAGTGCAAATAAAAGTTTGGAAGTAGTGTTGACTGTAGAGATTCTATCAATTTAGTGTACTTCAAGTAAGGCAACCGATAGCTCAGCTTGAAAATAATTGATCTCCTGAAAGTGTGCCACGGTCATGCTATTTCCAAGAGACCTTGTTTGCTGTGGAGGTATGTAATTTAATTTCTTATTCACTACTAAGAAATATGCTTAACATTAGTCCTCTCATGCAAATTCTGCATCCATATCTCAATTATAGGATTTACTGAGCTGGTAGCATCTCTTCAGTTTTTTTCAATAGCCTCAGTGATGATCAAATGTCTCAGGAATCATTGTCCACAATCCTTCAGAGCTTGTAAAAATTTTACATTTATCATAGAGCAAATAATCTGGTAAGCAGCCAAGCCTTCTTTTTCCATCAAAGAATACTAAAAAGAATCCAATTCCTGGAATCTGATGCAAATGTGTTTTCCGTGAACTGCTGTGTATCCATGCACAGTTTAGAAGACGACATCAGAAAAGTTATTTAATGAGTACAATATTGTTGTTTCTCCCCCTCCCTCCACTAGAATTCTACATATCAAGTTTTCCAACACACATATGCTCTTTTTAATGACTTGAAATACTTTCCTAATGATTAAATTCTGTTTAGCTGTAGTAGACTCTTCCAGAACTTTTATAAGCCAATATAATGTATGCATCTGATGATAGGCTATAAACATTCATTTTTAGGTCACTAAAAGCAATGCTTGGAAAACTGGGCTGTCCATAATCAACTTTGTTTAACAGCTTGTGTAATAATCATTCCTAAAATTATATCTTGTGACTCAATAAAGACATTTGGCAGTGCGTAAGTGCTGTGCAGCTGTCCAAGATGTCCAGCTTCTTGGAACTGCGATGTCAAATTTTTCAGTTGCATTTCCACAATGCTTCTGAGTCATGAAGAGTATTTTTTGCCTTGAAGTTCAGTAGGTTGCTTAACCTCAAGAAGGAACTTCTTGAAGATTTGAGAAGTGAAAATCAATTATATAATGAGAAAACGGTGTTTTCATGCCGATAGTGATTTCTGGTTGCTATACTTTTCAATAACTCCCAGACACAAAAATGGGGTAATTTTTTTAGTGTGAAGCAGAGAGCAGCTGTCACTTTGCATCTCAGAAGTTTCAGGAGATAACTGGTACCCTCACATGCAGGTAACTGGATAAAGACCAGCTTGGCCAAAGACAAATAATGATGTGAACAGGGTACCATCTCCAGTGCAACTTCTGTTGTGAGGCAATCAGACTCATTTTCTCAATCAAACAATTGTTCATTAGCATGTGAAGTTATCAGCTCTGCTGCATGTGGAACATGGAATTTGGTGTGTCCTTGTCAGCATCTTCTGTGCTCTTTAGTGTCTCACTCCACAGTAAGTACTGAGAAGTTGGGTGCTGCTGCAAAATTAGACATCTACACTTCATACACAGACTGGCAGAGGTTCAACCTTCCTAAGTCACCTTCCCACAGCTACTGACAAGGAATACAAATTTATATGTTATGTGGGACTTTCTTTTCTGCTCACCCACAACCTTATTTAACAAGCTAAAGCATTTACTGTAAAATCACCTTATTAATGGTATAGTTTTCAGTTGTTCCTAATGTCAAGAAGACATGACACAGAGTGGTGAAGGAGACCTTAGCATGGAGATCATTGGGCTCTGTGTCACCTTCCATCCCTCCTGAAACAATTTATATGTTTATCTCTGTAGGGGTTAGGAGAACCTTTCAGGACTTCATCAGGCAGGGATGGCACAGGAACTGTGCATTTATTCTGTGGCCAGAGAAGCAAACCTTGACCAGGTTCCTGGCCATTCATCAGAGTTCACATCTCTATGCCTAGTGTGTGCACCTCACCAGCTCTTCCTTTCAGTAACCCTGTATGTATGCCAAGATTCCCGTACATCAATGACATCCCAGCTTCCATCTGTTACAGAAGTAGGATGCTCATCTTTGGTATCTCCCTCCTTTTTTATCCTGGTGGCCAAGTTGCTAGTTCTTTTGACATCTTGACTCTGGATTCTTTTACTTTTAAATTTTTTCCTGTTTTTCATTGAGTCTTCCTGCTCTGTTCTCTGGGTCCTTGCCTTTTTTTCATGTTTCCAAATCCACTTTCATTGCTTCCTCTTTACCCCACATCCGCCATTGCTTTGTTGCCTGCTGTTTCTGTCTTCCTGCATTGAAGCTTTTGTTTCTTCCCACAGGCGGCTTTGGAAAATCTTTTTATTTTTTCAGTAGACTCTGAGCCATTATCTGCTCACACATAAGATTAATTTGCTGCCTTTGAGGTATGCAGGCAGTGGAAAGTAGTAATAGTAGAATTAAACATTCTGGAGAGCCTGGCTGTTCCCTAAGCAAGGTTTTTCTTGCATTTTAAATTGCATGAAAATCAAAGCATCTGTGTCTATGGGTTTCTGGAACACTTTGGCATTTATCAGCTAAAGCACTCCCTGATTGTCATATTATAAAAAGAGCAGTTGGGGCTGGTGTTGGATTTTGCTTTACCATGCTGCTCAGAAGCTAATGGCATGATCAGGGAGAGAGGAAAAAAAAATATTTAAGTTCTATGGCCATTTTGTGGAAGTTTTTTGACTGTTGTATAATTTTCTTACGTGAGCAGTGAGGGTTTTTTTTTGCAGATTTTACTGATATGTACAGACTCCTTTAAAATATGCAGTTTCTCAAACTCCAAACCAGAATGGTTCATAGTCACTTACTGATATTTCAAAGCTCTGTTTTAAATTTGGTACTTTGAACCTCCAAGGGAAAGAACCAGGCAAAAGGTTTAAAAAACCCTAGCAACAAAGCCCAAAGTGAAAACCTGGATTTAGTATTTTTTTTTCAACACTACTACTTGTACCTCTTTGGAATATCTTGGCATTGTAGTGTAGTTTTCTCGTATTTCAGATGACACCACGAATAAAGAGTTCTGCACAGATCATCTTCATTATACATCTATCCAAATCCAGCTGACACCTTGAATCTCAAAAACAAATAAAGCAGATCTGGAAAATATTCAGAGACAGGGGATACGATTGTATCAAAACAAAGAAAGACTTGCTTAGAAAAAAAAGCATTTTGGAAGAGAAATAGAATGGGGGAGGCAGAACATGAAAGAGGCCAATAAACTTGAGACTGGCATGGAGAAGTTAAAAAGATATCAATTGTTTGTTATTTCTCTGAATATTGCCACTAAGGATTATCAAAGCAAACAGAGAAGAAATTCTTAGTGCAGATGGATAGATCAGCTGAGAACTCTTTACCAAAGGATGCAGCAAATGCTAAAAAAGTCTGTGGTTTGTGAAGAAGTTTTACATATTCATGAAGCAACTATGTGATATGACTATGCATACAGAAATTATTTCTTAGCTAATTCCTTAATTAAAAAAATAAGCGGATTCTGAATGTATCTTCATTTTCAGAAGCTTTTTAAGGTGTTGCACTCTTGGAGACCAGGTGTCCTGTATGGATTATAAGTAGTGTATGTAGTACTATTTTCTTGCAATTTGTCACTTGATAGAACTTTCTGACAGGTGATTTTTGCTTGTTCTAGCAACCACATATTTACTTACCAATTTTAAAAAATTTATTGTATTGCAAATATTGTAATGTGGAAGCTGAAGGCAAGAAAAAACGAGGAACAAGAGCCCTACAGTTTGTACGGATTTATTATTATGTGTGAATTGATACTTCAAAAGATCTTGTTTTCTACTGACTGTCCTTTCTTGGCTGTCATATTTTGACAGCTTGGTTGAAATTCTTCATTTTATTGGATCTTTTGAATGACAGATATTTAACATCCATTGCCAAAGTCATGTATTTGAGAACTTTTTGAATAGAAGCAAAAATGTGACCATGTCCCAGAAATGCAGAATACTGTTTGTGAGTAAAAGCCCAAGTTGAGAAATCTACAGATACAACTGCTGGGAGGGTATTTCCTGTTCTAGTTCTCAAGACAGATTTGGCAAGACACAACAGTGGGACTCTGGCAAGGAAAATAGATTGCAGGCTTTTAATCTCTGTGAGCTCTCGAAGAACTCAATCACTCAGAAAAATTGGCCCTAGAACTTAGTGTGTCCTTATTATTTTACTGCTCTGTTCAATTTTGTTTTAATGAGTCCTGTTAGATAACATGAAGTCTGGTAGCAATGTTGGATTTCTTTTGAAGCAAGTTTAATTTTCATCTTGATCTTTTACATTTTGCCTGCTCTTGACTTTAGAGTATATAGCCAAAATCCTTTTTTCTGTATCCACTTTCTTAACAGTTTTTTTTAAGATATGGAGAAAATAGAGAAGAAAGCTACTGCAAAGAAATTTAACAGAACATAATGCGGAAAATTATACTGGGATCAAGGGAGATACCTTTCTTAACCTAATGAATTTAATACTCATAGAGGTAAAAAACCCAACTGTATTAGTTTTTTCTTTACTAAAAGAAATTTATCTGTAGGCTTTTAACTGATTAGCCTTTCTTAATTTAGTTTTTAAATAGCAAGCTAGCATAGAACAAAAAACCAAAGGAGCTCAAGATAGCTCTACTTCTTGCAATACTTTTCCTTACACCTGGGAAAGACCAAAAGAAAAAAAGAGTAAAGGCTGCGTGTGTCCTTTCCTCTCTTGCAACCTATTTTGAATTTGGGCCAATATGGGCATGGAATTTAGGTGCCAGCTCAAAGTTTTAGTTAACTGTAGACTCCATTGCTAATCTGCACTGTGTAATTTGTCACAATCCTGAACTAGGTCTGCATGTAGATTAGGAAAATGAAGCTGGCAGAAAGATAGGTCAAGGGATAGCAAAAAGCACTTGTAATTGTCTCCAGTGCTCAGGATTAATCCTCAGAACAACACTGAGAAGAAAGTTGCAATGGCAAGGCCAGCAGACCCTCACGGGGTGAACAAAGTCTCAAAATGCCTGTAAGTTTTGGGAGGCAAAGGTCATAGGAGCAATATTGGGCCACTCCAAGCCTATGTCATAAACTGTCAATAAAGAGCTCTTGTGCAGGGCAGGCCTCATGTTTTCTCTGCCTATGTTTGTTTTTCCCCAGCACCCCATCAATTCTCAGTGCAGGGTTAATAAAAATCCACACAAGTCTCAACGTGTTTGCTTTAAACTTCTTTGGAGGTTGTGTGGACAGACAATAACACACATCTGACTGCATGCTCAGACCTCTAGTGGTCCATGCTCTTTTTGCAGCGCTTTTTGACACACATTGCACATATCTGGTATGATTAAACTGTAGGGCTGCATTTTTAAATGAAGTTTATCTGGACCAAAATTTTGTATGTAACATGAATTGTGGGAATCTGTCATGAGAAGAAGACCTGAATCATCTTGGCCACACTGCCAGCATATCTAATCAGACTTATCACTGCATGACACAGACTAAATCCCAGGTCTGGAAAAAGAGAAGATGGAGCTCTTCAGTCTGATCTTCCTGGACCTCAATTCATTTTTATTCGACTTTTTAAAAGGATATCTATGACCTATAATCTCATTTTGTCTTCTTACACATCTCCTGGCTGTCTTCAGATTCCACAACATTTTACAAAATTGCATTTGTGTTGAAAATTCATATTAATAGCAAGGTTGAAAGAAGAAAAGACTAATACCTTGGAATCACAGCAGCTATTCATCATGTTTAATTGCCATCAGGTCTACTTAAAAGATAACTGGTTTACCTACACTCCATTGCACAGTGAAGGAGTATTATATGGAAAATACCAGAAAGACAATTATTTCAGCAGGTGCACACTGACTTGTAGCTGGGCTAATTTCTAACATAATGAGATAAGTTCACATGTTCTGTTTGAGTTTTTTCATAACAATCTGAAAAAAGATAGTCATTTACAGGTCAGTTTTACCAAGGATTTCTGTGACCATAAAAAAATTCTGTACATAAATGACAGAAAGCCAGATTGATGCTGTTCAAATGTGGCTATATTTTGCAACCCACTACAGATATCTTCAGATACAGATAGAACAACTGAAAATTATTTGATCAGTTGTCTGTCAGCTCCAAAGGTTCTGTGATGTTTTATCTCCAGTTCTAGTAATTTAAAAGGTCATATGATTGTTTTAAAGAAAAAGCAGCTAAAGCAAAGTGTCAGGAAGTGAGATAAAGAAAATCCTTTTATGTTTGAAAATATAGCCTTATCTTAAAGCTCACTTTTCATGTAAAAATAAGGCTAGCTCTGAAAAGAACAAACAATATTTTATTTTGTAAAGGAAGCAAGTACTATTGGTACATTTTTTCAGTAGAATACAAGCATGTTTTTTTTCTACAACTGTCAGTCCTTCACCTATCATAGCAACTGTGGGTTTATATATATATACTTTTAAAAAAAATTTAGTTATTTTTCTCTATGAATAGACTTACCTTTGTGTGATGAAAATGTTGTTAATGAAAGAGAACTAGACCTGAAATTACAGGATAGACTTCACTACAGACAAGCCATTTTAACACTGGATTTAGAACTTATCCTGGTGAAGAGGAAGTTTTAATAAATCAGAACTAATAAGATCATGAGTGAGAAAATGATCTAGACTTCTTTATGAATAAGAGTATCCATTTCTCACAATTGATCATATTTATTCTATAGGAAAGTATTATCCTTTTCTAGGTTTTAACACTATTACAACCTGACCTTAAGAATCTAACACTATGCCACCAACTTAGGCATCACAGTTTATTACTGATGTTTCTGGAAATAGCAGAAAAATTATGACTAACATTAACATGATGGGTACTGAAATATCAGAACCAAGTGCAGGCTATTGAACGTAATCCCAAACCTCACATCCTGACTAATCAGGAATTACCACAGCAGCACAAAGTGTTGGCTAAAAAAACAAATAAAACAATTTGATACTTTCATGGTTTGAAATTTATCATAAATTTGAAATACAGACCTGGCCAACTGAAGAGTTAAATATATGTTTACAAATTTTTTTATCATAGGTTTATTGTAATTAAGCTATCTTAAAGCAATTTACTTCGTTTTAAAAAAAATCATATAAAATATATATTTTTAAATTTAATCAGGAAATTTATTGGCTGCAGAGCTGTTCTTAGATGTTTCTGTGTACTAATTGCTGAAACCTCCTCTTCACCTCCTTTTGCTCTTTGTTTCACAGAACTTTTGCAAGAAAGGGATTAGAGTCCTGGCAGAGTGACCAGAAGCGTGACATTCAGGAGAGGAAAAGGTATTTCAGTTAACCTCCTGCATGAGGCATTAATAGTAATCTTTAAAAATCTTGAGGAGATCTACCTAGCTGCATAACAGAAGCCTACCTTTAGGATAAACAATACATGAATAAATGTAAGCCAATTAACATGCAAACAGAACCCCTTAAAACACCTCTCTAGATGGAGACTGACCAATAGGACTCATCTCTGATGTATCATGCTCTCAAGACAACATGGTACCTTACTTGCTTTTTGACACTTATCCTCATCTGAAAGCAAAGTGGTTCTTGGAATTTTAATGTCTATTTTTACAGCCCTTCAGTCTTTTCTGGCTCAGCCTCATATATTCAGTTGCAACAACCCCGTGAAGCACTGCAGGCTGGGGGAAGAGTACCTGGGAAGCCGCCCAGTGGAAGAGGACTTGGGGGTACTGATTAACAGCAGCTGAACATGAGCCAGTGTGTGTGCCCAGATGGTCAAGAAGGCCAGTGCCATCCTGGCCTGTATCAAAAATACTGTGGTCAGCCGGACCAGGGCACGGATTGTCCCCCTGTACTTGGCACTGGTGAAGCCACACCTCGAGTGCTGTGTCCAGTTCTGGGCCCCTCACTGCAAGGAAGACATTGACGTGCTGGAACGTGACCAGAGAAGGGCAATGAAACTGCTGAAGGGTCTTAAGAGGAGCAGCTGAGGGAGCTGGGGTTGCTTAGCCCAGAGAAAAAGAGGCTCAGAGGAGCCTCATCACTGTCTACCATCACCTGAAAGGAGGCTGCAGCCAGGTGGGCTTTGGATCCTTCTCCCAGGCAACCAGTGACAGGATGAGAGGATATAGCCTCAAGCTGCACCAGAGGAGGTTCAGGTTGAACATCAAGAAGAATTTCTTCATGGAAATGGTTGTTAAGCATTGGAACAGAATTTCCAGGGAGGTGTTGGAGTCACCATCCTTGGAAGTGTTCAAGAAATGACTGAAAATTACACTTAGTGTCATGGTCTAGTTAACAGGATGGTGATCAGTCAAAGGTTGGATGTGATGATCTTGGAGGTCTTTTCCAACCGAAATAATTATGCGATTCCATCATATTTCATATTTTTTTCAACATTAATGTACTGAATAATGAAATATATAATATAGTATATCTGTCAAATGAGAAGAGTCTACAGAGTTCTTGGTCATCTATACACAGTCTGAAAGGCGGTAGCATTGAGACCTTTGAGAACTTGTGTAGTAAAATAAAAGTTGTCCTACAATGCCTGTTTATGCCCTGTACTGTAAAGGTACGAAATGTAGTCAAAAGTACAGAGAACTGTGCAATTCCTATTTGCACATTTATATTGTTTCTAGATTTTTTTCTTCTAAAGACTCTTTATATCAGTAGAAATCATTGTATTTTTACATATCCCAATCAAGCCAATTGATTCATTGGCAATGGTTCCAGTTTAATTGCTTCCATTCTACAAAAATATTCTGGAAATACTTGGTAGCATATCACAATAAGTAATTCTGTGAATTGGAATATTTTTCTGTGAAACTTTGGCATACTTTTAACAAATATATCTTCCATCAGACAAACTTTTCTTTACTTACATGAAAAAAAAGTCACAGAAAAAATGCTGGACTTTTAAAATAAGTTACTGAAAGACCAATGATGAAGCAATATTATTAGATATTACAACCACAGAATTATAAATAACCAATAAGTGGAGAGAATTATTTTGAATAATTTCATTGACTTGAAAAGAATTTTCTATTAACCTTGACAGTAAATTCCATCACCAATTTTTACTTTCTCTGGAGAAATATTTTTAGACGAAGAAATAAGCCCTACCTATTTAATGAATTATACATTACTAATTATTCCCTCAAATCCAGTCATCAAGTCAAACTTTTATTTTTGCCTGTCAAGAGCTTTAAAATGTTTAACACGTGAAGGGGAAGAATTATGTTTGTTTTGTTGGGGGAAAAAAACAACCCCGAAACATTTCTACAGCAAACAGTATCCAATCTTCCAAATTGCTCAAGTCTATCAAATACTTAGTTGCTTCTCCAGAAGAAAAGTGAGGCATTTTATTGAACTCCCCGAATTAAAAATATAATTCTCTCTCACATAGAAAAGAAAAAGTGACTTTTGAACCACTGGTATTGATAGCAATGTCCTATTTGTCCCATTGAAACATATGGGAAAGTTAAAGCCTTATTTCTAGAAAGAGTTTCTGCTTTTTTTACATTAGATACACTTTGTAAGATGCATAGTTCAAAGCTTCCTTTTTTCAAAATATTCAAAATAATGGGAAATTTTCCATCTATGTTAAATGGAATGCAATATGGTCCACAAGGTTTTAAACTAGGGACTAGGAAAATGATTTGGCTAAAATAAAACTGACCTGAAGCCTTATGTGAGACTTAAACAAAACTTTGTAGTTTGCAAAAATTTGACTTAAAATAATCTGCAAATTTAATAAGTCATCATGGCAAGGAAATACAATTTTTATCTATTCTATTCGGCCTATACTCTTATTTTGGGGATCTTGTGCTGGTTCAGATAATCATCCAGATTTTTAGATGCTTATTTAATTGAACTTCTTTTGACTTTGCCCATCTCCAATTTAAAAATCCTCTCTGTGAAAGTTATCCAGATGTAAGTTTTACAAAAGCACACCTGGCAAAACAACATCTGCCTGACAATGACTTAGTGAGCCTCAGTAAAAGCTGACATATGTGCACATGCAATTGGACCTTATACCAACAAAGTGTTTTACATATTAGTGTACACTAGGGAGTCCTGAATCCTGACAGAAAAATATGATGGTTTTTACACTTTAAATTACAGTGAAGCTGTATCCACAGATGGTGCAGGTACAACACGTGCTCTTATACAGCTGGCAGGTAAGGGGAGGTCATTTCCATAACAGCCTCTTCCTGATTTCTAGTGTTTGCTTCGATGCAGTTGCAATTTGATATTTGATTTGAGTTAGTTCCAGCTGCTGATATAGTGCTGGCTGAAAGCTCCAGTACCAATGAAGAGGCTCCTGTTGATGCTCACAGATGACAAAATATCATTCTCTCTCCTTTATTACAGCATTTCTTTCATAAAGTATATGGGGCACAGTTTGCTGTGGTTTGGTCAGAGATAGGCACTGAGTAAGTTAACAGAGTTTCTTTGAGATTAGTCAGCTGGAGAACTCACAGAGCCATTCCTATGTGCCAAATGGCCATTCTTTGAAGGTAGGGAAAGTAAATCTTACATGATCAGGTTCTTGCAAACTAACAAAGGAGCTTTAATTCTGAAGGAAAGAGGACTGTTACATAGCCTGTTCTCTTATACTGACCTTTGTCTTATAACTATAACAAAAATTCCAGGAAATATTTATACTTGGCCAAATTCTGAGAATAGGACATGGCCCAGCTGACCACCAACATCTGAGTGTGGAATAGAAGGACATTTGTGTTCATAAGACAGAGCAGCAGTGCTGGATTTCTTGCTTCAGAGCTGCAGGAGACCTCTGATTAGGCAGGATTTGTTAATTTTTTTCCAATGAAAAATGCAGTGCATTCCTCTGGATATTGAGCCTCACTTTTAGTCCTTCTTTTTTTCAACCTTCCCAAGAACTTTATGCTTTTGTGAGAGTTGTGCATTATAGAGCTCAGTCTTGGAGGACCCAACCAGTACTGCTTTTAGAAGGGCAGATCTGAACTTTTATCAAAGTGGCTGCAGAGGATAAATGGCCAGGGATAAGAGTTTTCTGTGAGAGCTAGGAAAATCCTCTGCCTACTTCTAGTAGGCCTAATCTAAGCCCTGAGTGTGCTCATCCATGTGCTTTCCTGCCTCGTGTTTTGGCATCTGCAGTTCATGGAAATGTTCTTTCGTTCCCAGAGAGCAAGGTGTGGTTGCGCCATAGCATAGGATTTACTGGGAGTAGTTTCAAAAGCAAAGTTGTATAACCTAGTGACTAGGAGCCAGAAGTGTAAGTTTGCAGAGTCTGCAGTAGAAGTACATTAGGTTCTGCTGGAAGAACATAATGAAAATAATTCCCCTGTTTCCAAGCTGTTTATGTTGTCTCTATGCTGTCTTTAGCCTCTTTTACTTGGGCATGAATTTGTTCTTGTCCAAAGCCTACATTGCACAGCTGCCTCTTCCAAACTCTTTCCAATGAAACCTTGTGTCTTGGCACCTTGCTACCTCTCAGTTCACTTCTGTACTGTAGACTTTTCCAAAAGCTTGGATCAGTCAGGTGTATGATAAAGTGTGACTCAAATTTTGGACAATGGTGTCAGCAGAGATAAGGGTTGTCGAGTTGTACAGCTGTCTCCTTAACAAAGGCACTACTCCTAATCCTGTGCATCATACTCACCCCACTATTCACTGCATTCACTGATATGATCTTTTTAGATGGTGAAAATTCTGAAATCAGAATTCTTTTCCTGGAAAGGGGTATAAGTGTTGAGTAGATGCAGGTTAGAGTACATCTGCATCTGGAATCAAATAGCCTCTTGGGATCTGACCTTAGAGACCAAGACCAAATCTTTTAATGAGAACCTAGGCAGTGTCTTATAGCAACACAATTGACTTGTTGGGAGGTTTGTATAACACCTACCAAAGTAAATTTCCATCAAGTTGTGGCATTTACACACTTCAGCAGCACACCTTTTATTTTTTTCTCTTTGAATGGGTAATTAGTTTTTTTTTATAATTTCACTAATAGAACAAAAGTTCTGTAAATCATTAGATTTTTATAGATATTAGAAATAACTGAATAACTTCAGAACAATCTCCCAGTGTCAAAGATCGAATATAAATTTGACACAAGCCTAGAGGAAGGACCCAGCCAAAAGTAGAGCTTCTCCATTTCAGCACAAAGCTCCAAACCTGAATGAATAGTCTGAATAGACTGAAATATTGGTCCACTCTTTCATGAGCAATGAAGATTTCAATGATTGTCAACACAGCTTCTGAGGAAATCTAATAATCATTAAATCATCAGATTAATTGAGATAATGAAAAAACAGTGAAAATTGAGGAGAAAGTTGGGCTCATGAACTGAGATTGATTGTGTAATTCACAGCGTTTATCCTGAATTAGTACAACCCAGAGAAAAGAAAAGTAGAGAATAAGAATTTCAGATGTAGACTAGAAATTCTGAACCTCTATCCTGCGGCAGTGCAGGACAGCGTAGCTTAAGCTGGCTGAAAAGCACACAGAAGTTGGATAGAACAATTGCTGAATATAGTGTAAAAGGTTATTGGAGACCTCAGTAAAGGATGTTTGCCCAGCAGGAAATACCTCATTATTTTGGGCGCCTGAGTTAATTATAGTAGCCAGCATGCTTACAAATATAGGTGGACAGAGCTCTCAGTTCACCTTTCTCACCTATCATTGTACCAGGAGCCTCAGCTGAACAAGGCTCAAAGAAGTATCTTGTAGCACTGATAGCCCCGATACTGCTGGGACTGCAAAGGTTTGGTCTCTCTGGTCACTGACACAGCTATTAGCACATGGGCTGAAATACTGCTGGCTTTGGGGGTCTCAGCACTTTGTCGAATGGGATCAAAAGAATTTGTAAAGGACTGAGAAGCTGATGGGTTTTTTCCAGGCTTGGAGGAAACCAGGTGATGCATGCTGTGATTGCCCATGAGACTACAGAATGAAAATATCAATTGATTGGACAGAACAATGTCAATTAAGTATGTGGGAATGTATTTGTTGTGCTCAACTATGCATTTACATTTAAATAATTGAACATCAACACAACATTTTAAAGAATGGATACTAGTAAATCTAGTCTCTAGAATGTTCTAATTAAAGTTATTTCAAATAGGACTTACAAAGTTTATATTTTAAAATGTTTCCCATGTTGACTGCAAAATCTTTTTTCAGACATTTCTTTATGGTAAAATTGAGGTTTAATCCTGTATTTTACTTTTTGAAATACTGCAAAACAATGGATCCCCAGGCTCCGTTTCATCAAGAAGTGAAGGTGAGGTGCAGAAAAAAAGTGCTGTAATAATTGTGCATAATATAATCTCATGACTCCTCCACTGTTTCTGTCACACCACAGATATTTCTGGATACTGTCACAGTATCTGTGGAACCATATTCCAGCTGTTCTCAGACTTTCCAATTTCTGGAAGCCTGCCCCTCCTTCAGCTCCAACCACAAATGTCCACACAGTAGAAATCCAGTCATTCTCCAAGAGGTCAGTCAAAGACTAACCAGAGATTACTCCAGAATGTCTCTGTTATTTTTTCACTCCCATCTGAGAACCTTTAGAATCACAAAGTCAGACATGAATTCATAACCTCAAAGCAAGACACCAACAGTTTTGTGAACTAGCCCTGATAGAACTGTGTGTAAAGGTCTTTCCCAAAGTTACTAAGGTCTTTAGCACAGGTATGTCCCAAGATGCAAATCAGGACATCAAAATATGCAAAGCCCCACATTTTAATGAGTCACAAAGCCCCCCAGAATAAAGGAATGAACAGGTTTTCTGTTCTCTTTAAAATTTAGGCAACCTGGTTGATGACAATCAGCAGTCCTGTCACTTTCAGATGTCACCAGCTATCTCTTGCTACTGTTTTACTTCAGGTTTGAAGTTCCATCTGCTCTTTGCTCTTTTTTGGTTTGAAAAAAGCTCCCTACCAAGGAATACTGAATGTCTGAATACTAGGGAAAGCATTTTCAAAAGACCCAAAACCATATGCAGGATACTTCAGATTTTGTTTAAAAAGAAAGAAAAAGGCATAAAGCTTCAGAGTCCTGTTGAAAATTTGTATATCTCTGTATGTTTGATTCCTCATGTCTTTAACCTCAACTCTAATATACAGAACTCCACTGGATCCTTATTTCCAATAATTTTAGTGAGTTTATATCCTAGTTCATTTGTTCAATATTCCATGCTAAGCTTACCTTAATGTTGATCACGAGAACATATGCTATGTTGCTTAAATATGTACGTGTAGAATGCTTGTGTGCGTATCCACAAATTAAAATAAAAGGGTTAAAAATTAAACTGCTAAACACAAACTGTGTTCAAATAAATAACTTACCCTACTCCCCAGTCTACCCTAGTCTAGTTTTTTTAGTTGTTTTTTCTATGGTAAGAAATCTGATGTTGTTGCAGGATTTTTTGAAAGTTTGCTACAAGAGCACAGGACTTAAATAATTAACGCAAAAGAGTAAAAAACCCTGACCCAACCCAAACCAAAACCCCAAAACCCCAAACTGGTTCCTGGAAACGTTAATGTGCACTAGTTACACACTAGATTTTAGGCTTGTCTTCAGCAGGGAGCATTTTAGCTTGTACATCTCAATTCTGGACTGTCTTTCAAGAAAATCTCTAAATTTTCTTGTTTTCTAAACTTTTATTATGTTTCCAAGTTGTTTTGATTCTTATTCATGTAAGTTCCTTTTCTGATTCTGTTCAAAAGGATGACTGTTATCCATTTAAAAAGAAAATATTTCAAAATCTGTTAAGCTCATCATTATATGTTATTGGATAAAGTATAGGGATTGTCACAAGGGTGTAAAGCAAATGATTATCATTAACATTGTTACATAAAGATAAAAACTAGGTAGCCTTCATCATAGAAGGCACAGAAAATCAATCAATTTCTCCATTATCATGCTACTGAGAAGCATACTAAATGCAGCTTATTAGGAAGAATCATTCTCATCTCTAAAGTAAAAAGACAGGAATAGAACCAAAAGGGAATACTGGTAAGGGGAAGTATTTTCCTATGCAATTAGCAGTTGCAATTATTCCCTTTCGCAAGATGACTTTGTAACCAGGAGTTCATGAAAAGGTTTTTTTTCCCTAACAGATTTTTTGGCTATATGAAACATCCTGTGTAGTTAGGGCTAAAATAACAAGAGATTCACAACTCTTCTACTGCTGGTCTTCAGCTTACTTCTGAAAAATAACATAGATTTAAAAAACCCTTTTCTTCTAGATGTCTTATTCCACAGCAGGCTTTCTACATCAAATTTATTTCCTCTTTCTTCCAGAACATCAATACTGACCTTTAAAAGGAAAGTATCTCTAAACTAGCTAATCTAGGGGAGAGAGATTCAGCATGACAAGCTCGTTACAATATGATCAATAGCTTTGTGTAGAAAAAGGGAAGACTACATAAGTAAAGTCTAGGATAAGGAGTAATATTACTGGGAGGATTACTGAAATTATCATGATATTTAGAGGTTTCATTTTGCTGCTTTTTGCGCCAAAAATTAATCTTTGTCCAAAGAGCTTGACAAATGATACTGGAGTGATGAACAGACAAGCAGATATGTGAGCAATTATGGTTGTTTGCAGAAGGTGCTTTGATTTTTTATTTGCTGTGGCAGTGTTTTTCTTTATTTCCATGACAATAAAAAAAGATAGTATCTAAAAATTTGCTTTAAAATTGTTTCATTATTTTTTCTTAACTTGTACTAAAGAGGCAATGAAAGAGAGTAATGGCTATTTTCCATGTGGATAATCCAGGATTAGAAAAGGTGTGGGAATACTGACCTATTGTTCATTCATTTCAAATATGTTAACTTTTCTGTATAAAGTTATTTGTTTAGTTATTCCTTATTTATTTCCATGTCTCAACTGTTTGTGGTTAACTGCTAAAATGAAATCAGTACAAGGTGTTTGTGACAAAATGCATTTGGCAGGGTCTCAGTAGTACATATCTAGAGAGGGATGAACACAGCTCCAGTCTGAATAGATATGGGGGAGTCTGTATATTCATGACCGAGTTGCGCAAAGGATGAGCTGAATCATGCAGCACTAATAGGGAAAGAACTCTCTCAATAATAAGTCCGGGAAAGCAGTGCCTAATTTATATAGAAATAAATGGAAGTGGGACATGTGACTACTGAAAGGTGATAGTGAGCTGTGTTGAGATCTCTCTTCAATACCCTTCTCATCTTTGTAGCATGCAAGCCAGCCCATTTGTTCCAGTACAGACTGAAGGCTTTGGAGTATGAGAGCTTCTTGATTTGTCTCCCAGGCTGGTCATTATAAAGGTCAGCTCCTGTGAGGTCATAAAATCCTTGGGATGTGGTGCTTTAAACAGATTGCCAAAGTTACATTTGGGTCAGTCAAAATAAACTGCTCTAAACCCACTCTTGTGGACTGGGAAAATTGCCGCACTGCTCATGGTGTTAGGTGGACTGCCTTGAAAGAAGAAGACATAGAATGCAGAATTACATGGTTCTTTCATCAGCAAGCAACCTTTGATGCATTTTTCTCCTAAATCCAGCCCTTGGGTAACAGATAATTGTAGAATGCATTTAATTTTGGACACATTCCATATTTGCTTGCAATAACTGCCCTGTGAGACTCATTAATGCTTTAAAGCTTCCTATTAAATGGAAACCTCACAGTACTTTCTTTCTAATAAAATAAACTGAAAGGTGAAAATATTTTCTGTTTGTTTTTTAATAATGAGTGTCTCAAAAAATTACTCTTAATTTGCTGGATTATTTTAGTTGTATGTTCTTTCAGAGGCATGTAGATGAATAATGAAAAAAAGTGCAATAAAAGCAAACAATAATTATTCATGTTGACCTGAGGCATTTAAAGAAGTAGAAGAAAGTCTAAAGAAACAGATTTCCTATAGTGCTACTTTCTTAAGTATACCAAGGTAATTAGCTTTAAGAGGAGATAATTTCAGTTCACTGAGGGTGCTCTTTTAAGTCTTTCTGGGAAATTTGGATTTTCCATTGATAGTAGTTTTAACATGTCACACTGGAGCCAGAGTGAATTAAAGTGAAGAGCTACACAGTCTAAACAAATAGTCCTTCCCATGATCAGAAGCCTGACAACATAACAGCATAAATTATGCCACATGCCCACAAGTAATGCAGGAACAATTAAAAAAATAATAGCAAAACCTCACTGCAATCCATAAACAATATGTGATGTTTTTTATTGAGCTTACATTTTAAGATGTCTAATTTCCCAATTTATCATGTTGCATTCTTACCGATCTTAAGAAAATAAACAACAAACCTTCCCTGTTCTGGGATCTATTATTTCTTCTGATTAAATGGTGGCATAGCAATTCTCCATGAAAATAACTGGCTAAATCCTCAAAACCATCAACGAAAAACAGAAAAAGTTCAGTTCTTAGCTCGTTTTGAAGGATAGTTAGGATAGATACAATATATTTGTTTGTGGGTATGGATATTTTGGTAACTTATTTTACATATTGAAAATTTCTATTTTAATCTCATATGTGCTTCTTCTGCATCTCTCCTCTACAACCATTTTTTAATTTCCTTTCATGCTACTTTCTAACTAAATAAGAAATGAAAATCTTTTATTACTGCTTGCTGCAAGGATCTCTCCCTCCTTGGCATGGTTATTGTTTTCATGATTGAATGTTCTCAATATGGGCAATCTCAGATGGAGAATTCAAGCACAAAGTGGCTGAGGGCTCTGACTCAGCAAACAAATAATCTGACACTGTTTTGGACATTGCTACCTCTCTCACTCTACACAGGTGTGTGCTGCTATCCTTCTGTGAGACCCTTGTGCTCCACTGGAGAGGTTACATTTGACCTCTTTTAGTTCACAGCTTCAGTGGCACCTTCAGATAATATCGGGAAGGTGAAGCTTAGGTGCAGGCAATATGTGGCAGTGCATCCTAGCTGATATCCCTGCAAGCAGATGCCATTCCCCCCACTATGCTTTTGTCAGCCCTCCAGCAGTGACTTCTACTCAACATCAGCTACAACAGGAATGGAAAAAAGACTTTTCACCTTTTTTTTAATTTCAAGTGTATGTTGCTACAGATTTTTCTTGCTACAGATTTTTCTTGTTTAAGATATGTTCTTTTATTGCGCTTTTGGCCAAGTGTAAGTTAAATGGCGAAGTTGATGGCAATGCCTCTCATGTTCTGTCGCATTCTTTGTACCTACAGACAAGAGGCACTTGATAATGACAGTACCTTGATGACTGCCCTACATGGATGGTGAGAAGAAGGGTAGGTTTTCCCCTACCTGAGTAGAATTTAAAGAATACTGAGTATCACACATGCTTCTCAACATGAAATCATCCAGCCGGATGGTGCAGATAAGAAAGGGTATTAGATCTTTTCCCATATCACCTTGTCCTTTCCCAGCCTCAGTTTTAAGATATATTGTTTTCATAGATACTGTTTGCTGGTCGCATATGCATGGTCAACTACAGCTCTAGAAAGTGCTTTGAGAATTTAGACCAAAGGTGGCAGGAACATCACTGAAAACTACATAGAGAAAGAGAAATCACAGTATATGAATTTCTAGTTGAGGATGTAGATACCGTTCTCAAAATTGCCTGGCCTGGTACACAGCCAAAAAGCTTAGGTATTCAGGTTTTACAGAGTATCAGCACTACAGAAGCTAAGTTTAGAGTCTTCTATTAATCTATTTTTTATCTTTATTTTTCATATATAAATGCTGAGGATGTATTTCACTGTTTTTCTGACTCAGATTTCTTTTATTTTTCTTATTACACCTGCAAGACATTATTATTTATCTCTTCTGGTAAAAATGGCATTTGTAAAGGATAAATGAGAAGTAAAGTTTCTTACAATACATAAAGAAACAATAAGCTCTTCAGTAGGTCCATGTTGTTTTCCCTCTCTATAAAAATCATTGTAAGCAACATTAGGCAATGTTAGTTGAATGTTGGTATGGCTCCATACCAATCATGGCAGGCATTTTTCAAAGAGGGAACTAAAATATTAAAAGTCTAAGTGAATTAGGCGCCCATCCCATTTTAGAATGACCTGAGCATTGGGAGCAAACATTTTACCCAGACTCCTAAAATCAAGACCAGATGCCTCTCTAAATACTGTGCTGTAATTCAACCATATTTTTATTGGACACAGTACAGGAATTACAGGGTGAAATTCCATGGTTTCTGTTATGTAAGAAGTCAGACTACATGATGGCACGATCCCTTATGTCATTAAAATCTCTGAATAACTGAAGGTGAAATCACATCTGATTTGCTCAAATTTCACTTCCTGGGTTCTTGCAGTGCCATAATTTCACTCAATCTCCAGCCACTGAAGTAGATTCTGGGGAAAACTTTGTAGGCAAGGTTTGTATTTGCAATGTAACAAATGGAAAACCTTCAAAACTTTGGAAAACCTTCCTGTGAAATTTCCACCATGTTTTATGTGCTTATTCCACTTCAGGATTGAGCTGGAGGGAATGCATAGCTATGTTTTTGCATTCACTCTAATGCTGTTATCATTGGGCGATAAATCAGGGAATATATGTTGGATTGGTATCTTAAGCATCAGCTTTATCAGCAAAATCAAAATATTGATAAAAAGAAATAGAATCTATTTCTGAAATAGGACTTCTATGAATCTACAAATGATAATGCCAACTGAAAAACAGAGGCCTTTCTTGTTCTCCGGTTCACTTCTGAAGGAATTCACAAATTTTCTTCTGAGTGTGGAAAATATCTTCTCATATTCAGCAGTCTAGAAACCAAGTATTTAAGAGCCCAAGTGTGTTGAAACTTTTGAAGAACTCTAGTGTCAATAAAACCTTTGCATGTTAAACCACACTCAACTATAAAATGAGTTTTAAATGTCTTTTCTGTTAGGCAGGATCATTTGAGTGAAAGAAAATTGGAGATCAGTGCTCTCTAAAGTAAGACTCAAGAATTAAAAAAACCCCACCACCTTACCAAAAAACAGCCCAGAGCAATCAGCTTCGGTGGGAAATGGAAGGAAACAATAGGTATGCTTTGACCTCAGGACTGTTTTTTCCTTCGGGTCTGTGAAGTCATTAGAAAACTCTGGTACCCTCTGCTGGCCAAGCAATAAATCTGTAGCCCCGGAGCCAAGATGACATTCCCACGGAAGCTGACATGCAAGCACATGAGCAGTTTGGAAGCAAGAGTCACGTTGACTTGCATCCTCTTAAAGACCAAAACAAAAACCCTATGAAACAACGTATGAGAAAGTGTTAGTCAGGAAAAAGTTTCAGAGGGCTGTAAAAAAAGATCTAACTAAAATATTTAACACTAGCTTTTTATTAAAGCATTTTTAAAATATTAAGCCTCTACCTAAGGACGTTTGTTAGATTTTCAGAGTCTATTGCAGCAGTGCTCTATAATGACTGCAATCATGCTTGTGTTGTGTTCCTCTTATCTATCAGATCAGGAGTCACTGCTGCTAAACAGAGGGAGCATGGCACATCTAGTGCATTGCTTTAACATCTAAAAAGTGCATATGCATATTTCTTTGAAATGGAGTGATACCCTCTGTCACATGAGCTCACCTCTAAGCAGATATCAGTGAAGTTAGAACTTTGTTTTATCCATTTAAAATAATGTGTATTTGGTGCCTTGCAGTTCAGGAGGTTAAAAAGGTAAATGGTTTCATGTATACCATAGGCCTCTGCTGAAAAGAGGACAATAATGATGAGCCAGACGCATTTTCAGAGGTGGAAAGTAACTAGTTAGAATAGTTAATCTTTTGAGATGCATCCCTGGCATTAAGTGGATTCTTCTCATTCAGCTGAAGGCGCAACAGCTGGATTCTGTCATCCCTGACTGGGGCGGTCTTGTTAGTGTAGGATGACCTCTGGAGCACTAACACAGATAATACTGGCACCTCTCTCCACTCTAATCAACTACCAGTCTGAGCAATTGTACAGGAGATGGGGGCATTAAGGCCATATTATTCTAAACAAAATTCATTGATGGTAGCAGAGTATTGTGACAGCTAAAGACAGATTTTACCTTTCCCACCAAAGGTTTTTAGGGCTAAATTTGTGGAATGGTCTGTAAAAACAACACAGCTCCATATTTTCTCTCTTTTCTTAAAGTCATATTTTGAAAAACTAGACTATTTGTGTCAAGTATGTCTAAGCTAAGACTCTCACAGTTTTACTGCCATATATAAAACTGCTCATTGCAACCACACATAGTTAATGTGCTCTCTCTTCGTCTCTTTCCACATAGATTAGAGCTGGCAGGAAATTTTTGGGCATTTAGCTGGAATGTGAAAGGCTCAGGTTCAAATTACTGTTCTGTCCTGCCCTGTTTCAGAGCAAGGCATTGAAAAAGGATCTCCTAGATCTGAACTGGCTACTCTATTGGCTGGACCAGTGCTGTTTTGGTGATGGACCTCTTGTATTTTGACCACTTTTAAAGAGGCATCATTAAAAACTGATCTCTTCTCACGATGTACATCAACTTTCAAAGTTGAAAATATTTCCTTTTGTAAAGTTTTCAGTCATAGCTAACAGAGCTAGCTATACATGGGGAAAAAAAAAGACAGCAAATCTATCAGTAGTTATAAAAAAGCAAAATTAAGGTAGCTAACTTTGTTGAAAGGGTTTCATATGCAATGCAAGCATTTGGTGTCCTGTATCACTTGCAGAGCACAGGCATGCTGTTGATAAAAATGCACCAGTGCACCGCATGTAAAATACAATTTGTTGATTTTATAGGCAGCAACAATTCTGTTTATCTTTAGCATTTATATATAATCTATTAGAAAATTACCAACACCCACACCGTTGACTAAGTTGAGCCTTCTGCTGTGCTTGTCCTTTTAGTCATAACAAACACCTTCTGAATCCTTGGCATAATGGAAGGCTGCTGCCTTGTGCCTGGGCAATATGGAGGCACTGGGTGTGGGTGTGTTTGAGAGTGGCTTCAGTTGTGTTTGGGAGTGTTCACCTCTGAAATTCAGATCCTACTGCTAAAAGCACAACAGAAATGAATGTCTGCATCTGAATTAAGAGTGTTTACATTTAGTTTACTGTCAGTGGAGAGAAATAGGATGTCATTTACTCCCTAAAATAAATATTAATTACTTGACAAATCCTGCCTTTGATTTTTCCTGTCAAATGTGGAAAGAACAGTGATCAGCTGTAAACAATTTGGGGTACTTACTTGCCCACAGTCCTTCATGCCAAGATGGGAATAAGACCCGAATCTCCAGGGTAGATTTGCTTAATTGGAGTAAACATTGTGTTGCACACTCTGTTGACAATTTTAATACAACAACACCAGGCTTTATCTGTCATACAGATGCAGTTCTCTGTTGGGAGGCAAATGAATTACTCAGTGTTTGAGACAGGAGTACAAAGAGTCCATGAAATTAAGGACTATGCCATGATAAATACAGTCATGGAGGTCAAATGCAGTGTTTCTTTGTTGTGGGTAGAATGTCGTAGGAGAAGTGGCAATGTTGTATAATTTCTAAAGCTTTTAAAAGATCATGGAAAATGAAAGCCTGATCCTTTAGAAATTCATCAATGCTACTGGACTTCTTTAGTAGTATACCATACTTGTTCATCCTTTGAACTAATGATAGCAGATGAAGGGGAGGCGTCATCCTGTTTGTGGATCACTAAAGAAGGCTTCTTAAAGTTTTAATTTTCATAGGTTTTGGTAGAAAGTAAAAGAATTTTAAGGTTGAAGAACTCATCTGGTCTTAGAGTGAAACTTTGTTGAGAAGTGGGAGGGGAGTGAAGAAAGGCAGGCTGTGATTTTGACACAACTTTCAGCAGAGAGCACAAAGGTTAACAGAATTGGTGGGGTTTTTATTTCAATTTAAAAAAAAAAATTAAAAAAGGAAGAAAATATAATCATCATGGAAATGAACACTAACTTGGTCCTTAGGACTTATTGGGCCCTCAGTTTCAGTCCCTTATCTGACTGATATATACATGGTTTTTAATCCTGACATCCCATATCCCGTATGAGTTTGTCTGCTGCAAAGAAATCTTGTTCTTCCTGTAAATTCTTTCAAACCCATCATAACTTTTGCAGCCTTCCCACTCTGCTGCTTAGAAAGATCATGTTTTGATTGCAGATTGCTTAGAGCATGTAGGTGGTTTGGTGATTTTGGATCTTTTGTCCCTTTCTTTTGTCTCTGATTTTGCCCATCTCCTTTGCTCTGTGATTTCCTCTACTGTTTCCATTTCTTGTATTCAACCCCACCCAAGTGGTTTGTTCTTCCCACTGTTCCCCGAAACCCTTGCAATGCATTTTCCTGATTGAAGGCTGTCAGCAGGGGGAGCATCAACAGCGCAGGAGACTCTCACCAGGGCTACTGGGTCTTCATGGAGGAATGGAGTCAGACTTGCAGAATCTTAAACACAGAAATTTGGCCATTACGTGTATATCAAAGACAGTTCCATGACCAGAAGTGTTGACTCATATGTAAAATATAGTGAGCTCTTTATAGTTAAATGGAAAGAAAATGCCAGCCTACATACATGTCAGAGTTGCCATAAAGAAAAACAAGAACAACATGGGAAATGTAGGATTGTACTTGAGGTCTTTCTCCAATTTATTTTAAATTATTTATTTCAGATATTCTTTTTTTTGTTGTTGCATTTCTTGTCCAGTGTCTCTCTAGAGAGCGAATTAGTTCTTTGCTGGTGAATTTCAACTCTAATAAATTATATTGATATAGACCAAATGAAAAATAAACCAATTTTGATTATGCTGGCATTGAAAGAAAACAACTTGGACAACCTTTACTGTCTGGACATGCTGTATCCTTGGCTGATTCTTTCCTTTAGTGAGTCATTGTTTTCTGGTAAATGCTGATTACTGCTCCATGTGCAATTGTGAAAATTTCATCAGGCTAGGCTGCAATTAGTGCTAACATCAATATACTATCAACATATGCCAAAATAAAATTGGTGCATACTGGATTCTATATTAAGAATCCAGAGTTAACATATATAACACAATATATGAATGCTTCTATAAAATATTCATAAAGTATTTTAACACAAAAAATTACAGTGCTAGAGACATATATATATGTATATACATATATAGAAAAAAAAGAAAAAATCAAGTGAAATTCACTGTAAGGATGTTAAAAGGAGATATATGTTTGAACAACTTTTGTACACTGAGGCTGGAATGAAAATGTAAGTTTAAAGACTAAATTAACTCTGACTATTCACTAAATGGAAGATGAAAAAACTTTTAAGCTTCTCCAACCACAACGGAGTATAGAAACGTGAAGTTTTCTGGGCTGATGCTACTTGGGTGTATGATTGTTGTAGGACTTTCCCCTCTCTTGTCTGAAGTGTGCAATTTGTCTTTCACTTCATGCCCACAGCTATTTATGAGCTATTTATAGACACCCCAAATGTCCCTGTGGCTGAATTCTCTGGGGAGCCTGATGAGGTAGGTATCTTTTGAACGTATTTAACTCACACCAGTTATACTACATTCAGCCGTAGCAAATTTTTTTCAAAATAAATACAGTGCTGGCATATATGGTGATGGTGTTGTTGCACATTTGTATTATTCCCTAGTGGGCAGGATGTTCTTCTGCATTTAATTTCTCCCTAAACTTGTGGAAATTTCAGTTTATCATCCCCAGAAGGCCTGTCCTGGCCAAGGAAACTCAGTGATGCTCTTGTCTCAGACCAGCAGTGAATGTTCAGGACCAAGACCAGGGACAGATCAGAAGAAGCTTACAGCTGGTGCCAGCCTCATTGCTTCTCAGAAGAGATGGGAAGATCCCTTTTTCCTCACCACAATTGTTTTCTGATCCCCTGAAGCTAGAACCAGGCAAGGCTTTCAGGGCTTTGGCATTGGCAAAGCAGACAGTGGGACTGTGATTGTTTTGGTACCAGAAGCTGATGTAGGTAGGTGCCAGCTGACTGATGTGGGTAGAGACCTTCTTTGCCTATGTTTATGTCCCACTCTAAGTGCTTTTTGTAGCACAACATTAGAACATAGCAAAGTTTTTACAAATACTTATCCATTTGGTTTTATAAATACAGAAGTACTGTTCTTTCCTACAGAAGAACAGAAGCAGAGAAGGATAAAGTAGTATATGATCACATAGGAAGACTCCAGTAGTGCAGTCTTGAATTTTTCTTTTCTAAGTCCTAAGGCAGACTCTTAACAAACTGATCCTCTTTCTTCTCTGCATGTGCTTGATGTTTTGCTAGCAAATATTATAAAGTTGTGATTTTCTTTTCTCCTGGGCTGTTCTTCTACAACATATGTATGTCTTCAGTTCTGCAAGTTAAGTAGGTACAGTATTTCATGCAGTAAACCAATTGGTATATATAGTATTCCTATGTTTAAAATGCCTTTGAAGACTTGTCCAAAGCTCACTGAAGCCAGTGACATCTTTGTTTAATTTCAATGGAATATGAATCAGGATGCGGATTGAAAGAGAAAATGTGGTCCTGCTTCTGCGCAGAGAAATAATTCAGGCATCCTTGAAAGTATAGGACATTATTTAGTTGTAGAAATAATGAGAGCATATGGGATCATTCACTTAACAGAAATGGTTGTTTCACACTTTCTGAACTGTGCACTATAGTCTGAAGCAGTACCTGTCTGAACAAAACTTCAAGTTATCTTCTCTGAGAAAAGAGATTTTCTTACCAAATTTCCTTCTATTTTGAATTCAGCAAAACTGGAAAGAAAATATCTCTCTCTATTTAAAACAGATTTAGAAGAATATAGTAATCTACAAAAGCATTGTAAATCAAATTAAAATAACCGCCTGAGTTTTGCTTAACATAACAATGTTTTCATTTGGCCAAGGACTGTTATTAATGGAATCATAGGATAATTTGGTTTGCAAGACACCTCTTAAAGTCTTCTAATCCAACCCCCCTGCAATGAGTAGGGACATCTTCAACCAGATCAGGCTGCTCAGAGCCCCATCCAACCTGACCTTGAATGTTTGCCGGGGAGGAATATCCACCACCTCTCAGGACATGTTCCAGTGTTTAACCACTCTCACTGCCAAAAATTAGTTCCATTTTTCTTGACTGAATCTACCCTCTTTTAGTTTAAAACCGGTATCCCCCGTTGCGTTTCAGCAGACCTTGCTGAAAGTTTGGTCCAGATCTTTCTTACCTTTAATTTCTGAAAAGCCATAATAAGGTCTCCCTGGAGCCTTCTCTCCTCTGGGCTAGGCAGTCCCAATTCTCTCACCCTGCCTTCAGAAGAGAGGTGCTCCTTTGATAATTTTTGTGACCCTCTGGATTTACTCCAACAGGTCCACATTCTTCTAATGCATTTAAAAACCCCACAATTGGTCAATGCATTGTTATTATTAACAGGTCTGTTTATTTTTTAAAAAAACCCTGCCTTTCAGAGATGATTATTTCCTTATTTTTTTTTTAATCTGTTAAAATGTGTTGTTTTTGAAAAATAAATTTTTAAGTGAAAAGAAAAATTATAGCTTCCATTTCAACTTCATCACAATCTTTGGGGATTTAAATTTAAAATATCTCTTTTTCAAAATTTATTTACTGTAAATTGTAACACAGGAAATCAGATTTGACACAAATTGTTTCTTTTTGACCTTAAACAATTTTTCTAGAGAAGGGAAGAAAACGTTCACCACTCTGGAGAGTGAATACATGATGGGCTACATTGAAGTGCGCACACTGAAACCACAAACCTTTCAGCTGCTGGCAGCAGTTCACTCCTGATAAATACAAGATGGGTCCGTTGCACTGTGAGTGCAATAGTGCTATGATACTGAAGAACCAGCTTTAAATTCAAAAACACTTGCATGTGAGCAAGACTTTTGCTGATGAGATGGGATCAGACAGAACTATTATTTTCCTTGTAAGCCTACAGTATCATCTGAAGCCAGTACTGTCGTAGACTTATCTCTGGTGGAACAGCACTTTATTTTCACTGTACATTTGCATATGGAGACAACAAAAATTGCAACAAAGACAAAGAAAATGTATTTCTGGTAAACTATAGACTTCTCTCAAACATTTCCTGCTGTCTTCAGAACAAACCCAAAATGTCATCATTTTTCTTGACCATTAAGTCTTTTGAACAATTACCCATCTATCTCAGCCATCAGCCTATTGTTACTGAGGAAATACCCTTCAAGAAGCATATTAGGGACATCATTTGAGTGATTATTTTTTATAGAATAATGACTGCTTTGTTTGATTAGTGGCTTTCTGATTCTAATCAGACATTTACTGTTCACATTCCCCAAAAAACGTTGCACAGCATATGTTAAGGGAACTGTGTGTGTACCATATGGATAAGAATAATAAACGCAGTATAAAATGGGGAGAGTGAAAGAGGAAGAGTAATGTAATATAACAGATGATTAATTCAGCTACATTATATGATTTTGTCATTATGAGGCTGCAAAGATGAAGGAGCACACATGGACTTTAAACTCCAGTGATTTTCACTTTCAGGTTTCTAAACTGAAATTACTTTTCCCTCATCCTGATCCGATGTCTCTGTAGTCATGAAAAGACAAAGAAGGAAGGCTTAATTCTTGTATAGAATAGTACTGTTTAACTCCAGTTTCAAGAGAGGTAAAGCACATTAAGGCCAAGTGTGTGGAACTGGAATCACCATGGAGACAGGCCTGTGATATGTAGACATTGGGGGCAGATTTTCTGTATTGCAAAACAGCATTCTGGTAATTTCTAAGTAGCAAGACTACATACTCTGGCTTACACAAAAAAAAAAAAAATGTAGGCTCCAAAATAAACTTAAACCGTCCTTTTAGAACTTGGCTGGACTTCAGGAAGTGAATTTTCACATTGCTCTAATCATATGCTATTAAAATTTGAAGTCAGTAAGAATCTTCAGCTCAAATCACTAGAATGAAGGACTGAAATAAAAATATTTTGATTTCCTAACCAATATCCACAATTTTTAAAATGTGTTCTGGAAAATAAAATGCTTGGTGATAATAGTGTGAGTTATAAAAGGGACATTTCAAGCCATAGTTTAGCACAAATTGTTACCTGATATTAGACCTACTGTTTGGAGCTTGGCTGATTCTGTGATCAAAATCCCAGATAGCAGTGAAGTTTTCAGACTTCATATTGATAGTGAAATGTGCATGTGTCTGGGCTGCTCTCTGAATCAATAGAAATCTGAACAAGTTATCTGAACGTAAGATGAGTCAGAGCTAACTACCTTGATCCACACACAGCCTTATCCTAATAGTGCCACATTTCATAGGCATGTTAATGTTGAAAGTTAAACACACTGAATGCTCTCACTTCTAGCATGTGCATTATAGAGTCAGGGCTGTACATCACATACTGTCTGTAACCTTGCTTACAAGGATTATAAGTTACGATTGTTACAGCTGCAAGTTATTTAATACCAATACCTAAAAACTGTTCTCATTAGGCTCCTAACCCATGTCTTTCCCTGAAAAGCATGTTATCATAGTTGGCAATATCAATAATTTTACTTAAAGTAAGTAATACAGCCCTGCCTTGATTTTATGATTTAAAGGTAGTTACTGAGAACCCTTGAGTTCTTAACATATAATTTAGGATCAGCTAAATGTACACAAGACCTCTCTTATTGGAGAATCAGAGGTGTATAAATCCATATTAGTTTTTCTTTCCACCTTTTGTTTCAAGTGTACCTGGTAGATTTATTGCTTGACTATGCTTCAGTAGTCTGACTCCCTGTGGTGATTTCCAAAAGTCTGCAGGCAGGAATATACCCTTACTGTTGCAAAAGATTATGACATCATGGATGTTAAAAAGAGAATGAATGATGTGGTTAGTCATGCATTCAATATATTACTAGAGAGGGGGTTATATGGAAACATGGCCTTTCTGTCAGGTAGAATAAATGACATATATAATTTGTTTTGTCTCTCTCTTAAAAGAACAAGCGAAAGGAGATAATCTGTCTTAATAAGGGCATGCTTAGAGTATCAACCAACAAGAAAGTAATATATTCTTAAACATCCATATGTGATCCCCTTATTAAATTAGGATGTTGAGCTAAATTTAAAGTATCAATATATAAATCAGTCAGTCAGTTAAATTAGCCAGTTTTATACTGATAAATGGGAGTTAATAAAGCAATTACTTCTTTCTGAACCATAAGGCTCTGGTTTCCAAATCAGTTGTATGAGTTATGGATTACTGACATAATTTACAAGTTTTCATTTACATGACTTATATCCTTGATTTCTGAGGAATTAGTCGTTTATTGTATTAAAGGCACAACAAAACAGCACTTGCGTAACATTGCGGTTGGAGGAAAGCAACAAAACTCTCTGACTTCTCAATTTATGGTGACAGTGTTCCTTACTCTAACTGCTGTTGTTCATAACATACAGAGAGTTAAGGACAGAATTGTTGCCTTAATATTGAAGGTCATGACTTTTCAATGTGTGTGTCATGACCTGTGTTCTATACCTGTTGAGTTTTGCCTTTTCTTTCTCTCAATTCCATAAGTGCACACCACTAGCAGGCAGTTCTGCACCTATGTTGGCCACTTGCAATGAAAGGGGTGGTATTAAAACTTGTCAGTGTATTGCCACATAACCTTCATGTTTTCTATTTTTATGAGGCTCAACTTTGTATAGGTTGACATCATTGAAGGATTGGAAATGATTACAATGTGAGCAAGGTCAAGCTTATATAGGGTGTGCCATAAATAAATTTTCCTTTTAATTTTTCACACGCTTTTCTCCTTTTAATGCTTACTGCCTGGTATTTATCTTATTATTCTGTAAGTACAGATAGAATATATAAGATAGAAGTAAGCTGTCTCTTGAGCCACACAAGTTTCGAAGAATTGCACAAACTAGCCAAAGCCAGGTAGAATTTTGCTAGAGTCCAATCAGTTCTTTACAAAGCAGTTCTAAAACTCAAGAAAGGTACTGGTTTGCAGATCAAACCATTTAATATCCTCTAGCGTGTTACTCATTAAGAGTACAGTAACAGCAATGGCAGTAGCTGTCATGAAAGAGAGCAATAAGAACATTTAAGGAAGACTTCATGATACATACTGATGGTGTCTGTGTAGCTCAGTTAATTCAGTGTTTCAAAAAAGAGCCCTCAAAAAACAAACAACCAACTGAAAAAAAACCAAACTCAAAAAACCCCAAACCAAGCCCCAAATCAATAAAATCATATTCAGATTGAAAATATAATTTTTCTCATTAAGCAAATTGGTTGTGATGCAACAAGCTGAGAAATCAAACCTCCCTATGTAGTGCCTGAGACATGCCAGACAAAAGTAAGGAATGAATAATAAGGTAGACAAAACCTCAGGTAGAAAAAAGGAAACCAACAGCTCGTTGCGACAGAATTCTCAAAAGAAAAACCCCCCGAACAATAAAAGATTTATGTGGCCAAGAGAAGAATTGCTCTGAGATTTGGCCTAAATGGCAGACTCCATTTTACAGACTAGCAGAATTAATAAGAATCTGGTGAAAGAGTATCTCTAGTCTTCTTATTTACTTTGTTATGTTTACCTTGCAGTCAATCCAGAAATGGATTAGCGCTAAATGTGGGATGAACAACTTAAGAGATTGTCTTTCATCTCCCCGGTGTATCTCCATTCGAATATCAACAGCTAATAGATAGGCAAGGCTCACAAATCTGTCTTTCTTAATGGCGTGATCAGTGCTGCTGTGTGATGTGGAGCCAGTAAACTTAGTCACTCACTAAAAAGGAATTATTTTAATTAATAAAAAGAATCTTCCTATGGCAAGAATTTTATTTTTTCCTCACTGAAATGTATTGAAACACATAAATATTTACTCCCACAATTATTATACACCAGTATCTGCCCAGTGCATCATATATTTTAAAGCTGAGAGTCCAAGCTCCAAACATTAATGATCTAAACAATAACTCGTGACAGAGGCAATCAGGTGGTCGTCTCCCTGGTATGTGTTGGAGATTAAGTATTGTTTTCAGATGTCAGACTGTATAAAAATGCTTCTAAGGGAATATCATAATGGGTTTCTTTAATTCTACCAACAATTACCCTCAAGCCTTATGTAATTGGATAATATCTATTGTGTTAAACAGCTCTGACCAGAGCAATTTGGCCTGCACTACTGGCATCAATATTATTGCAAGGCATCAATAAGTCTTCCAGTTACAGGCAGATAGGTGTTACCTATCACATACCTGGCTAAGAGAAACATTAATTTATTTACTGTCAAATAGGATATATTCATAATAAAATATCAAAGCATATTAATAAACTTGATTAAAAAGGGCAATTTTTGATAGACCAAACAGGAACTGGAACTAAACTATTCAGCGTTGACTCAGGAGCAACAAAACTGCTTCCATTTACACACCTTTCTTTTTGGCCTCAATGAAAATAAAAGCTATTTAATTATTTAAAAGAAGTGGCATTTTGGCAGAACTTCACATTTCCCTTCAGTCATTTATAAATTTATGAGATCTTAGATAGCAGAACTTCCCTTAATATACCTTCCAGGATGCTAAAGAAAAGCTATTTGTTTATGGTATACGGAGCAATGCCAGATCTGGCTAGTCTGGAGGCAAGATTTTTCAAGCTTTTGATCTGCAGGCTCTGGTTTCCAGAATGTTGAGATCCATGTTAAAAAGGAATCTGGTGCACAGAGTCTGTTCATTGCATTGCCACAATTATAAAACAGAACCAGATAAAATGACTGATAAGAGTGGATTAAAAGTATGGAACAATGACTGCAAGAACAGTGACCAAAAGGACAATGGTCCATATTGAGGAAATATTACAAAATCCTAAAGTATGTGGAAAAGGTAAATATAAGATCTTTATTTACTTTTTCTTCACAGAAGGACTCAGCACATGAAAACAGCATCAAGAGAAGGCTTTCTTTCTCTCTCCACATATCTAAATGGTGGTCACGGAGTACTGTGGTACAGAGCTGTTAGCCACAGAGCGCTACGGAAAGTAAAATACAAAAGTATTTGGGACCAAACAGTACTAAATTAATTCCTGGGATATGGATCCATCAGTGGCTTTTAAACATGTAGGAAACTGCTCAGTGATTGTTAAAAGTTGAGAGATTGTATCAGATTGTTCTGTGCTTGTTTTTGTATCCCTACATGACCACTGTTGGGGATGGGATACTGGGATATACTAACCATTGTGTCCACAACCCTTTTGACATGCTTAATTTTAAGGATTTAAGGAAAGGAAAAATTCTCACTGGTTATTATTGATTATTACCTCATCTCCCTAAACCGTCCTCCAGACCAGCTCTCCTTCTTACTCTTCTGGGCTTCCTTCCTTTTTTCCATTTTCTTCTTATCATATAACTGCTTTTAGCATTCTTATTAGGAGGACATTGCAGATGGAAAGAACCTAATTTCTGTGTATTGAATATTGATATTCTGTACAGCCACCTCTGGACTCTAGAGACAGTAATTTTTCCTTCAGCATAACTATTGAGCATGATTACATTGCTGCCATATCCATTTTGTTGACCAGATAAGAATTAGATTTTTCATACCTGATTGTTCTGAGCTAGATTAATTGTTTGTCTGTAACTTTCTGTTCCATCTAGCTTAGAGGACAATGGTTCTAAATGAGCACATGACCATGACAGTTAATGTAAGCAAAAACCAGAAAGCTTTTGGTTTTGAAAAACAAAGAAAGGCAGATAAAATTCAGTCTGCATGTACTTAATATTCTCCAAAATGTTGTGGATTGAACAGAAGGCTGATTTTAATAAATTTTTCCAGCTCTGAAGCCATGATGTAATACATGTAAATGCCTTTGAGATGATTAGACTGGCAGTTTAGCATCTATCAGTCAAGATAGACTAGCATAATAATGATT
Organism: Aleadryas rufinucha; assembly: GCA_013397815.1. NCBI lineage: Eukaryota > Metazoa > Chordata > Aves > Passeriformes > Aleadryas > Aleadryas rufinucha. Next base: position 220,270 of record VZTH01011147.1, read on the forward strand.
ATAAATAACTCATCACACATCACTGCTATAGCTCTTTGTCCATTATGGTTCATATTGCTGATATTCAGCTCCTCCAGGTGAATTTGATGGAGTAAATCTCAGGGAATAAGTATTTAATTCTCTTACACATGTTAAAGAGCACAATCTGATGGGTTTTATTTTTGTTGGGTGTTTTTAGTTTGTATTTATGCCTCTGAGGGTATATTCTTAGACCTTGCACACAAAACTGAAGAAACTGCAGACAAACTGCCTAGCCTGCAAAGATGCAATGGAAAATAATCTTATACACTCATCCTTTGTTTGGATTACCATGAGGCATTTTGTAATGGCACAACCAATATAAACCATTTTGGATGATTTCAGCCACCTGGACTAGTGCAAGTCATCCCTGCCCATGGCAGAAGGGATGGACCTAGATGATCTTTAAGGTCCATTCCAACCTAAGATATCCTAATATTCTATGATTCACTTCCCTCTCCCTGGTGAGGCTTGGGTGCCTCTCTTTTTGGCTGTTCTGCATCATTCCCTCCATGGAACTCATTGGCCAGTGCAGGCAGACACCCTTCTCTCTGGAGGTAGCACTTTGTGGCATGGCTGCACATGCCGTGCAGGTGCCAGGAAGGTGCAAGATCCCAGAGGGATTTTCCTTCTGCATGCCTATAGTGGACCCTCAGGTCCCATTCTTGTCACCTTTGCTGAATCTCCACTCTCCAGGGAAGATTTATATTCTTTTGACATCGAAGAGTTAAACAAGGGAAAAAAGACTTTTACGCTGCCCTGTAAAAGTCATGTTTTGCTGGCAAACAGCAGCAAACTTGCTAGGCTTTCTTCATTAGAGCCTTGCCATTTAAGCCATCAGCGTCATTTTGTGAGGACATCAAACATGTGTACACCAGATGCCTGCAACGCAGAGCAGCTCTAAGGACCTGACTCAACTTAACAATAATCTGCGGACAGCGGGTGTGAACCTGAGCTGGGCCAACACCTCATCAGACTGCATGGCTAATTGATTTCAAAATTAGAGTTGGTATTTCTGAACAATAATCTTAAAAGGCAGCAATAAAATACATCAGAATCCTTTGAGCTAGCCAAGCTTTCATCCAAATGGCTTATTACAAAGAGCTGGCACACCTGAACTTTGGCATAGACAAATAAATCCCAAAACAGTAAATGGAAACCACATTTGGCACTGGAGGTTTGTCAAGAGAAGTTTGTAGTCATCAGGAAACAAGATTTTGGATTTTTTTTCCTTAGTGGCAGGAAGTCATTCACTAGATGTATTTTATTCCGACTGCTGTGATTTATGCAACGAAAATATAGGTAGTGTTGAGGAGAATGCTCTTTCTTTAAATTTTTTTTTTTTAACATTTCACAATCTTCAGGATCCCAGAAACGCTAAAAGCACAGGAAGGGTTACAGTTATTCCAACAGTGATAACTTAATTGCATCTGTCGGCCTCCCTCTTTGAACTTTGAACTGCTGTTTTGTGGCATCATGATCCAAAAGGATTTAGATCTGACTTTTGTGTGGCTACAATAAATTATACCCAAGTATCTGAGCAATGCCTGGAATCTTATCTTCAAGGCAGGATGAGGCATCTCACTTAAGAGATGGTATAAATTTGGAATACAAATACAAATACTCTTTGGGTACTAACATTTCAGATCAGGTAGAAAAGATTGCTTTTTCCTTTGCAATAGTTTGAATTATAAGAAAATTAAGAATATATAAATAAAATCATTAATTTGCTTAAACACTTCCTGAAAAAATGGTTCCTCAGAACTGCTTCAATATGGGACCAAACCAATCTTTGCAGTCAGAGGCTGATCTGTGCAATACCTGAAATCCATTTGCATTTGACATCTCCATTGTTTATAAATAATTTTATACCTTTGAATTTGATGACTAAAGATGTAGCAGTCTAGAGACAATTGCAGCTGTCATCATTCATTGGTCTAGGTGATGTGTTACTCACTGCTTGATTACTAGCTTTGTGTTTAAATATTGGTGGTTAAGTTTTACTGTTCTGACAGTCTCGGGTTGGGTTTGTGAAAACTGAGACCGTTCTCTTTGTGGTTTTGAGTAATTCTGATCTGTACCGTTAATATTAATGTTAGTATGGTCTCAAACTTAGCTCAAAATGTGAGTCTTGATGGCATGCATTGCATCTTCTTAAACAGTCTTAAGATAAGTACGACTACAGCGTTATTATACTTTACTTTGCCAAGGGATATAAGCAGTCTTTTTGCTATGCATCTGACAGATGTAGCAAGCTCAACTTTAGTCAGTTCAAAATATTGTCTTTTCTTTTAGTTTATATCTAATTACCACTTTCAGTCATGGCCTGATTCTCATCTCACTCACAATGTGGGTTTCCAGATGTATCCCTGGATTTTCACAGGGTTATTCATAACGAAAATATTGGTCTGTGATATGCCAACTTTCTGATTATCCAGGGCCCAATTCAGTTATACATGTTTAAAACAAGCCTAATTCTATTAGCTGCCAATCTGTAGTGCTGTGAGAGGGTAATCAGACCTTGTAGATTCATCTTACCCTTATGAAAAATTTTGCTACGCACATTATTTTCAATCTTGCCAACATGTGATTGTGTCTCCTGTGGGCCAGTCATGTGAGAACACCTTTTAGTCATGTACTATATTTTAGCCATGATTAATTTTAGAAATGTTTGCAGTTGCACAGGTTTGGGGTATGTGGGTCAATTCACATTTTTACCCATTAATTAACTGTAAAAGTTACTCTTCTCACTGTTTCAGTCTAGTAAAGTGTGCTGAAATAATGGAGGTTTTTTTATAAAATACCTCATGTTATGGGCAGCTTTTGGTACAATAACTTGGGCTTCTCACATCCATACACATATTGACTTAACATCCAATTACTTAGCCATTAATGCTCATTTAATTGTTTAGTTTTAAAATAAAATATAAATTAAACTAAATGCATTCTATGCAAATAAACACTAATGGGACAGATTCAGACCTCTCTTACTTCTACTCAAATAGCCTCACTTCAGCATGGGTTGAAGAGGTGAAAATGAGGACAGATTCACCTCTAAATTTTTGCGTCACTCATAATAGCACTTCCCTTTGCATGTGTAGCATAAAATCATGGACTTGTTTTTGTAAAATTGAGAAAGAGATTGACATTTGTAACTTAATTCCAGCACATGGCACTTCATGTTTTCCTCCTACTTCTACAAGTATTCATATGTAAAGCAAAAGAATACATCAAAGTGACACAAACAGTATAACAAGAGTCTGTCTACAAAGTCCTGCGCCAGCTGGTTCTCTTACATGGTTTAGATTAGAGTCCAGAGAGTACTAAGGCTGGACCACCGCAGGAGAAAGAGCTAGGGGACACTGCAAGTGTTCCCATGCACAGTAATAGACAAACACCTGGGTCAAATTAATCTAGGCTTATCCACTGTGAAAATTCACAGGGTTTAATGGCTTTCCTTACCTGTGAAGGGGTGGTCTACTTATAGGACTTCTGTACAGAGTCTGATGCAGAGGGGCAGATTGCAGATTTTTGTGTGTTAAAGGTCAAAATCTATAGTAAGAGGCAAACAGGTGGGAGTTAACACACAACTAACAGAAAAACCAGCAAATATATGAATTCCTGTTTTCATTATTTTTTTTTAGTTTTGAAAATCAACTGAGATGATTAGACCTGAGCAGATCAAGTTCCAAGAGAAAACTGTATTTATTGGTTATGAAGAAAAATAGTAAACTACATTCCTGCTGTATGCTACAGGATTATTTTATTCTAGAGAAAGATAATGGCACACGTGTGATGTTTGTATTTCTGTGGAATTACTTTAAAAGATTTTCCCCATTTATCTCTCAGGCTACTCTATGCACACAGTTCATTTTAAGAAAGTTTTCTATTTTCTCAAAGTTGATCACTCTCTATCTTCCTTTCATGTCAAAATACTGAGCAGGATTTTGCTGTATTTAAATCTTCTTCAACTAGGACACACCAGAACCAATGAGAGGGGATATGGACCCACTCATTTGAAAAAAAAAGCTTGGCTGTATCACACAGTTTTAAGAATATGCTTCAAATACATCATTAGTCCCATTAGTTGTCATGCATAACAAGTGGTAATCAGCAGGTTTCCTAGCTCTAATGCTGCAGTTAAAATAGCTTTGGATTAGGGTTTGTTTGTTTGCTTTATCCATGCATTAGTCTTTGATAACAATGTTACAAACACGACTGTGCTTGTCTTCTATATGGAGATGGATGAACTGGCTTTCTCCACAACAAGGCCAGGAATTCAGCAAGATAACGTGAAGGAAATCAGAAAGTAACTGGAATTTTTACAGGGCTTCTTCTACACTGTTAATATCTCCTAAGCTTTTTGTATTGCCAGCTGGAGCAGCTTCCTGTCTTGGTGCTTACATTGCTGAAAGACCAGGGGGTATCCCAAGGCTCTCAGTTGGCTCCCCCAACAATACAAAATGTTTTAACATGGCCCACCACAAGTAATAGAAAGCTGTGTTGTCGTATAGTGTTATTGCTTTATCTGTAGTGATAAAGCCACAGTCTTGCTGCTGTAGGAAGCCGGTTGCCTTATCATTACAGGTAAAGCAAAATCTTTCCAGTAAGTTTGAATGCTTGTTAAATATTATACTTTGACATTGGAATACTTATTTCTCTGTCCGTAATTAAGACATAAGATTTGGTTTTTTGTTTCCAGTTTTAAATAGGCCCATCAGCCTACCAATACAAAAAGTAGAAATGAGGCAAAGGGACAGAGCAGTTCTAAAGAAGAGTAATCTCCATTGTTAATTTGGAGGATAGGCAGAAGTGGCTAAACAAATGTGTTAGGCTTTGGAAGAATAAAGATTTGTGGATTGTAAAATATTATAACAATAAAACTCAAACCCCAACTTGAATATTTAAATCTGTAATTGCATATAGAAACACATAATGTCCATAATGATTAACGAATGTATATTTGTCCAGAAACTGACCCCTAAGGAGAGCACTAAAGGACCCTGATACCATTGTTGGAGTATAGGAAATTTGTGAGGAAGGAGAATTTTATGATTCCTAGTCAGGGGAGAAGAGAACACTTAGAAAGTTCTACAACCTGACAAGCACTGCAGGCCGATATTAACTACTTGCACCATGGCAGTCAGTTGAGGTGATGTGGGAAGAGAATGGAAGAGCTCTGCAAATGTACAGCTAAAAACATCAGTATGTTGGTTTTTTGCTTGATTTCTAGGCCTTGACCCTTACAAAGTTACAAATAAAAATCCCAAAGGAATAGGATGAAGAAGACATGACAATGGTTGTGGAGAAAAAAAATTTGTAAAACTTGGAATAACATTAAGGGATATGATATATGGGTACACCATATGAATAAAACATTACACTGGCCTGGAGTTCTTTCTTTTCTTTTACCAGATGTTGCTTTGCTAAATCATATGGGTAGTTTCAGAATACATAATAAACAAGGCACAGACTGCTAAAGGCAATGATGATATAATATTAATCCTTCTGGTACTTCTCCAGTGTGTCTGTTTGGCTCTACTCGCCTTGAGTTCATGCTGATGGGAGTCTAAGAGACATTGAAGAAAGTGACAGCTGCATCTCTCCCCATCAACAATTACCTGTGACACAGAGTGGCCTGACCTCTAAAAACAATGTCAGCAAGCTGCTGGTCCAAAGGAAAGCATACATCTCACACAAAGACAGTGGGTTAACAAGTGCGATAATGACTTTTTACTGGGATCAGAAGGGCAAAATTGTAATTTAGATACCTACAAATTAATTGCTTGTGTTCTACCAAATATTTCTAGCTCCAGTAAAATATCTCTGCTAATTTAAGACATCTGAAGATGCTGATGGCAGTGATGAAACAGGACAAAGAAAGATATAGTAGTTTGAAAGTGGAGTAATGTAGAAAGAGACAATAATAAGGACACCAAGTTATCTGATGTGCAATATGAGGAAAATAACATCAAGAATAAACATGCTGATTAATATGCCTAATTCTAAGCATATTATTTTCAGAATTGATTAAAATTATCTGGTTACTACTTTATCTGTCTTGCTGTGGAGATCAATCTATGCCATTTTCCTCCTTTAATAGCCTTATTTTTCCTTCTTTGTCCAGCATTATCAAACCATGACACAAATTCAGTTATGATGTTGTGATGCCAAACCTGTGGTCCTGGCAAAATGTATCATGCAGCATATCTAGGTAAGTGAATTAAAAAAGCATCTGAGCAGGTATCTGGTGTGTGTCACAGTTCATTCTTCCATAATAAACTATGTTCTTCTTCTCATTCATTTGTCAGTCACAGTAACTAAAGGTTATTATAGGCTGTATGTACGTGACACCAGCAATTTGCAAAGTCTGTTGGAAAGAAAATCAGGTTAGAATGACAGAGTGAGAAATTAAGCAGAAGTCTGATGTAATTAGCTATAACAATCAGTGCTCTAATTTCTGATTTATTGTTTCCTGTTTTCCTGCTACTTTCAGTCCATGCATACTGTATGTGCTTCATATAGGTCAAACAATTCTCTTATCAGTCCTGGAAAACCAAGAGGTCAGAGTTAACAATATTTATTTAAACATGCAGGATGCTTCCCACTGCAATTAGGAAATAACTATTACTAATAGAAATTTGGTGCTATTTCCTCATTTATAAGACTTTGTAAAGACATAGAGGCAATAGGGAATTCAAATTCAGGCTTCTTCACAAATATTTCTTGCAGATGGATTTACTTGACTAGTAGCATTTTGGTTTGTTAAACTGACCACACTGAATTCCACCAAATGACAACCTGACAACAAAATATCATTATGAAATATTTGTATATACACATATCAGTTTAATAATGATGGGCATGTGGCATTAAGTAGTGCCAGATCTTAAAAAATAAAAGGCTATCCAAGTCTTGATACTTCTGAAATAAATGAGAGCTTTGCTGCTGACTGTGATAGGATTATGACTTGGCCCTATAAATTTGTTCTGGCTGTCTTTTTCACATTGTACAGAATTCAAGGTCTTTGGATGAGCAATCCCTTTTCATAATCCAAGACTGAGAATAATTTACTCTTACACAGTTCTTGCAATTCCAGTAGGAATTCACGACTGCTTGTTTTGATTTGAAATACGCATAGTAAATTTTGCATCTCACATATTTACTGTATGCATTGAACTCTTCAGTTAACAGACACATTTTCATAAAAAGTGAGTCTAGGAGAGATGCCTAGAGGTCATGTAGTCTGGTGTCCAAAGTATTTCTAAAAATAAACTAGTATTAAAACATTCCTGACAGGCTGGCCTAGTCTATTCTTTAAAAATTTCAGAAACAGAGGTCCCACAACCTCCTCATATAATCTATTCCACTATCTACTCCAGTACTCTTTCGGAGAGATAATAGCAGGAAAGTTCTAAACTAAATACTCTTGCTGCTGCAAATTGATCCAATTATTTTCCTTTCTATAGCAGACACGGGGAGTAATTTATTCTTTGTAATAATCTTTCACATAATTATGGTACATTTCTTATCAGTCTTTTTTTTCCTCTAAAACTATTTTTTTTTAGCTCTTGTTCCTTGAAGTTCACATTTACTTGATGTCTGGTTATCTCTTTTGCTCTGCACTGAGCCTTGTCCAATTTTGACAAAGCAGTTGCAAAACTTGGTGCTGTCTTTACAGCTCTTGTGTTTATACTTCCCATTGTGGTTCTTTCTTTATTGAAGTGTTAAGACACCTCTGACTCATGTGATACACTATAACATCCAGATCCTTTTCTGTAGGACTGCTATCTAGGCAAGACATTTCTCAGAGAGTATTTGTGAAGCTGATTGTTCCTACTTAAATATTTTATTTGTCTTGATTGAATTGCTTTCTATTTATTATAGCTTCATTCTCCCATTTGTCTTCCTTATTTTGAATTCTAACCTTGTCCTCAAAAATGCTTGCACTCCTCCCAGCTTGCTATCATATAAGAATTTAATAAACTTACTGCCTGTTGTACTGCCCAGAGCATTGATGAAATGACTGCACAGTATCAGACTCCAGACAGATTTCAGTAGAACTCTAGCTGATACAGCCTTTCAACATATTGTTTTCCAGTCTCTTCTGCACCCTTGTTACAGAGGTGTAAGGAAAGAAGTTATTTTCCTGTTTGGCTGGGGTTTTTTCCAACGAGGTTAATATTTATGCAAAGTAGCATTGACTGTTTAATAAGTGATGATGCAGTACATTATTATTGGCTGTTACTTTTCACTGGTTAATCTTTTAAGTGCTTAGAAATAGATGCTTTGTTAGTTTTTCAACTGTCTGAAGTCAGGCTAGTTGACATGGTTCATTGGCTCCCCTTTTCCCCACTTTTAGGAATAAGCAGTGTATTTGTCTGGTTTTTTTGGTGCACCAGAACCTTGACCTCTGCAGGTTCTCTAATTTCTAATGATTCTAATGATTTCTAATGATTCTAAGTTTGTTTCACCTTTAGATATCTTTGTGAAGTCCTATGTTACTCACTGCAGACTGTAATTTAACCTTGTTGCTTTCAATGCTCATCACACAATTTGTAATCTCACATCACTATTTTTTTTTGTGAACCATGAATCAAAACAGTATTAAACATTTTGTCCATCTTGTCATTATCTCGCACTGCTGACAGTACTGTTGGCTTTTTATCCCTGTTGACTACCAGGCTAATTTATTGCTTAGAAAATTTATTTTTGAGGAGAGGAGCCACCTGTTCAGAACTTCTGGGCAACATCCATCTATGAGGGCCAATTCTGAAGTAATCTGTCCAAGGCCCAGGGCAATGCTGGAAAGGAGTCATGACTGCAGCATACAGCAGCAGCAAATTTAGGATATGAATAATATAAAAGAATTAGATTCTATGAGGTTCTGTAAGATTCAGTGACATCTGCTTATAGAGTTATGTGACATTACCAAAGGGTACATGAGAATGGAGGGAAAAGGAGGATGAAGGTGAAAAACATAAATGTGAATTAGATGGCTTATATTATTTTCAGGAAGTATTGCAAAATCCCTTCCCATTTCCCATCCTCCTGAAAGTTGAAAGAAGTGTGGAATTTTTCTCAGGAAACTTTTGCTTTAAGGACAGATACCTGTCCATGGAGCAGTTGTGTTTGGTAGATTGCAGCACATGCTCATGAGATTTCGGTAGATACCTTGAATGATGGGCTCTGGATGCCCATCCCCACCCCTGGGCTGAAATGTGAGCCTGAACCTCAGACTGGAGCCTGATCTGAGTGTGCACCAGGAAACCCACACCAGGGAAGAAGGAACTGTTGTGCCTTCCAGTCTGTACAGTGAAGAAGGCAAGGCTCCAAAGCACGAGACACTCACAGTTTAGACAGATATATAACAGCAAATTAAAGCAGTGCTTTAGATTCTTCTTTTGCCTACTCTAATGGGCACTGTCTTTGAGCATTTCTATTTGCTTCTGAAGTTTCTACTTGTTTCTGATTTACTGTTACTACTTGGAATGCTTATGATTTTGGAAACTTTACTTATTAGTATTACCTATTTTTTACTTTCATATCAAAGCACATTATAAACAGGAAGAGCCTAATTCATTGCTATTCACATGTCAAAGTTTGGGTAGAAAGCCACAGCATAACTGGAACTTAGTTCTCAAATGTGTCTGTGTGAAGGTACTGTAGGAAAATATCACTGTGTTACTTTGCTGGTTATCATTCAAGGATACAGGAAAATATCTTAAAATTTCTTGGGATCACAAAATAAACCACTGTAAGAGCCAATTTACTGCTGAAGAATTTGTATTTCTTGTTTTACAAATTAGCATCTTGGCCAAACATTCAGCTAACATCAATCATTATAGCTTCCCACAAGCCAATTTATACCACCTTACAGTAGAAGAAGATAGCTGTAGGATATCATAAAAACAAAAGATGCACTGATTAAAAGCTTGTGGCTGATAATCATTGCCCAGATTACTAATACTAAATATTAGTCTAATTTTCTACAGTTTCAGGAAAATGTGAACCCAACAGAATTATAGTCTGCAACCATGCTAATATTTATATCCACCAAACTTTTAGTGGACTAGTTTTTCTATTTTTTTCCCCTCAAAGTAGTTAATCTTTCTTATTTGCTTCAAGATATTGATGCTAATTTTCTTTGTCAGTTAATTTGAGGGTAGAAAATATAACTTGGGCTCAGTCCTCCTTGTTTGATAATTTAATACCAATATTATTTATGTTATTAGTTTTGCTGGTAAATCAAGAAGCAAGTTGCCGGAATACAGCTGTGACCCCAGGGCAGGAACTTTCTGCCGGCTGTCACCTTCTGACAGTTTGGGCTGTTAATTACCTCCAACAGTTGGAGCACAAGCACCTCTGTGTCTGCCAGCTGGCAGCCTCTGCCTCGCACTGGCAGCCTGAGATTTAAAACCTGTAACAAAAGGCTGTTATGTAAACAGTTTATTGTATAATACACAATGGCAGCAGTAGACCCACACTGGGAATCAAAGGTACTCTCTGTGTGCACAAGTAGTTAGGGCTGGAAAGGATGCAAGATCCTGCTTGCCTCTTTCCATCAGTCAGCAGAAAAAACATGAAATCCAAAGTCAAACAGCCTGAGCTGAGGCTTCTCAGACTCTGCGTGCTGGGATCTAAGTGTCTGAATTGTTGCTGTACTGTTGAACTATACCAATTACTTTAACATGTGAGAATAAAAGACTTTAATTGCCTGGTGACACACCAGTCACCAGCCCAGAGAAGCTGCAAAAATAATCTCTGAGGTTTCCCTCTCAGAAAACAAATGCAGACTTCACAAGTGCATTCTCAGGTCCTCTCATTTAAGGACTCATTCTCTGCAGTGGCACAGATGTTCCCGGGAGCTTTAGATGGTATGTATCTGGGAAAGAGCTCATGATTACACTTCTGAGGGAGCAGTGTCACCATGCTGTATATAAAACTTGAGCTGCTCAGAAGTGAGAAGCAGATTCTTTATTCCAAATTCAAGAAAGGATCTCTTTATAGTCATAATGGCCCAAAGCATGCAGCTGAACCAGTGCTGGAGCCAGAAAATGGGAAATCCCCAAAAAGTGGCTTGCAATTCATCTTCTGGAAGTTATTTCATGTCTTTACTTGTCAGTCATTTAAGTTTAGAAAATAGAACCATCTTAAGCAAGAGGAAGGTGCCCAAACCCCTTTGTTAGCTTCAGCTGAGTGGTTAGAGCACTTACAGAGGGGCAGAACTGGATTGCCATCTGTCCCAAATCTGAGAAGATTCAAGCCCCCATCTCATTTGTCTAGATAGCAACCTGATAATTTCCAGGTGAGTTTGGGCCACCGGAGATCTAGAATTGCAGAACTGATGAAATCAAACAAGAGCAAGCTCATTTAGACCAGGATGAGCTATGGATCAGGATGAGACAGCCTTGCCTGGCAGGGAGGTGTTCTGGATCACATCCTTATCCTCTGTAAGGTTCAAGTATTTTCTGTGCTGGCTGCTTGGTGCAATAAGCACAGTGTTTCTGTAACAGGAATTTTAAAGACCTGAGGTAACAACAACAACAAAAACACGAGTTATCTCTCAATTTCCAATTGTGTGCCTATAAATTTGAATTCAATAAATGTATGTAAGGAATATTATCTACTGTCAGGTTTGCACATCCAATATAAGGGTGTTCAGACATCTGCTATCTCTCTATCATGCTTAGGTAAAGGCCATTAATGCAGATGGTAAGCAAAATCTTCTTGGGGCCTTTAAATGGTATCATCAGAACAGAAAAAATAATTATTTAACTCTAAGAATCAAGTGGAGCAGTAAGCTTTGTTTTCCGTATTTGAAATGAGGGAGGAAGAGACTTGTAACAAAATTATTTCAGTGGAAATATTTTTACCTGATCATTATAGAGCATCCTTTTTCTCTCACTTATTAGGTTTTACTCTGAGTCAAAATAAATCAATCATATCTTGGTTTAAATATTATTTCTTAACATGGAAGTGAAGTTTCACACCAGTGGTACACCTTCCATAGATGTTACAATATTGTTTATTAAATTTATTCTAAGAAACACTGCAGTTTATGTCCTTTGAGGTATCTCCTAGAGAGAAGGAACAACTCTTAGAGAAAAAAGCTACTATAAACCAGCAATTTGTGCAGTAGAAGTGAGCCTGAGTTCCCTTATGTGGATACAGTTCTCAGTATTTTCAAGTATTTTGCCTACCTCATCTTTTAGATAGACTCGAGTACAGAATTTGCTTTTCGATATATTTCAGATCAGGTGTGGAACACTCAACCTGCTCCATCCCTTGCAGTCAAAGGGAAGTTGGAACCAGCATAAAGCTGTTCAGCAAAAGAGCAGGATAACTACCAGCTTATCAAAAATTAACAATAGCAGCCCAAGTACCACCCATCTGGTGTGCTGACTTCCAAATAAGTCTAAGCCTCCCAGGCCAGAGATGTCCACATAATTTTTAAAAAGGAAACATCTGGGAATGGTTTTTATATCATTGTGGAGCATGCAATTTCATTCCTATACTTGCAATTTGTCTCTTCCTTACAGTTATTTCAAAGCTACAAGCTTAATGAGGTTTAATCTCACAATATCCATTTAGAGCAAATGACAGAGGCAGGATGTAACAAATTATTATTTTGACTGCAATGGAACTTCCCAGTATTTATACCAGTATGAAGAGGAGCAAAGTTTGATTCAGAGACTTCTCAGAGGCATAACACTGGGAAGATTCCTAAAATGTGTATGAATTTTGAAATTTGAAATTTAATGTAAAGAAAAAGTAACTTTAAATCAGTGTTTTGCAAGATTTATACATATGAAATATTGCTTATAAATTCTCTTTACATTGCTATTGAAGGATGCTTTGAAAACGATGCACAGAAATTAAACCAATTGCCAATGTAAAGAAAGCCAGCCTTCAACACTGGCAGAGCTAAGGAAACGTCCATTTCTTTGCATTCTCCTCTCTAAAGTAGTGGCAAATATTTTAACAGTTCCCATTCCTGCAGGCAATTCCCCTCTCATGGTTAACTGCTTCACTGCTGGCCCAGCACTCACATCTGCCCTGTGTTGCCATATCACGTTGGTGCTCCCTTGAAGCTGGGGAATTGCCAGCAAGAGATACCTGGTATCTATCACCAGCAGTCAAGCTATCAGATAGCTGACTGGAGCAAAGCCATTTTAAAGCTATATTACAAAAATTTTCTACAGTTTTCACAGAGCTGAAACACCCTGACAGTATTGCATTTTTCTATTTTATTTAGCAGTTAGAATAGAAAATATAAAAAATACGTCAGCATGGTTCTTCTCATTATATTCAAAAATATTATTTAAAATATTTTCTAGAAAGGATATTTTTTCAGCAAGTCTATTTTCTTCTAGGCCTTTTATTTGTAATAATAATTTAAATATAATTTCTTTTGCTTAAAGATTTTTGTATTCCCTTATCCTTTCCAAAATAAATTTAATTTCATTTCTACTAGAATGTTTACATGAGAAAACCTTTACTGTTACTTAGGCTGTTTCATTGGAAAAATTCAAAGTATTTTATAATTCATTTTTTCTTTTTCCTAAAATAACCAGATATCACAGTCTGTTTCATAGATACCAAGATGAGTTTTTATGTTTTTCTGATATTTGAGCTCTTTCAATTGCTTAAAATGCTAAGTTTCCCATTTCCATTCACATAATTTATTTTTCTCTGTGGGTTGTCTTTTTTACTGAAGGCACACACCCCTCCCCCATCTCCATTTTTTGCCCAGTGTTCCTTTCAGGTGGATCTTGGAACAGACATTATACATTTGCTGTATTCCTTTTTCACACTGACCACTGCATATAGCTAATTTTGTGCCTGCGAATGATCCCACCTAACTCAATTGCTTTGCCCTGCCAATGATGCAGAAGCGTGAGTGCAGGGAGCCCATGTGCTCCTGGGCGCTCAGTGTCCAAAGCCCAACATAATCTGTTGAGTGACAGCCCTGCAGTGTGAATGAGCCCAGTGATCTGATGATCCTATCTGACCAAGACATAAAATTCTGCTCTTGAGTTTGGAGATGTGGCCTGCGGGAGAGGGATACTTTATATTGCCCCTTTTTTAAAAAAAAAGTGATTTCCAGTACCATAAAACAGAGGCAAATGAAGGAGGGAGAAGTTAAGGAGGAAGAAGCGTTGCTCAGGCTTTCTTTGATCTGCTCCAGTTGAAGCTTTTCTGACCCAGGCAGACAGATCAAAGAAAGAAGCCAGAATACAGAGCACTTGAGACATTTCATGACTGTAGAAAATACTGCCCCGAAAGTGCTTCTTTTTTAGTTTGGAAATATGCTTGCCTTATATATAAACTGTTGTGGCACTTATTACTAAAACCAGATGATCACAAACTATTGATTATTTTATATACCTCTGTCAGGAAGGCATTAGCTGTATAGTGCCTCAGATAAAAAACCTGTGACTGGTACATGGAGAGTGTAATAAAACTAACAGAAACAAACGATAACAAATTGCACATCTATTTTATTTCTAAATATGTCTTTGCTTAAAGAGATTCTAATTTCAAATCTTCAGTAATCCAGTGATTAGTAGAAGACTTTCTTTGAACATTAGTAAACCCTAACTCTCTTAATAATTCAGTGAGAGGCAGCAAACAACTGCTGTATTACCCTCTTCATTCTGCGGTACTGAGTAGCCTTTACAGAGCAGAGAGGTATCAGTGAATAAGGACTAAATCCTGGTTGCAGTATAAGCTATGTGCTGCATGCTTTACAGCCATAATCAGATCACTTTCTGCCCCAAAGATGCCTCTAATAAGGGCTGATCCTTGTGATTAACTTCCCACGCTGTGAGCAGTCACACTGATTGATCCCCACTGACTCTTCATGGGCCTTGTTGGGATTTCTCACAGTGCTTGCACATCAAGTGCAGGACATACCTTTGGCACCAGCCCCAGCAACAACCCCTTTTGCTGAAAAGTCAGAATAGCTTTGTTTATGTGGTTTTCTGGCTTTTTTTCCTTGCTGGAGGGGAAGGGCAGCAGCAGAGGGGCTGAGTGCTGGTTCCTTCTCTGAGACAGAGAGAAGGGTGCCATCTACTGAGGCACTCACATCCCCTCCTGCATCACACAGGCTTTTCACAGAAACCTCTCAGCTGTGTGCCAAACTGGAAAGCTCACAAGACCAAAGTAAATCCATGAATTTGATGAAACTCATTAAAAGACATTTCAGGAAGAGCTGCATTTGTTCAAATTACTGTTATTCCATTTGCTGTGTGCTAAGTGAGAGTGAGCAGCCTTATGATGAACATGGACATGATGCAAAAGATCATTTTGGCACGTGTTTTAAAATAACAAAATTCATCATGAAAATCTGCCATTTACATGGTTGTAGGACGGGATGAGTTGANTCCAGTACCATAAAACAGAGGCAAATGAAGGAGGGAGAAGTTAAGGAGGAAGAAGCGTTGCTCAGGCTTTCTTTGATCTGCTCCAGTTGAAGCTTTTCTGACCCAGGCAGACAGATCAAAGAAAGAAGCCAGAATACAGAGCACTTGAGACATTTCATGACTGTAGAAAATACTGCCCCGAAAGTGCTTCTTTTTTAGTTTGGAAATATGCTTGCCTTATATATAAACTGTTGTGGCACTTATTACTAAAACCAGATGATCACAAACTATTGATTATTTTATATACCTCTGTCAGGAAGGCATTAGCTGTATAGTGCCTCAGATAAAAAACCTGTGACTGGTACATGGAGAGTGTAATAAAACTAACAGAAACAAACGATAACAAATTGCACATCTATTTTATTTCTAAATATGTCTTTGCTTAAAGAGATTCTAATTTCAAATCTTCAGTAATCCAGTGATTAGTAGAAGACTTTCTTTGAACATTAGTAAACCCTAACTCTCTTAATAAGCGTGAGTGCAGGGAGCCCATGTGCTCCTGGGTGCTCAGTGTCCAAAGCCCAACATAATCTGTTGAGTGCCTCAGATAAAAAACCTGTGACTGGTACATGGAGAGTGTAATAAAACTAACAGAAACAAACGATAACAAATTGCACATCTATTTTATTTCTAAATATGTCTTTGCTTAAAGAGATTCTAATTTCAAATCTTCAGTAATCCAGTGATTAGTAGAAGACTTTCTTTGAACATTAGTAAACCCTAACTCTCTTAATAATTCAGTGAGAGGCAGCAAACAACTGCTGTATTACCCTCTTCATTCTGCGGTACTGAGTAGCCTTTACAGAGCAGAGAGGTATCAGTGAATAAGGACTAAATCCTGGTTGCAGTATAAGCTATGTGCTGCATGCTTTACAGCCATAATCAGATCACTTTCTGCCCCAAAGATGCCTCTAATAAGGGCTGATCCTTGTGATTAACTTCCCACGCTGTGAGCAGTCACACTGATTGATCCCCACTGACTCTTCATGGGCCTTGTTGGGATTTCTCACAGTGCTTGCACATCAAGTGCAGGACATACCTTTGGCACCAGCCCCAGCAACAACCCCTTTTGCTGAAAAGTCAGAATAGCTTTGTTTATGTGGTTTTCTGGCTTTTTTTCCTTGCTGGAGGGGAAGGGCAGCAGCAGAGGGGCTGAGTGCTGGTTCCTTCTCTGAGACAGAGAGAAGGGTGCCATCTACTGAGGCACTCACATCCCCTCCTGCATCACACAGGCTTTTCACAGAAACCTCTCAGCTGTGTGCCAAACTGGAAAGCTCACAAGACCAAAGTAAATCCATGAATTTGATGAAACTCATTAAAAGACATTTCAGGAAGAGCTGCATTTGTTCAAATTACTGTTATTCCATTTGCTGTGTGCTAAGTGAGAGTGAGCAGCCTTATGATGAACATGGACATGATGCAAAAGATCATTTTGGCACGTGTTTTAAAATAACAAAATTCATCATGAAAATCTGCCATTTACATGGTTGTAGGACGGGATGAGTTGAATAGTTATTGTGTAGTCATTTTGGTTGTTAACTCTGAATTTAAACTGTGTATTTTTATGGAATCTGGAGCTTCTGTAAAGCCTTTGTTAAAATCTACTTCATGCTGATAGTTATACAGCTATTATCATTTTATGGCATGCGTGGAACCCCAAACCCATTATCTGAAAATAGATTACAGAGTTATTTCTGCTAATACTTTTATCTGATACTACAGAATCCATCACTGTGATATTTTATGTAGCAATGGTCACAAATAAACAGCACATTTTTGTGTTGCAGGACCATCTTTGAAAATTGCCTTCTAGTACTTCGGTCAGTATGTTTGTTTCAAAAGCCAGATCAGTATTTTGCAGAACAGACTCGTTTCATTATCTGTTGGTATCTGTCTTCTTTAATGAGAAAAGGGCACTAAAGACACTGGAGAGACAGACCAAATACCTTCATATGTGACTGTGAGTAAATCACCGTCTGTGTGTTAGCCCAACACATGCTTTCTGTTCATAATCCACAGGGGAGTGTACTAATCATGCATTTTTACTGCAGCTCTAGGTATCCAAACATTTGACCAGGTAAAATTATTGGAGATGTCAAGGAAAAAGATATATTTGCTGCTCTTACTTTCACCTCATCTTAGAACATAAAACCCTGTAAATAAAAGCTAATCTTGGCAAATCACGTAGAAGAAGTCAAAATCAAGTTGTCAAAGCAATAAACAGTCCAATACAGCTGACAGGTCTCTTTGTTACAAAATAATATACACATCAGCTGTAAAAAAGATAGACTGAGAGTTAAATGTACTGTTTTTGAAACAAGTATGAAAAGTTCTTGTTCTTGGGAACCTATACAACTGAGCCATGATAAAGTACAAAAGGAATTTTTTTGGGTTTTTTTTCCCTAAACATTTCTCATTAGTCTACCATGATCTAAGAATTTATTACAGTCTGATAGCAAAAGCAGAGAGGAGCATCAGCAATTATTTGTACTGGCTTTGGAGGATTTTAAAAATTTTATCAGTGAATGACAATTGTGATTGAAAATGCTTCATGCTGGTGCTGTTTGTGCCTTTTTCATTCTTACCACCAGATTAAGAAATAAATGTAGATTTTCAAGTGCAGATGTAAATGCCACAAGTGTTTGGTATCAAGAAGTATTTATGGCATATCAAATTGTTCTCCTATGTTTTTGGATAGATTTTACAATTAACAGGTTAAATTAACAGAAGTTGTGAATTGTATCTGGAAGTTATTTATAAACAGCAGTCAAATTTATGCATGCAGGAAGATACTGAGAAGTTTCAATAACACTGTCACCAGGTCTACAGTCTTCCTCCTCCTACTTACTACTCACTGGTAGGATTCTGTTTTCAAGATAGATAAATCTCTAACCAGGTATATGAGTGATATTGATCTAAGCTTCCAAATAAAGCAGAGCACTGCATCTGTTATACCAGAGGCCACACACTTGTAAAAGTACTTTTCTTTTTAAGTTTCTGATCTTCCTAGAGTATTGTCATTTCTTTAATGCAGCTGAACAAGGTCCAAAATGTTTAAAGCCAAGTCCATGTTTCTGACAGATTCTGCAATTTAATTTACAAGCAGTATAGCTGAAGTGTTTCTTGGTGTTTAATATCATTACTTATGACTTTGCCATAGGTGATTGAATACTGTATTTGGAAAAAGCATTGAAGAAATGAGAGTTGAGCATACCTGTTAAAAATTTAGGTGGGTGCTTTTTCTTTTTCATGCTTACTTTTCTATTATTGTAATTCACAGGGTTTCTGAGATTACAGAAGTGCTGTTGTGACAGTCACTGGACAGATACACAACAAAAGGAACTACCTATTCAATGCACCTTGTAATGATTTATTGCCTTTCTTTTTTTCTTTTTTTAATGCTGACTGCCCCAAAACTGAAGAATCATCACAGATTTAATGGAGTCTATCTGGGCTACTTCTAAAAAAATATGCCAAGATACAATATTCTGACCACTACCAAATGATATTTTTAATAGTTTCTAAAAATTTTTTGATAAGCAGAAAATAATCAAGAAAATATTGCCTTCAAATTTCCTAGATAAATGTGAGCAATATGCATATGAACTTTGAAACTACTGCATGCATGGAGTGCTATGAATCATGAACTACAGTACTTTAACTCCAGCTTTTATATTCAGTCATTGTTTGGCTTGAACACAGAGTTGAGCCACTCCATACTTTACTTTTCGTATATTTAAGAAAAGGGAAAGATGGCAAGAGTATACTTACCCACCTCCCCTTTTAAGGGATGATCAGTTAATGCTGCTATAACAATTTAAAGATAGGCCTTCCAGAACTTAAATATGATTAGACATTTATGCAGATAATAAAACATTCATACTTACCTAAGATAAGATACAAGGGATTTAAAATGCTGAAGTTCCTAGCATAACTAGCTGCTTGAGATTAAAAGGGAAACTTTTTTCCTACAGGCAGGTTATTACTTAGGGTATTACTTTTGTTGGTTGTGGGGTAGTTTGCATGTTACTTTGAAGTATCACACACTGTCGGCTGGAACAAGATACTAGTTTGAACAAACTGCTGGGCTCAACAAGAATGGCAGGTCTTAGTCTCATGTGTTTCTAGATCCTCACTGCCTGGTGGAGATGAACCCTTTAACTTCTGAATACATCTGACTGGTGCACAATGTCCCTGTCTATGGCTACACCACATGGCTAAGGCATGTCATACCTTGCCAAGCACTTAAGTATTTCAGTTTTTCATATTTGTTGACACAATTTAAAACCCTGTGGTTCTGATTTGGTTCAGTGGACATAAGTGCAATAAGAAAATCTTTAGTAGCTAAAAACTCTCAAAGCAAGCCAAGCTGCTTTGACAGAATTAGAAAGTAATTAAATAATTCTGGTGACAGACTTGGGGTGGGGCCGTCCCCACTGACAGAACAAGAACAGCACATCCAAGTATCATACTGCATACCTCAACTCTTCTCTAGCCATTGCCCATCCATTTTGGGGGAACAGATGAAACTCCAGCGGGTTGTCAGGGAAGACCTTAGGCCACCTTGTGTCACTGACTGCAATGCCTGTGAGTCATTGCCATCGTGGTGCTGGAGTAGGTAATGCAGTATCTGTCAGAAAGCAGTTTGCTAAGATATTCTAAAACAGTAAAACTGATGCCAGAATAAATTCCTTTCTGGGCTATTTTAAGAAAGAGCAAAACCAAAGTAATATATATAGGCTTACTAAGAAATAAGAACGTTCATCCTTGAGAAAATGCTATTTGCAGCACTGTGTATTTTTAAAATTTGATTTTTTAAAAAAAGTTTTGCATCTTTTTGGAGGCAGTTTACATTTTTAAATACACACAACTATATGCAGTGTGTGTGTGGTATGTGTGCACGTGTTTGGGCAATAACTAGCTGAAATTCACACATGATTAATTTTTTTAAACTTGCTTATCAGACAGTATGTCGCATTTAATTTTTATTCAGTTCATAGTTTCTGTTTTACTGCCTCGTTATATTCTTCAAGTTCACTGGATATTTCTCTCTCCACCCTTTTCTTCCCTTTTGTTGTATACTTTTTGTATATAAATACGCACATATATATGCAGTGAGAGGAAAAATAATTGCTCTGGGTAAATCTTGAAACCCTTTTCCTTCCCTAAACAGCAACAAGGGATTTACATTTATAAATAGGGAGCCAGAGGCCAGCAGGCAGAACGCTAACACACAACATCAGTGAAGTCACACAGATAAATTTTTCAGTTCTTTTATCTAGTAAACATGCTAATGATCAACATCAAAGGCTGAAGTAAGAAGCCGTTCTCTTTTGTGCCAGATTGAGAAAGACGGGGCTTTTACATCTCATTTGGGAGATATGAGGAGCCTTTGAATGGATCATTGCTTTTTATGAGTAGTAATGAGGTGAGAAGTATTCTAGTGTGTGGCACAGGCCTTCATTAAAAGCGTGAAACAGAATGGCTTATGGTTAAAAGGAGTAATTTGTTCTAACATACTTGCTAAATTGTGCTGTAACCATGCCAGGTCACTGGACTACATTTTCCATAGGATTTCCGAATGCATTTGTGTGTAATTATTCTGCCTATACAGAGTTGAGGGATTTTTCCAATGACTTGTGCTAACTAGCTGACAACACTCATTCCTTTACTGGAAACTTCTCAAAATGCTGTATTTTAAGAGGTGTGGAAGAGCCCAGATTCTTTTGCTCAAGCCTATATTTCCTCAAAAAATTAAGAACCAGCACGCCACAAAATAAGTGTAACTGATCCAAAGTCATGACAAAAAAAACCAGGGAGCCATCCCCACAGTCTTCCCCTTCAGTCTGACAAGATTTTATCAGAGAGGTCCATGCAAACCAAGGCAACCAAGCTGCTATATACTGATGTCTCTTAAGCAGCACATTTGGGCAGCCTGGTTTCTCAAAGAACTGCTTAGCCACTTCTCACATCACAGTCAACAAGTGGCGATGGTCGTCACTTTGGAAAATCAGCCTCTCGTATTGAGCTGCTGCTGACAAACATGCTAGTAATTATGCAGGAGCACAGATACCACAATGCGCAAATGCTTTTCCAAGTTCTCGTTCCTGCCATGCTTGAAAAGACAGGAAACTTCTACCTGGAGTACAAATTTCTCCGCAGGTAGTTTTTTTCAGAGGACAGAAAGAGGTGTAGTCCCTGGGAACTACACTCCTGAGCTGTGGAGGACTGTAATGCATTACACTGGCAAAGGACAATAGGAGTCCTTTTTTCAGCAAAATGCTGGCAGTATCCAGAGCTAACCTTTAGGCATTAAACCCACCCAATCTGCTGAGGATTGTGCATCCAGTTGGTGGCGGGATATGGAAGAGAATGAAGACTACAGCCTTCCCCTGCTCCAGTCACCACCTCGCACCACCTCTCTGCTTGCTCCATCGTCCCAGCACCGAGAGAAACTGGCTTTAGTCGTTGCCATGCAAAAAAATGACAGTTCTGAGTTTTGATGTAACAGAGGAGTAACAGCTGATCAGGGGGTTTCTCTACTAAGCTTCTTTAGAACGAAGTGCTAAAGTATTAAAATAAAAACCACAGAAATTACCTCTTTCAGTTTGTGTCTTTTGTAAAAAACAAACAAACAAACAAAAAACCTCCAGGAAAATTCAATATGCCATTTTTCTCTTTTTTTTTTTCTATCCCATTTTAGGACAAATATCAGTATCTAAAAAGAAAAAAAAATCCTACTAAAGTGTTTTCATTAACTCAAGCCAAGCTTTTGTTTTGAATGCACATTGAAGAAAATTTATGAGATTTCAGATTTTTGCTCTGAGTCAAGCAGAGAAAGTGTTTGAAATCTCAAAACCATCTCATTCCTAGCTTTGAACTAAGGAAAGGGACAGGACTGTGTGCCTGTGTGTTTGGCAGCAATTAAAATATGAGAGCAGTGCTTAGAGCCATATGCTTCCTCAGAAACTGATAAAAGTTGCATGTGTATATAACTGATGGAGAATTTGTCCCATAGCATTAAGACAGCTGAGTTAAGTATAGTTGTTTCTTTAAATCAGCTTACTATTTTTTTCTGTACAAATCAAGAAAGGCTAGTCCATTTTAGCCTATACATATGAATGAAAAAGTAGAGAAGTTTGTGAAAAATACGTGAAATCAAGTCCTATCACCATTTGTCTTCTGAGCAGCAGACACTTAGAAACCTGAGAAAGAGATGAATTATTTTCTCCACGTATTTTCTAACCATATTGTGAAACATAGGAGGCTTCAATGTTTAATGTTCATCAGTAAGTGCTGGGGTCATTCCTCATAATCCTGTTCACAATATTTTGTTTAAAATGTTAGTGACAATGATTTAAATTGCTTATTTTAATAATGTGAAAAAAACTAGAATAAAGCAGAGACATACAGTCTGCTTTAGTTAAACAGCCACTCTCACGAAAGTGATGTATATATATGATTGTGTGTATATATACATGCAAGAATAGTGTATATATATTATTATTATATATGTGTATATATTATTATATAATGTATCTATATTACACTGTTTGAAAAAACAACAAAATACAGTCTTAGATTTTCCTATATGTTACATTGTTTTTCCTAGATTTTTCAGGCAGAGAGATTAAATGTCAGGAAAAAGATTGGGTAGTATGTCAATAGACATCTGGAAATTGTAAGAGTTCAGGCAGTGACTATATTTTCTCCTTGACTGCAAGTGAGGAAACTCATCTGGTTTCTTACAACAATGAGGCGAGCTCAGGTTGTTGTGAAGGTTTTTAAAGGATGCCTCAGACAAATGTCAGCTACTTTTTTATTGGGAAGGTCTGAATGTCCTGACATTGAAAGATTGTTATGCCATGTTGATCACGAATGCATATAACCACATATGCTGAAGTTAAGGTATCAATAGAGATTGTCAATTGTCTTGTGTTATGAATCACATTTCAACACATATTTTGGCACTGATGATTTCTCTATGGTTTTAAGTAACGTTTAAAATTAGATTTCTGGTTTTTACTGACATCTTGGAATTTAGGTCTGCAAAGCCAGCATTGGCCACCTTGCAAACGCCACAGAGTTTGTGCTGCAACTACAAATTAAACGCATTTTAAACCAAAACCGACTTGAATATAATCTTGCTTGGCTGCCAGTGTTGTCTGACCTTCCCCTTTCTCCAGCTTCATCTCCAGACTGACATTGTCACCATTTGTTTGAAGGAGTTTATTCCGTGAATAATTGCTGAATTCATAACTGCTTGAAAGGAGGAGAAAATAAAGATGGACAAAATTAAATCACTTGAGACTGTTTGGGAAACAGGAAAATTAAAAACTCCATTAATATGACTACCAGAAGGTAGAATTTTAACCACAGTTTGAAGCCCTGGAGTCAGGTTTACTCATAGAAGATATGAAGAGCTACAAAATGGTCTCAATCCTGCCCGGATCCTCCAGAGAACATTATATTTTTTTTTGTTTCACAGAAATGAAGGTTTTTAATTTTGTAAAGAACTCACAGATTCTGATAACAGGACTGTAAATGCTGCTATTAATGCCTTCTTTATTAGCAACTATTAAAAAAGCAGCCATACAAGCATCATAAAAAGAGTAAGCCTTGCCCTGTGCCTCAGTTTCTCTTTGCAGCATGTAAATCAGCAGATTTCTATGTCTGAGCTTCACAGAGTTCAAATGGCTTGTTGTTATTCCAACCCTTTATTAACAGACAGAATCTGAAAGGGTGAAAGTTGTGTATATAGATAGTTGTTTTGTGCAATAAAGTCATAAATTACTCCAAATCTCTCTTGATTAATCTTGAGTCAAATTATCTTCAATCATTTGTCGAGATATTTCTTGCTTCATGAAACACAGCAGTGATGATAAAAAAAACCCCAAACACATTATCAGAAGGGAAAAAGTTTTACTGTCAGACTTCTCTGTGCTGTTTTTAGGAGTTGGTGTCAAGGTCCCATTATCCCTATTTATTTACAAAGCATCACACAAAGGAGGAACATATATGTGTACTATATTTCTCTCAGACAATTCCATTACAAACAAAATCCTGCTGCTTTCCTCCTGTTACATAGTCCTGCTCACAATCCAGAATCAACCTATCATTCAAGAAGAAACTAAAGAAGAGAGGGATACATCTTCTTCTCATTCCTCTGATTGCATGCAGGACTGGATTTTTAATTATGTTACTTTTTTTGCCCAGTAGAAGTTCCTCTAGAAGACAATTGCATTTCTTTAAGGTAACTGATCACATACTTTGGTTGAAAGTTTTATTTGCCTTCTTTCCATGTCTCCTGCCTTCATACACACGGCAAATCTTCAGCTGGCAGACCAGGCTTTATTCAGGCCGTCCAGGGCTCCTTTTTGGGCTTTGGACCCCAATGCTGTGGCATGACTCCTTCAGGGAGCTACAGCCTTGCCTTGCATAAACTTCCATGTGCTACCAGAATCTTTGATTTACCCACCCATCTCTGAAAGGCCTGAGTTTGTGCTGAAAAGCTCAGTTTGCCAGTATAATTGTTTACAGATACAATCAAATTAGTAGGTTTTGGATTAGAAGTTGCATTTCTTGCCCTTGTCCACCGTGCAGGTGTGTGGGGTAGATCACACCCAAGCTAAGAGCTGTGCAGGTGTGGAGTTACATTCACTCCATCAGGCCCTTTTGCTACATGATGTGCATTTATGAACCTTAACAACCTGCTGAGACAACAGGGAGCAAGGATAAGGGAACCACAACCAGAATGAACATATTTGTGCTTTTAACCATAAGAAGGTTATCTCTATCCCTTTACTAAACTTTTCTTTTTGGAAATTGTAAAATCTTGCTTGGCATAAATAAATTCCATTCATCCCTTCTGAAAAAGCTGAAAGACTGTCCTGTAAATAGGATGTTTCTCTATCAAGCTTAGGATTAAACCTAAACCTGTTGCTGAGCACTCAGAGGTGCCAGAGGCTGGAGCTGGGCAGACAACCAACCTGACCACGGCAATTTCCCCTCTCTAGTCTGCCCCAGGGTGAGATCTCAGCTGTTTGAATGGAAACTACAGGTCAGGAAGTCTCCCTCAATTGTCTGTGCTTAAAAATACATCTAAAGCAAACAAACCTTGGTGACTTTGCACACAGATAGTGTTGAAATTTCACCAGTGTGTTATTCCTCTCATTAGAATCCCCAAATAGTGAAGTGCAATGAGAAAAATAAGTCATAGCACTAACTGAAACTGTGAAATGGAAATGTAGCTATAAGAAAAGGAAATAATTAAAAAGGAATAATTTTCCAAAACAATTGTTCAGTTACCAAATAAAAAAAAAAAAGTGAAAGTCAGTGAAAGGGGAAATTACTGCTGCTTTTTTTACCTTTTTTTTTTTAGGTTTTTCATATCATTTTATACCGGTGCACTGATCTGACACAGAGCAGAGCCATATAAAGAGTGGCGTTGGCACAGTTGGGCAGGCAATAAATTGGAACTGGGATTGAGAGAATAAGTAGATGAAACCAGGAAGAACACAAACATCTTTTTCACATTTTGCTGTTGAATTAATTAATTGAGACCAAATCTGTGCTTTGCAGGGGTTTCACTTCCTGTTCTAGGTTTATGCAGATTTCAAAGCACCAATGCAAAGGAAGACTTCCTGATAATGGCACTTGGACTGACTGTACCCTGTAGCAGTGGGGGACAGTGGGGGTACAGTGCAGAATACTATGAAGAAAATCTATGATGTGCCATATAACATTTTGACCTACTGAAAGTGAAACACATGGGCTGCTGCTTAAATTGCCATTTCCCATAAAGGCAGCACTATCCTAATGTGTTTGCTGCTAGTTTTTTCTTTTAAAATGCCTAGAGGAAATTAATTTTTATAAAAAGGACAGCTAGGCCTGACTCTCCATCTTTAAGCTCCTACTTGAGCCTTAGAGATCCAGCACATATGGTACAGTATGTTACAACCTGCTGCTAATTGGATTCCCTGCAAACATGGCTAGTAAGGTCAACTGAACAAAATAAAGACAGCTCAGGCTTTAAATCCAAGGGATATGTGCCCTTCTGCTGACTGCACACTGCTCCCTTTGCTACTGGTGAGAATAAAATGGATTTATCCAGAAACAGTAGGCTCCCAGCTAGCTTTGATATTATTTGTAATATTTCTCATATTATTATCCACTTGTAAGTGCATTTGGAGTTATACAATAGAAAGTGCAAGGTCCACTCAGACACTTCAAAACAAAATTAAATGTACTTGGATTGTATATCATATAATGCATACTGAATTTGTTCTTAAATTTCTGTCTCCCTTCCTTTTAGTACATATAGATAAAAACTGAGAGTAAAATTAGAAAACTAGAAATTGTAGCATTTTAAAATGTAGTAGAATATTAGAAATCCTATCCCTTCTGTATTGTGAGAACATATTTGAAGCAGTACTGTGTTGATCTTGCTGATGCTATCATAAATTGATAGAATACCACTTTTAGCAAGCTTAGGGGAGGCAAGACTAAGCGTAGGAGAATCCTACAGCACTGCCTAATAACAAAAGTCTTCTAATGTATATGAAATCTTGCCAGCGGCCAAATAATGCGTTTATGTTTTAGCCTGTTACTTTGTGAACATCCTGCCAACAGAGCGTGAACCTCGCTTCTATCTTAAGCTCGACTATCAGAGTTAACAGAGAACCTCCCATTGCTCCCAAATATCTGTATTAATAAACTGTGTAAACAAAACTTTTGTGGATACCTCACTGGATCTGAGGTCTTATGGAACTGTTGCTGATTAAGGAGTCTCTTTACTTAACATTTGTCTTTCACATTTATTTTTCAAAGTATTTCCGTAACAGACCAGTGTGACTGAAGTTTCCTGACCCTCTGCCAATCACAATATAACCTTCAAAGGGAAGAGATAACCTCCCACTGAAGTAAGATACGAAGAAATGTTCTTCAGAAGAAAGTCCAGTAAAATTCAAATAGGAAGCGCAAAACTGGAATTGGTTTAGAGGGCCAAATACTGAGATTAATTTAACTCTTTAACTAGTTAGTCCCATAGCAAAGGGGCTGATTTAAATCAGAGTTCCACCTACCCAGCCATGCTGCAGGGAGCAAAAGCAGGATGAGATAAGCCCTTCTGTGGCAGACACTTTGAAAGGCAGTGAGAAGCAAGGATCTTTCAGCTAGGACTGCTTGATGTTTGTCAAATGGGAAGAGCCGAGATAAGCAGGACCTTATTTGCATTATAACTGAGTGAGCAGTGAAGCTTTGGTCCCTTGAGGTATTCTGATACACTGATATTTATTTCCATCCCAGATCTTAAAGAAATTTGGAACATCATGTTTTGTGGTTTGTTGGGGCTTTTTGTCTTTTTTTTAAATTAACAATTCCTAACGAACATGATTTTAAATGGATGGATTGTTTTGATCCATTTTATTATCAGGTTACATTGCCTCTTGAGCATGGCAACCTATGTGCCTTGTGCCCAAATTCTTCCCGTGTCCAGGTTTTCTGGTGGGATGACTTTCCATTTCAGACACCCATGTACTGTATCTAGATCAAAGGGGTGAGAGAATATTAGAAAGTTTAGCAGGAAGGGCTACTCCTGTGAGAGCACCTATGACAATGATGCATCTCCATTTATAACCTTCAGAGAAAGATGATAACCTCCCCTGATTCAAGCAACCAAATCAGTGTTCTTTAGAAGAAAATTCAATTAATAGGGAATAAAAATAATTTTTTGTGCTTTACACAATTTTTGCTGAAAGGTTAATTTCCACTGAGTACATTTTTTTATCTATGTTTCTCTTCCCCAGACATACAGCAAACTGACGCTGTTTAATTGGTGAGATACTCAGATAGCTTCAAGTGCTATAGTCAGTAGTCTTAGCAAAACATCATTAGGGCCTTTGTCTATTTTCAACATTCATTTTTACCTTCTCATTTGTTTGCTTGTTTTTGTGAATTGCATTTACATAACTCCTTAGAAACCTGACCTTTTGGACTGAAAGATGAAACTCTTTGTCATTGCTACATGGTGGTCAATTTTATTTTTTCCAATTCTGAAGGGAAACAGCTCAGAATCAGACGGTGGATGGTCCTTGCACAAAACATTGACAATGACATATTTTCTGATTTTGAGTAACCTCCAGGAGCGTGTGTGTTCATTTAGAATATGTGTCTGCAAATACGGCTCACAACCTCACTATCTACTTTGAGTGGAGGAAGATTAATTAGTCATCCCTGTTAAATGCCACAATAACCCACCATTGTTTTAACCAGCATCAGCCTTGATTTACAGATGTGAAACCAAAGAAGAAACTGCTGCCCTTCTTGCCTAATATTTGGTCTAAGCAGCTAAACATAATGCTGTGTTCCTTTTCGTGTATCAAATGACATTTTATTTATATGGGTCCAGAGCTTGCTGAAGTTTGGAGGAGGAAGAATGGAGAGAGACTGTACAATAAATGACAGTTCAGAAGTTAACAGATTAAGACCATAGAATCCTCATTATCTGAATAGCTTTTTTTTTTCACTGGTAGTCACATTTTATTTTGCACATTCTTCAAAGATTGAATTCACCTAAATTTACCAACTTTGCAGTAAGAAACTTGTCTTATTCTCTAACAGAAGATAACACAGATTTAAGTGAGGCAACAAAAACACTCTTATGACAAATGTTTAAAATTAATTGTTGTCCTTGAATTTTTTTCCTTGACCAACTTTCAAGAAGGCCACTTAATATTCTGTTTTGATATTAAACTCAAGGGAATATGCAAGGAGAAAAGAGGAAGAAATTCCAGCTTGTATCTTTAAAGCTATGGAATGGTGTAAATTATTACAGTGGTTTCACATTTTCATGGGATCAAGGCAACAACAGTAAGCTCATAAAACAGATACCACTAATTATGCAGAGGAGAAGTCATAAAGTCACTGATGGAAGTATGTTTTATATTCATGAACACATCATTAAAATTTTAAGACACACTATCAAATTCTACATTTTAATACTACACCCAACAGCATTAAACCCTCCCAACAAGAAAATCAGAATGTTTAATGATTGTGTTTGTCACACAGGTTTCATATGTCTGCTGTTGAAGCAGATGTAGTCTTTTCTGTTACTGGAAAGCTTTTATCACTGGACAATTAAAAATATTATTTTTATGCAGTTTGAAAACTAGATATGACAAAAAGGAAACAAAACCACCAAAATGTTAGGAATGTTTAATTGCAGAAATATTTAAATTTAGCCAATCACATAAAATCTTTTTATAGTGTTGTCAATTTGTTTTTACTTCTCTTGTATTTTATTTTAATGAAGAAGAGGTTTTAAAGTAACAGGATAGTGATTTAGGCATGCTGCAAATGGCTGAAATGTTAGGTATTTCAAAGGAATTTTTAAAGTAAACGAGTCTTTAATGTAGCCATTTAAGTCAAGGGCAAAATGTAATAGGAAATATTTCAGGATCGCTGGCTTGGCTGAAACTCTTGGAAGACCAAGGAGTGTCCTGTATGACGTTCATTACTGTCAGGAAGAGACTGAGGCTACTGTGAAAATACACATATGAAAGGCCCCAAGTTTTCTGATATTGAAAGAGGTGCAACAGATGGCAAATAGATGTATTCTTGTCAAGACATCGATGGCACAAGTGACACTTTCCAAGATAGTTCTTGTGATTTACAAGCAAGAGTCCTGGTTTTGGCTTTGGGCTAACAGAAGAAATAGCTGTAGAGTAGTACATTCACATCTGATGCCCCTGTCCTACCCCTGGTGTGGGCACACAGTCTCACTGTTCTGCTCCCCTTCACAGTGAACTGTGCTGCTTCTTATATCTGGGACCTCCAGAAATAACTACCTCTCTAGAAAGGCTGGGCACAGTCAAGGAAATTAAGAGTCAGTCTTATTTGCCAGGATTAGTAACTAAAAACTCAAATACTTATTGCTGCATTTAAAGGACTTTTTTTTAACACTTAACAACAGATCAAACTAGACCCTAAACTGGTCTACCTCTAGTTAATTACTACATGACATTCAAGTACCAGCTAATACCATAGTTAAACATTTATCTGACAAAACTCAGGAGAGAGCTTCAATTATTAATATGAATTTCTTAAAGTGAGTTCTGATAGGACTCAGTGAAGACTTCTGCCTAAAAAAAATCAATGGCTAAATGTGGTCTAATATTAGGTCTCTTCTAAACCTTTCTTCCTCCAGAGCCAATATTTGGCCTACACTATCTGCCAGCATCTTTTTAATGAGAAGCACACATCTAAAAGCTCTCACAGCTCTCAAAATTTAGGAGTAAATATTTTTAAATTAAAACCGTATGCTAAGCAGTGCAGATTTGCTGGTGCAGATGTTATTTTTGGCTCATTTTTTTTAACTGATTCGTAACCAACGTACTTCAGCCTATTCCAAATTTATTAGTAGTATTCTGAATACCACAACTATAATGAAAGAAGTTAATAGAATAATATCTCAAGATATTGTAGGCACTTTTCTACTTAGCAGCAAAGTCATCGCCAAAATTCTGTGAATAAGATGTATCCTCAGGACACTATAAACAACAAAAGAGAGAAGAAGAGAAAATGGAGATAAAAGTTGCTTAAACAGAGCATGGGACAAGAAGGACCATTTTGCATGAAATTCTACACTCCACCTTTCTCAGGAGACTCACACAATCCTCTGGCATTTAATTCATGATTGCTTTATGTAGTTTCTGCAAGTCAGAGTGCAGTCATGTCAGCTTTGGGCTTTTTTGTTGATGGTGGTCCAACATTCATTCTAATTGTTTAGGATTCACAGCTATTTCTATTTGTGCTGTTTATATTCATGCCCGATATCCTCAGTGTCATCCCTGAAAGAAACTGAAGTCTCTGGTGAAGGTCACAGAGTTTTCCATATTCTGCTAATTCTTAATTAATTCAGATTTAGTGGATTCTCTGGTTGTGAGGGACCCTGTTATCAACCTTATTATATTGACCAATGATTCATTGAGGAAGATATCATGTATTTTTTCCATAAGTAGATCTAATAAGTCTTATTCCTTCAAATGTTGGTTATTCTTGGGATCTTGAAACCACACTATTTAGAAAAGTGAACTTGTCTTTTGGTTGTACATAGAAAAACACTATCATATTTTTTGGATTGCAAAAATTAGATCAACTCAGTTTAACATCATAGTGGACAGTGCAGTGACAGAAGGCTTGAAGTACAGAGCTGCTGTTCATGCTGTTTACAATGATCTGTTCAGGTATTTTTCTTGGACACCAAAATTGTCAATTCTTAGTTCAAGCATGAACAAATCCTCTTTTTTAGCTGTATTTAAATAAGGTGACTGGACTTTTACTTTTTGTGGTTGTGCTGTTCTTCCTGTTGTGAGGATCTACTCTGTAAACAAATGCTTTTTATTTTGCTTACCAGATAGGCTTAATATGGGACCAATTTTTAGCCCAAAACTTACTTAGAGAATTGAAATACTAAACAATTGTGACACTGTATAAAACAATTTTTTTAAGCAAGCCAAGAAATGTGAAGTTTGAGAATGAGAACCTCCTCAGCCACAGAAAGACATGAAAAGAAAATAATAGACTAAAATCAGTTAATTATACATGAGATTACAAAGGGAGTCTGAACACAGGTTTAGAAAAATGTCTGGACACTAAGGATCCAATCCACTAAATATCTAAGAATTGTGTTTACTACTATGATAAGTAGTCCCACAACTCCTAGAGAACTGATAAAGGCAGCAAATGGCAAAAGCAGTTTTTGTAGGGTCAGGTCTTTTGGCAGAACTGCACAGGGTTTGCACATTTCCCATTTTTATGTCTTGAAACATTTTTGTTTGAGGTCTTTCTGTTAAGTTTTGCCAATTATACCTTAGGCCTACATAAGATACTTTGCTATGTTCGATGCTGAAACAATAGCTTCTCAAATTTTCAAAATGTCTTTAATTACTAGAAAACTGTAAAGTAGAAAAGCTAAGTTGTTATGGGGTTCTTACATATTTTTAAATTGTTTTCCCAAAATTGTGGATGTTTTGCAGAGTGTCACCTTTTTTTGAAAAGAAACAAACCTCAAACCTGCAGGTCATTCATTTTTATTGCCCTCTGGAACAAAACAGAAACATGCAAGCAATGGAAAATGTCAGAACCAACATTCTTATTGAATTGTTTAAAAAGTCCTGATATTTTGGTGAGAAAAGATTCAGGAAAAAACCCACTTTTGACTGGCATGTTTACAGACTGTCATTCCATAACCAGAAGGATATGTATTTAAACCAGATAATTCCCTTTACTAAATCTAATAACAGCACCTTGCTAGAGACACTGGCTAATCAGTCAGCAACTAAATCTAGGCCTAATTTATCAGACAAACTTCATTAAATAAATTTTATATTGTACACTGCACAAAACCAAACTCAATAATTGGGATTAATTGCCACCTTCATTCATTTTAGCAAGGTCAAGGGTTAAACAGGCTTGGAGAATGATCTGACCTTTCATTGCAATTCTGCTTTCACTGAAATTTTTAGCTGTTAAATTCACAACTCCTGTAGGTTTTACAGGAGATTGCCACAAAACAGATTTTGATGCTGTATGGTATTATCCATGCCTCGCTTTACCCAGCCATGAAATAGTCAGACATTAAGAAAAAGCTGCTTTGAAAGGCAATGTGAAAATCATGTTGAAGGGTGAGTTTTTCATGTTTTGATGTTTTTTTGCTACAGATTAGGAAGTAAAGCTGAAAAATCAGTCACATTAAAAAGAGAAAAGATAAGCTTAAATTTTATGTTTATAGATAGAAAAATTTTAAATATAATATTAATTGCTGAAATTTTCATATAAAATATTTCTCTATGGTTTATAATTTCAACTTTTAATGAAAATGCCCCTAAACAAAGTATTTTCAGCCAGAAACTTGTCTGGTTTTGGTTATTTGGGAGGGAGGAGGTTGAGGAAGAATTAAGATTTTACAATATGGGTCTAGAAGTGCTCTTCTGCACTTGGTTATGTATGTTTAAGACATATCTTCCTCCTGGCATGGTTTTCGACACAATAACGGAGCAATGTTGAGAAACATGCTATTGCTCTTGACTTAAATTCCCAGAATTGTCAATCTGGCAGCTGTCACAGTAAAACATTTACATAATTTTTAAATTACAGACAATTATACAAAACTCTTCTCCATCAAAGGATTCGTTTCTTTCCCCACCCTCCCCCTGAAGTCAATAGCAAAATGTCCTTTCCCAGCAGTGGGAAAAAGCGCCTTGGTTATACTTACAGAAGAGCACTGTATGCTTGAAATCGTATTTTTGCTTCTACCTAGCACTATGATATTTGAGAAAGTATGTTAGTAATGAGGATGCTATAAATAGTAGCTATGAAGTCTTTGATGGTAAGTACAGTTCATGCAGAGCATATATGGTGACTATCATGGAATGCTAAGAAGTAAACAGGCGATGATGGCTTTTTGGTTTTGTAAAACTGTACTGTAGACTCCCATGACTTGAGATGACAAGAGTTTTTTCAGATTAATTATTAATCCCTTTTTTTTTTTTTTCTGATGAGAAAAGATCAGCATTTTTCTAAATGAATGAAAATTGTAATTGTCAACCAAGGAAACACTGTTTTTCTCTTGTCCCCTTTTTCTTGCCATCATCCCTTCAGCTATATGAGAACTACATTTATTTACAACAGTTAGCATGAAACAACACAGGATTGCTCGTCTGTCACTGGTGCTGTGAATTTTTGGTGAAATCACAGACAGATGGATAGATGAATGCGATGCAAGTATGAATGAGCCACTATTGGTTTGATTTCAGATGATTTCAGGTGTATATGTGTGTATAATGTACAATGTTTATGTGTAGGCCCACACATACACACGTGCTGTGACTGGTGTTTGGCCGATAATGTGAGACAAACAAGTGAGAGAGAGAGAACCTGAGTGCTTTCTCTATATTTCATGCAATTATTCACAAATGTGTTCAGCTGTAAAAAGCTAAATCCAACTGCTTTTTCTTTTGCTAAGGCAGCTGTTCATATAGAAAAAAAAAAAAAAAGGAAAACAGACAAACCCAGCAACTTTTCTTTGATTTTACTGCAGGATACATGCTCGACTGCTCTTCTTGTGATGCCCACGGTGCAGTGGAACAGTGGACCTTGCCCTTTTTTGTAGTTAACTGGTGAAAAAGACTGTATCTGCTTATTCTCAGACATTAATACAGCTAAAGGAATAAGACATCAGAGGCCTGCAAATGAGAAGGTCTTTTTAAATTTACAAAGCATTTGCTCCTGAATCCACCTCAGCCAGTTTGGGGAAAGCGCTTTTGGCACCAAGTCACCCTTCAGGGAAAGACTGATAATGATCACTAGAGACATACTACGGGCTCCTGCCTCACTCACTTCAAAGGCCTTCTCTCTTAATCAACATTAAATCATCATTTTGCCTCGGATATAGGGACAGCTGTACACAATCTATTTGTTTTAAAACAGATTAGGAATGGGTTCTCTGCCAGAGTATAAGCTGCATGATAAATGTACTTTAAAGCCATAACTAGGAAAAAACATTGCTCCTTTCGTTAGTTAGATTCCAGTACTAGCTGAGAACTCACATTGTCCCGGGACTGGACCCTTCTTCAGTTGTTTGGCTGTCCCCAAGAGCATTCAGGCAATATGACAAGTTCAAAAAAATCAAGTGTTTGTTGATCTTAGCTCTGTCTTCTGCTGAATTTTCTGTGAAAAGCAATAGTCACAGGAAGTAGTATAAGATTGTCTAGATCTGCTTTCTTCTTCATTTTTTTTAATCTCAGAGTTAAAAACCCTATTTCATCCACTGACAGTCTCACAAGGTGACAACAAAGGCCTTTTATTACCCAATTAAAAGTTGATGGCCAGATAGTTGTTAAATAATTAAGTAAAGGCCCTAAATTACAGGGGGGAAAAATCCGTTCTCTTGATCCATGCTGGAAATATATTTATATGGTTGCTAAATATCTCTCTTTAAGCTGTTTTTCTTGCACAATACAAATTCACTGGAATGTGCAAAATTTAGAAGAAAAGTCTAGCAACTAGCCATATTTCCAGAACAGGACAGTAGTTATTGGAAAGCAGTGGTTCCCAGAAAAGATGTGGGAGTCAGAATGAGTGCACAAAAGAATATCATTCCCAGAACAACGTTGTGATGAAACGAGCTACTCAGTTTTTGTATGTGCAGAGACAATATTGATCATGGAAGACTGTAATTGGTCCTATTTTCCACATTTTTTAAAAAAAGATATTTAAAATTAAAATATAAAAATATTACAAAGAATATGGCTCACAGTGGGAAACTTACTATGTTCAATCTGCATTAAAAAAAAAAAACCAACAAAAAGATTGGCATACAAAATGATCACGTGACACTAACTCCACAGAGAGAAAACTGCGCTTTCTAATATTTCACATATTAGAGAAATGCAAAATTAATTTAAGAAAGTTTAAGCAAAAGTGAGACAAGTTCAAATTAAAAATGAGGTCCAGCTTCTAAGAGGGACCAGTAGAAAAATCTATCAAATGAACTGGTACCTTCTGAACTTGTATTTCTTTTCTTGCTGTCCTTAAGCCAAAACCAGTCAACTTTTTGGAGGGCTATATCCTAGCCAAGCATTAGCTGCTTTAATTCAAATCGCACTCCACTCAGAAGAAGCTGAATGAAGTGCAGTGCTTTTCAAAATTAAGAGTGATATAACCAGATAGGGTGATCTAACAGCTCATCTTGAGCTCTAGCTTCCCTCAGATGTCCTTGATTCAAGTACAGGTGACACTGCATGGCATTTTCACACATCTGCCTTAACTGTGAGTGTGAATCATAGGCCTGTGCATGTGAATTTCTGTGCTAGTGGATGTCACCAGTTACACAAAAAGAACACATGCAAGGGATTGCGACGGTTGTGTCAGCACAGAGTGACAGTAATTCCTATCTATTTGTCTGGACACTTTTCTAAAGCCAAGAAAATAAAGTACTAAAACCAAAAATTCATGGTTTGCATGTTTTTATGATAAATCACAATTTTGCTTTAAGCATTTTTCTCTCTTTAAATATTCAAGACAATGAATGAATGTCTGTTCTTGATATTCTTATGACCAAATTCAGAATATTCTAGTCTAAAAGAAGTCTATCTGATTGATATTTCTGTCTTTTCATATACATATATATATATATATATATATATATATATATATATATA
>VZTH01011147.1:256980-296273 GCA_013397815.1 Aleadryas rufinucha
GAATGTATGTTCTATTTTGTGGCAAAGATAATAGTAGATGAAGTTTGCCAGGAAACTGGAACCCTCTGTAGCAAGGCAGGTATTACCACTGACTTCAATTTTCACACTGTGTTTATGATACGGTGAATAGGGAGTAAATGAGAAATGCACTCTAGATTCTTTATATAGGTGCTGTTATAAAGAATATTAGACTTCCAAGAAGCTACAGTCAGGCATGGAAATAAAGGGAGGAGAAAAGATGAATAGACTAAATTTTATATAACAAGCAGTAGAGGGAGTCAGCTAAGCAAAGGGAGATGGGATATAAATGCAATAAAAACTGGGTAAATTTTTGACAAAAAAAAGATTAAAGATTAAGAGGGGAAAATCCTAGTACATGGAGCAGAAGGAAACACACCATGTGTGGAAAAACTGCATCTCATGTAGAAAAGGGCTTCACTCACTAGAGCAGAGTGAGAGTATTATGCTGAATAAAGAGAGGCCTGTTCCTGTCCTGCCAGAGAACCTATTTTTCAGTGGATGAGAATGCACCAGATGATCGAGCAGGATGCAAGGAAGGAAAAGCCATATAAAATGAATCCTATACATTTGAAAAACAACAGAATGCAAATCAAGGCAACATAAATTATAGCGAGGGAGTGAAAGTTACTCCAGGGGTTTTATCCCCCTGCCCCCACAGGATACAAGCTATTTCCTTTGAGTTTGCAATAGTAATTTCAAAATGCTACTCCTGGCACTGTCTGAGCCACATGTATTTTCAGCACTTGGCAAGAAGACATCTAGGAGATAGAGGTTGTTTCTTTACTTGGGAAAGGGAATTAGACTTCTTGCACTGCGACAGTAAATAATGCATTTCTCCACTGATGTCACCACTGCACAGACAACAGTAAATTTGGCATTTCCTAATTTTTTGCTCCTTGACTTTACTACCTAAATAACTTTCTTTTTTTCACTGAGTAATTGTCCACATGGAGTCCATTTTTATTGTGCGCGTGCTCATGGCTAGCTCAGGCACAGGGAGCACGTACAGTCCAAGAATGGACTACATGTGCATAACACATTTCAAAGAAGTACAGTTCCTGAGAGGTAAATAACTCCTTATTGGTGTGCAGTTTTGAGTAAATTAAGGGGGGATTGTCTGACCATTGACAATGCAAATTACTAATCTTTGATAAAGTGCAGTGGACAGACGGGGTTCTGATTTCTCAACAAATGTTCATGACTAAGTAATTCTACAAAATAATTTGAGACAATTAATACTTTGATAGGACTGAAAACTTATGTCCCTTTCTAAAGTACATCACACTGACTGAAGGTTTCAAAATTAATTTCCAACAATGTCCACCAGTATATTATAGTTCTCAAATATCTATATCCTATATGTTATATAAAAATGCTAAATGGTGCTCACAATTAACAGTAATGACACTGGAAAAGGCTATGGCTTTCATTTATGAAAGCAGTTACAGGACATAGGAATAGCCATTCTGGATTAGATCGAAGCCCCTGCCTGTAACAATGACCAGTAGCAGATGTTACAGGAATAAAAGAAAGACATGGCAACCCCTCCTTTTCTGTGCAATCAGACACTGTAAGTCTATACTACCAGGCTTTCCTGTGAAAGGGCACATATGTAAGAAGGTAGCAACTGGATGATATTTACCTGTTTATTTACGGAATTCTGTTTTCCAGAATTCTGTTTCATGCTGTGAAAGATTGCAGCCTCTTGCCAGAAGACAAAAAGGGATTTTATATATCACCGATATTTTCTGACCAAATAATATCATCCTCTTCAGAAAAGATATGGTATGCTGAATGCCAAGATCAAGCAAAAATCCCAAAGTTTAAATCTGAATTTATTCCTATTATATCTAATGAGACAGCTGAGATTGCTGTGTTCAGTGTCAGGGTATAAAATTCACAGACCCAGCTAGATAAATGATCCTTATTAAACAGGCAAATTGCAACTTTGATTTTTGGTTTTATCTGGTATTAAAGGTAAAAGTAACGTTCAATTTGCGAAGGATTAACCACTTCAAGTTTGTGTATTTTTAATTACTGAGTGATGTCATTTCTTTCTTGTGGGAAGAGACTGGTGTTAGCTATAGTTGGACATAAGAAATATGTTTCTAGTAGTTTATATATTTCCGGTCTTGCTTTGTCAGTAGCTATAATTTTGAAAAATTGGTAAACTTAAAAGAATTCTGATTGATAGTTTCACTTTCAAGTAGAGACCAATGGCCATCAACATGCAGTATCACACAGCTTGGAAACTTGAAAACATGTACCTGACAGATACAAATAAGGAAAAGGGAGGAATCTAAATCATGGCTAAACTGTGTCTGGTTTGGATCTTGTTGCTCTTTCTAAGATCTGATTAAGAGAATCTGAGCAGGCAGGTTTGCTTATAGGAAGCTATTCTGCAAATTATAATGGGGAGCTCAGAGCCTCAAACTGTCATGAAGTTGCTTGAATTCACTGTTGTGTCTGGGCACCAACTTGGAGACGATGTCAGGACTTGTGTGGAAGCAAAGTGAATTGATGTTCACATCTTTCGGTTTATGTGCCTCCCTAGATGAGAAAGGGTTAAGCATGAGATAGGGATGCATGTGAAAATATATGGGTGTAGTAGGAAAAAAAAATTCTCTTCTAGCTTGAGCCACTCCATCTGTTCCCTTAATTCAGTGGCAGACCTTGATCGGACCCTGGGATCCGCTAGTCCCACACTTCATACAGCTTCTCTCTGTAAATTAAGTTGTTGGCCTGTGTTACTGAGGGTTTAGGAAGGTGAGTGATGACCTTGGTTTGAGTATGTTTGTATAGAAACATGTCACTGTAGGGTGATGTCTTTCCTCCAGGGACATAGGGCCCAATACTAACCATTTGTTAAGAAAATACCAAAGCTAAACATATCCAGTGTATGAAAGGATCCAACACCCTTGCCAAGTGTAACTTACACTCATCTTTGAAACATCAATGTACACAGTATTTTAAAGGTTATTTTTAGCACTTGTCTTTTAAACTGTTTCCCATCTGATGTTAACATCTTGCAACTTTCAAACTGAGTTATTTTTATTATTAAAATGGGAAAAGTCTTTAATATACTATACTATGGCAATATGTTTAATATATATTTTTAAAAGGAGATATAAAATAGTATTTATTCTCAAGAATCAGGATATATCATTCCAGAGAAATCCCACAATGCTTTCAAGTTCTGTGTTTCTTTATATAGCTAAGATTAAAAGTAAAATTTTAATGACAATATAGTTCTCCTTTATTCCCTCTTCCCTGCAGTATTTTCCCAGCAGTGATCTACGTTCCTAAGTCCTGATGCATGCATGTTGTTGTTGTTTGGAGAATCAGTTGTGGTTATTCAATTGTCTGACAAAGTTCTGTCAAATGACATGAGTTCTCTTGCAGCTTTATTGTGAAATAACAAGGTAAGAAGTTCAGTCAGATCAGTAGTTTTCTTTAGCTTGTGAAGTTCACCAGAAAACATGAAGAGATAAATTCAGATTAGAACCACAGTTTTCAAGCCAGGTAGTCTTAAACCTGAATTCCTAAATGTGGTTTTAGACTTGAACTTTAGGCATCTGAGCCTGAAAATGTTGGCCTTGTTTAATATTCCTATTGAGGATTGATTAATGTACAGTAAGGATGTTTTTCCATACAGCCAGCCTGTAAACATTACCTTTCTAAAGTTCAGCCCATACTTACTTGGTATATCTTTAAATAATTTATCTTCCTTCCCTACACTTTTAAAATATTTCTGACCATTTTAGTTTGTGAAACTGTTGTGAAACTGATCATCTGGTGCTAAAGTTCCTCTTGAGTGTGAGGGGTAGCTGGAGCAGGGGACAGCCTTTGTTTAAACAGAAAAGGATGAAATTTTAGCCCCGTCAGAATCAGTGGAAGCTTTGCTGCTGGCTTCCACATGGCCTGGATTTTACCCAGGTATCCACCTCTGGTCTCAAGTGATGTAAATCAAGCATGACTGCACCAAAGACTGTGAGGATGCAAAATGCAAGACTCATATGTGAAGTGAGATCAAGACAAAACCAGCCAGAAGAACTATGAAAAGGTGGTCAAAGGAAAGTACCTGTATTAGAGGAGGTACATTAAATGTATTTGAATATTTTCTCTGCTGCAAAATCTTCACCAAACGTGTTTCAGGAAATAGAGTCTACCACCATGTGAAACCATTCCTAATGGGTATATTAT
This sequence comes from Aleadryas rufinucha, assembly GCA_013397815.1. Taxonomy (NCBI): domain Eukaryota; kingdom Metazoa; phylum Chordata; class Aves; order Passeriformes; genus Aleadryas; species Aleadryas rufinucha. The sequence goes on from VZTH01011147.1 coordinate 261,205, forward strand.
AAAACGTAAGTTATAAGAATGCTGTATATGGGGGATTTTAGCTCTCCCACAATAGCTAGAGAAGCTACCTAAAACTGATGATGAACTATTTCTAAATGTCTCCTTTCCTCCGCAGTTAAAGAATCTTTTTGTCATATCCAAACGTCTATAAATTCCCAAGTCTTGCTCACTCCAGCATAAACAGAAAACCAACAATGTATTTTAGTTGCTCTTCTATTGCAACTGTGCCTTTTAATTTCATCTATTTAAAGAACTGTGTTAGATTGCAATGACAATGTAAAGAATGCACTCAAGTTCTTTAGCTGAAAATAATCTTTATTTACGATAAGTTTTGGATAATTTTTTTGGAAGCTGTCATTCCATTACTTTTCACATAAATCAAAGCAGAAAAGAAATGTATTTGAGAAGAAGTGGGAACTAAAGGTCATATCATTCAAGAAAAGGCATATGTTTTATTTGGACCAGCCCTGAAGAACAGAATGAAAGATTGGACAGATATCTGGAAAAATGTTCTGAATGTTTTCTGGGTGAGAAACACTTTTAATTTAATAAATTAATAAACTTTTAAATAAACAGAATAAAATGTTAAGTGCCTTTTGTTCTATACTGAGTGCAGAGAAGAAAATAACAAACCCTTTTAAGAGCAGGCAGGATATTATTCCAAGAATATCTTCAAGAGATGCAAAAACATGGTTAGAGGGCATTTAAGCAAAATGCTCTGCAGGAGTTCGGAGATAACCACCTGTATACTCCTCCTTCCAGAACACAGCTCCATTTTATGGCAACTCTCTGACTCTAATGGAAAGAAACCAAAACTTTTAAAACCCTCTCAACAGCAAAGAGGTCTCTAAATTTAAATTTTTTCCATCAGGAAGAGAAGGGTCTTATGAAATCTGTAGTGCTGTCAGCCAAACTCAAGAGGTGTGTGCTGGAGCTGGTTATCAGCTTGATCTTAGTTGTAATTAACATGATGGGCTGTGAGCTGCAGCAGTGGATAAGGTGGGCTCTGAGGATGGTTTGCTTCCAAGCAGAGAAGCTGGTGGGTGGGTGAGGTGGTCGCCTCTGAAACTGCCTTAGCTTGTGGCATCAAAACCTATAGGATGGGGATCTTGCTCTACTGAGCTGATCAGAGCTCAGATTTCCTTCTCTGTCCTACCTCGTGTGGGCTATTTCCCTTTAGCAGAGGGTTTCGTTAGCTTTTCTTCTTCAGAGAGAAGACAGACACAGAAGTCTCCCGCTAATTAGAAAGCTCCTCACCATTTGTGCTAGCAGAAAATCCCACAATCTGGCTAAAAATTGAAAACATCAGATGCTGGAAGACGTGCTGGATCTGCAAACACTTTTCCTACAACAAAACCTCCTATTTACTAGGGACTCTTCAAGTACTCAGTCACCATCCCTACCTGCAGAAGGAAGGTACTTCCTCACCTGACATCACTCCAATTGTCACACAGATGGAGAACCTTTACGTTGGAGAACAGCTGCTCTTTCTGCTTCTCTGTTTCTTGCTCTGTTTCCTGCCATTGCTTTTTGCTGCCTGGTCTGAGGAAGAATGAAATCCTACTGGGACAGTGATTAAAAATAAAACAGTGAAGAGCTACTTGAATTTATTTCCCCTTACCCCTACTTTTCCAAGAGCTCTGGTAAAGAACAAAGTGAATGCAGCAAATGGGATAATAAGCTCTACATTTTGAAGCATTTTGAAAAGAGATGTTAATATTAAAGGTCAGCATTACCTTGCTCCTCTTTTTTCTTTCTTTGAGTTGTGTGGATTTGGCATAATTCTAAGATATTTTTTACAATATGTTAGTTTATCTCAGTTTAACAACCAGAAGCTTCCTTTCCTTAGGGTCAGTTACCATGTGCTCCCAAACCGAGGAGAGGTTCATGGGCTGAACAAAAGCTGTTTACAGGTGACACTTTAAGTGAATTTACAAGCCCGTTTGAAGACTTCAGTGAGTTCTTGTCCACAAGAGCTCCTGGTGTGGCTTGTCATCCACTTGCCAGATATGTGTATTTTTAAACTGATTGATGCAAATCTGAGAAAATACTGGTTTCATGGGATTTTGCTACTCTTTATCTTGATAACCTATCAGTAAAGCAACATTTCTAGCATTCAATATATTATTATATTCATCACTTGTACGGTAACTTTGATGAATAATTTTTTGCCTTAGTTAGTACCAGCATCCCTAGATGCTGTATCTTTCCATAACCACAAGACCTGAACAATCAGGGGGACTAAAAAAAAAAGCAGTGGCAGGAAGGATATGTAAAAGGTCTTCTTGCATTGTGTTTCTTAATGTTAAATGTAGAGGAATAAAAGAAAAATGAATTACACCCTGAACACTTCAGACTTTATTTAAATATTTGGGAACAAAATGGTATATACCTATATTTACTGCGTCCTTTTACCTATTTTTGTTATTTAAGTAAAGTATGGCTTACTCAATTATGTCACCTTCATATCCTCCCTAGAATTAATTTTTTTGGTAAAGAATAAAAAGTGTATGACTCTGTAGCACTTGCAGACAGGAAAATAATGGTTTCAAATTTTAAACCAGATTTTCTTCAAATGTATTTTTAGTCATATTTTTAAGGTAAAGTCTGCAGATGTCAAGCAATGTTCATCTGCATGTCTGTGAATATATTTCTATTTTACTAAGAGTTTAATTTTGCTTCTCAGTATTCCAAAGCTGTAGGCAAAAATACTGATGAAAAAGATGTATTTCTATGTGAAAAAAATGGCATTGTAAACAGAAAACAGGCTGAGCTTTCAAAATCCAGATTTGGACTCAATTTTTTTCAAAATTGATAATTTATTTTCCTTTATCCTCTTTTAGGGATTAAATTAAAGTGTGAAATTTTGGCACAATTGACACCTGAGGTTGTCACACTGTTTTCCCTGACTGGGGTGTTTGGATTTGCATTCTGATGAACTTGTTCTAAAAGAAATTATATTTGCTGGCAGGCTATCTGAGTTTTTCCACAGTGCATTTATTTTTTTGGAGATAATTTGTTGTGTCTGTTAAGACTCATTTAAGAAAACCCTCCAGCAGTGGAGTATCTAAAGAGCAGTTACTTTTCTGCTCTTTTCCCTTAGAACTGAATTCAAGTTGAATTCTAGTTTTATTACCCTTTCCCTCCGCTGCATGGCAAACCCCTGGAGAAATGCTGGCATCTGGGGATGTTACCATAGTAATGTAACCGCAAGACCCCACTTCTGCACAGCGAGGGGAGACACAGCAGAGGGGAATGAGTAAGAGCTGGGGGAGAAAGTGGTTTGGAGAGACAGAAACCGAATCATCCTCCTCTCAATTTCTTTTTCTGTCTTGTGGCACTACACATACATATTCCCCCCCTTCTCCTTGAAACAGGGAAGAAAAAAAAGTAGGCTAAATCAAGAGCACCGGTGGTCATCACCAAACCGAAAGCAGCACTTGGTCCTGCCCCTGCAGCCCCGGCACTTTGGGGTGTCAGCTCCAATGTACAGCAGCTGAACCACCATGATAATGGCAAAGAGGAGATCATTGCAGGAGGTTTTGTTGTCCATACAGAAACAAATCCTGAAAATTGTCTACAAGAGCAACATTAAAGAGATGTTAAAATTGAAAAATCTGGGCTTTGAAAATGGAAACATCAATTTTATATGCTCATATTTTTCTACAGTTTGAACTCCTCAATCTTAGCTGTGTTATAATGTGTCTGAGCATTAAGATGTGACTTTTAGTTTTGCTAACTCACAAGTTTTTAAAATTACTACCATGAAATTTTTATCATAGTAGTGAGGTCCACATATTCAAACAAGGAACTTTCCAGCATAGAAACACTTGTGATAAATTTGAAGCGATTATCTTTTCTTTTAAGTTACTTTTTAAACTGTAACTTCAGAACTAATTTGAAGACTAATTTTCTTCTTAATTCCCCTGTAAGGGTCACCAAGATTTTGAACTTGAGAAAAAAAAAAATACAATCAGAAGCTAAGCCAATAGTAGTTTAAGTCTGTTAATGCTTTCCAAGCTCAGAAAAGTAATAATTTCAGCCATCTGACTTCTATAGTGATGGCAGAGTGAAAAATTTATTAAGAACAACTGAAATTATCATAAACTTTTCAATAATGCTGAAATTTTAATTGAAAATACTTTTTATACTGCATGACTTTCAATAATGATCTTGGGATACAAAGATAAGTAGGAGAAATTAACATAATACAGTGATGAATCACTTGTTTCCTATTAATATTACAGAAAATTTTACTGAAATTGTAGGGGGTTTGACCACCAATATGAAATTTTGTTTGCTTCCTTTCGATTCAACACTTTCATAGTTGAAATTAATAGCTCTTGAATAGCATAAAAAGTGTGAGGGGGAGCAGTGGTTTATTTGAGGGGTTTCTATTGCCACCTAGTGGCTCCCACGCCCTTCCCCTGCCCTGTGCACTAGCTCAGGTTCCCGAAAACTTCTTAGTTGTCAGGAGCAAATGCTTTTGTTAACTGACAAGAGAGAGAGGTGCAATTTTTTAAACTTTCTAGACATAACAAAAAGAAAAGCATGAATTTAAATTTCCTCATTATGTGGACTAAAAAAAAAAAAATTCTTTGAGTAACTAAGATATCCCCCAGCTGACATAAATTAAGAACCATACAGTAACTTAGTAATGAACATTACTTTGAAAAAGAGAAGTTTATACAAATGTGCTTTTTGTTGTTGCTGTTGTTTGAAACAGATGATATGGATTTGATGGGATTCTGTCCTGCCTGAATTTTCATCTCCTGAAGGTCTTGCAGATTTCTGTTGAACTGATACATTTTTATCTCTGGAGCAAAAACTACTCATACTCTTATAAAAAAAAAATAGAAGTTCATGTTGGTCATGACAAGGTATGTTGAGATAAACTGTAAGAAATATAAAGTCTTCAGTTTTCTTTATTTTTTCTTGATAATGGTAAATATAAAAAAATTTTCTGGGCTTTCACCCTTGCACACTGACATCTGAGAGCTAAAGCAGAAATGAGTAAGAGTCTCAATACCTCATACTTATGCCACTATGAAGTCTGAGGTTTCACTGAAGCCAGTGGAGGTACTCATGTCTATGGAGGTAAGACTTGCTATAAATTAAATTAGGTTGAAACCCACAAACCTGAATAAAATCCAGAAGCTTTTCATTGTACCTGGTCTCATGTGGATAGTACAACATTGCAATGTAGATTATAATACATAACACCTGTATGTAAGAGCTCCTTGTATCAGAGTTTCACTTCTCCATGAAACAGTTTCTCAAAATATGCTTCCTCTTGTGTTAAAAACTTTCCTCTATAAAATTTGCAATTTTTTTTTCTTTTTTTTTTTTTTTATTTCAGTATAGGCTAAAAATTGTGATTTTATTTCTTGGAAGTTCTATTTTAATGACAAGTAAAAATTTCAGGGATTAATTTTTGCCTTCACTGCTTCAACAGAAATAGTGTGTTCTGAGTGATAACCACTCCTCCTTTTAAAATAAACCACACACTTTTGTCTTGGCAGACACTCAGCTCTAGAACACTTATCTGCTTGTAAAGTTTTCCTCTGCATACGTGGTCACTCAGTTTAAACACATTTTAAAAGTATGGCACAAACTACAGAATGGAAAAAAGTGTGAAGGCTTTGATAATATATTCTATCTTTACTGTGTGAATATGCAGCTAACTTGCTCTTTTCTGGTGAATGATTCATTCCTCTGGACTTGATGTGTCTTTCAGTCACAAGAATTGCCCATCTGAAACTTTGACTTCCTACAAATGGAGGCTTTTCTGAATCTTTTTAATGCACAAATTGGCTGGGAAAACGACTGCTAGGAGCCTGACAGGGAACTCGGAGACATGCATTAATTTTCACATTCAGGCACAGCCTTCCTCTGTAACCTTGACTACTTCACTTAGGCTCAGATTTTCAACACTTTTAAAACACTTTGAGAGGTACTTTTAAAATACTCTTCTGCCTCTGGTGCCCACCTATAAAATAGCATGTTCCGCGGTAGCACTTGTATTGCCTGTCTTGTGCTTGTTTATGGAGGGTATTTAGGAAGAGCAAACACTTACCTGGCTCTTGTCTCTGCAAATCCCTCCGAAAGACTGAAACTTCTTGGAGGTTCAGCCTGTCCTCTTGCAAGAGGATCTACCTCAGTTACGACGAGGAGGCCCTGTACTGGGTTTAGACTTTGAGTCACTGCCACGTTTTAAGCAGTAAAATAGAACAGGAAACCAATCTGAGTGGTCATTCTTCAAACTGAGTGTGCCTTATTCACACTGAAACTTCTAATTGCAGAATGAGCAATTGCAATGATTCTACCCTAAAAATGAACACAGCTGATGGAAGAGACCATATGCTGCACTGAGTCTATCAGGGCTACCTGCCAACCCTGCACCCATGCTCGCTTGGCAGCTGCAGGACAGGAGCTAGGCTGATGTCCCTAGGAACAGTTGTATCTCCAGCAATTCCTGAGGAAAAGTAGAGCCAGTAAGAACCATCAGTGGGTTGAAATTCCAGTTTTCTTACTCAACTGCAATTGATCTACGTACCTAGATATATGTGTATACACACAAACATTCGAATCAGGAAAAGGTTGTCAAAATTCCTGGTTCACAGGGAAAATTTTCAGTGTTCTCTTGCATTATTTCTTCAAGTGTTTCAAAGTTCATCATTCCTATAGGATTTAGTAAGAAGATCAATTTAATATTAGATTTTTGCATCTTGCTTCTTTTTTTATTTAATTCTCTCTAGAGGCATTTTTTCTGCTGAATGTCCTGCTTATGCTAATGCAATAACCATCTTTGAAGCACACTTTAAGTGGTTTGTTTATATCATATTTCAGTTATTTTTCTGAGTAAATTTGAACTCTGGGGGTTTTTTGGTTGGTTGGTTAGTCAGTTTTTTGGGGTTTTTTTTCGGGAGTTTTTTGGGTTTGTTTTTTTGTTTGGTTGGTCTTTGTTTTTGTTGTTGCTGTTGTTTTTTGGGTTTTTTTAAATGGGAAACACAGCTTCCAAATGCAATGGTATTTTTTCTCAATTAACACAAGAAATAGACTTTATCAAGTTGTAGGTTTAAACTCATCTGTTGTGTTTCAATATGGTGAAAAGTAAAAATACCTTAGTTTTAGGGGTGGTAGTAGCCAACTGAAAAATTTTCCTGGTTAAAGACAGGAATCAATGAAAATGTGAAGTTATTGTTACAGCTCAGTCATGTGCTGTGTTTCCCAAGTGCTCTGCGCTGCCATATTAAACTGTGGTTTACAGGGTTAGGCACTCGTGCCAGGTAACTGCTATTCTGCTCCCACAGAGCAGTCACACGCCAGACAAATGTAAACTTTCCATGTGTGAGCATTGGAATGGCTCTGTTTAAGCTACAGAAGCCTAAGAAAAATTTCTGTGAGGACATAACATAGAAAAGCTTGACAGCTCACTGATGGGGTGAGAAGGTCACAGGGAAATGCTGGTCACTTGGATGACTGAGATTGTAAATATCTTTCTGAAAAGTTATGATGTTTTGTGCGTCTGCAGCGAGTGAGCAAAAAACAGAATGAGGCGTGTGGGAAAAGATTGAAAAGTCTGAGATACTGAAAAGTAAGTGCTTCTAGTTGCTCTCCAACAGGCTCAGTGATTGATGATGGGTTTTTCTGTGTCTCTGGGCTGCAGTGGGTACAGATGCTCAGCACTGCAGCCCTCTGGAGTGAACTCAGGCAAGTTCAGGAGTTGTGCCTCTCTGCACAGCAGTGTGACTGGGTCCTCACCAGACATCTCCTGGTACTGTAACCATATCGTGCTGTGTTCTGCAAATATTTTCTTAATGGCTTAGGATATTCTGGAAAATGGGAAAGACTATTTTTCTTAACAAAAATAGACATGATGATGGAATTTTTCTTCTCTGCTATCATTCTGGAAGTTAAAATTAACACTATAGCAGCTCCTAAGACACCTGTGCTACCAAATGGCAGTGTGCAGTTTATCTCTTAGGTAGCTCTGGGGAACACAGTGTTTTTGTAGTTCATTTGGGTTCTGCCTGGGATAGTCCCTGCTCAAAAAATATATCAAGAGGAATATGAAAGTCTGCTGCCTCACCGTTGTGAGATCTGCTCATTGTCCTCACCATGACCCAGAGAATGGACAAATAAATGTTATCAGGCTTCAGGCCTCCACCTCAGCTTCTCTCAATACTGATGTAGAAGGACATGAAGTCTCCCCTCCAGCAAAGTGCATAATCTGAGTAGGCAGGTGAGTAACCCCTTTCCTCCTTAGTGAGGCAAAGCATGTGTTTAAATCCTATTAAAGCCTGTGGGACTTAAACACATACTTAAAATTTGGTGGAGTTGAAAGGCAGAGGTGGAGTTGAAAGGCAGAAGTGGAAAATGAAATTGAAGAAATGCAACTCTGCCTGCTGGTTTTACAAAGGACTGACTGTATGCTCGCTGTATGTGGATTCTAGCTGCAGTGTTTTACTTACACAAGTGTCCCGATACAGACAGCTAACATCTATTACAGAGGATTGCCATGCTTTGCAAGTGGATTAGGATTTAGTTAGATCCTAATTGCCTTCATTACCCAGATGATTTGCCAAAGTTACATGCTAGGCACAAGAATGTGTTTTTCCTTCCACAAATTTTGGTCCCAGTACAAGTATTTGACAGAGAGAGAGAAATGTCAGTCTATTCTGATGATAGCTTGCATTTGGAATGTATATTTTCTGGAAACTCATCTCCAGGTAAATAAACTTTGCTAAAAAAAGCTCTCAAGCACCAAGCTTCAGAAGGAAAGTGAAGTGAAATCCCACACTCAGTGAAGAGATGTGTTATGGAATTTTTTTTTTTAATAAATATTCTTAGGTTAAAAAAAAAGCCCACACCAAAACCCCCAAAACCAACACTATCACTGATTTTTCTCTAGCTGGTGGTTCTGAAACCTACTCTGGGAACAGCAAGTCAAGCTGCTGAGATGGGGAAAAAAAGCACCATTGCTATCAGGCCCCCTGGGTTCTGTACTGCTTTGCTCTCTGATGACACACAGTTCATTTCCTGACCTCTGAGAGACAACAAGGGAAAAAAAAGAAAGAAAGCAAGCAACTCTTAATGCTAAGGAACGAACATGGAGTTCAAGTTGAAATATAGGGAAGAGAGTCTTTCAAAAGTTGTAGCTGTATTTAGCATCAGAGTTCATGAGATCCACATGTCCCATCTTCTTTTTCTACAAATCCCAGAGGGGAAAAAAAACATTTATTCTGATAGCCTGGAAGGAAAAAAGGTCTGTTCATCAATTTCCCCCCTTTTTAAGAGATAACCACTGACTCTACCCGTATGTTATCTTTATCCTGAGGCAGCAAATTTATCATAATTTATTCTGGTATATTCTAAATTTACCATGTTGATTACCACTGTATAAACAACGTCTGGCATTTGCCTCAGCCAAAGAATTGAGGCTGGCGCTGATTTGGACTAGAGATCTGTGGAAGAGCTTCAATTTACTGAAGTGGCTGTAATATCAGTACAAACACCAGAGATAGATAGCTAAGGATATGGTGGTTTTAAAAGGAAAAAATAAGGATTCTTCTCCTATGTGATGCTAATGAGCCACTTACTGAAATGTATCTGTTTGGAGAGGGAAGTCCAAATGACACAAGGTTAAAAAACATTAGAAAGTGGTCTGCAGGAACAGCTGACTGGCCTCCATCCTGGAAAAGCTGCTCTTAATTCTTCTTAGGTATCAGTGGTTAAGGTTTAGGAAAGTCTTTATGTAATTACTGCATACAAATACGAGTAACATGAAAGGATTCTCATAAGGTTGGACTGAAACCAGTCCTAATCTTCGGGGACTAAAAAAGGAATTTAAAGGAGGACCAAAAAAAGGGGAGAGACTGTCTTAACTAGAATAAGTTTCTATTTACAGTAAAAAAAAGAATTATATGATCAATTGGCCAAACTGCATATTTACTGAAAAATAGCTGAGACCCCCATGCAAGCAAGTAGATGGGGCAAATTTTATGTCTGCTTCCTCATAGAATGTGTTTCCATCACAACTATTAAATCATAATTCTAATTTCCATAGTAAATTGTGATATTAAAATCAATTTACGAACCAAACTTCTAAATAACATGATGAGTTCTTTCATAAAATAGCATATTCAGGATTTAATTTCTTTTTGCATCCTTGAAATCATGTTTGTCTGTTGTCCTGTGCATCATACTTATTCTAGAACACCACTTTGGCATTAAGATCTTGGATGAACTGCACCTGACTTTAATGAGGCTGAAACAGCCTTATTGACCTCCATGGCCAACTCTTCCTCATGGTCTTCTTTTCTTCACGTGAGAAATAACTTGGTTCAATGATATGTTTTCTCTTTTTACAAAAAGACCCCCAAAACTCCCAAAAAGACACCCCCCCCCCCAAAAAAAAAAACCAACCAAAAAAATCCACCCAAAACCAACCAACCAAAAAAACCAAACAAAAAGCCTACATGAACTTGCCATTTTGGAGTTCTATCTTGTGTGTTGGCTGATTAAAATGAAAAATTAGCTCCTGTTATGTGTGGAGTGTGCACTGTCATGATCAACGTAAACATGAGAGCTTTTAGGCAAGAAGTGTGTGTACAAGCTTAGCAAATGCCTCTTTGGAAGCATCTTGGAAAGTCTGTCTCTAATATTCTGTGGTTTTGTTTGGAATTTTTTATCTTTGCTTAATACTGTTAAGGAAATTCAGACTTAAACTATGTTTCTGGTTTTCTGAGTTAAGCTAGAAAGATAATTTCAAATTGTTTTCCTCCAACCTGGCACTTTCAACTGTTTCTGCTGTACTCTGCTCTTCTTCCTTACAGAGTTTGCTTAAATTTAGTATCAAGATAGGATTCATTGCTAATGAACAGCAAAGAAAATGGCTGAGGTTATTTACAGCAACATTAATAAATGTACTTTCCCCTGTTTTCAAAGACATAGTGCATCTCAAGGGGAATGTGGATGATAAATGGAACTACACAAGGATGTGGTGTCAGAAAATTCCATTTCCCCTTAGACCACAATTGCCCTGAGCTCACGTGTAACTTCAACTACTTCCTAAATTCATGACACTGGTTGCTTTGTGGATGAAACTGGATTGAAAAAAATCTTGCAGGACTAAATATTAGGATGCGTTTTTCATGTCTCAGCACTCAGTTGTGTCATTTCAGCCTCCATTCGGCATCTTTGATTCGTGCTACACACACAGAACCAACACAGGTGTATCTTCTAAATGAGAACAATGGGAAAATATGAGGATCATATATAAATAAAATATAATTCATCACAATTTTTAAGTGTCTTTTGTGCCAGTTACCATATGAGTAGCAAACTCAAAGACTTGGTACAGGTAAGTGCACAAGCATGCACTGACCTTTGAGCACGTCACCTGACCAGCAATAGTTCATGCTTGTAGGTATGCACTCTGTTCCAATATTTTGCTTTGTTGGGATGCATAAAGTATGGTGGCTTTCCACATTAAATCCAAAGAAAGTTGCTATTTTTGGTCTTTGCTCTTTACAGGATTGTATTCTGATATGGAGCATTCCGCATGACACAGCAGTAGTATGAAATCTGATTTTTAGCGGATTTTTTCAGTACCTGTCAACCAGGAAATGAGATTATTTTAAGAGCAGTTGAAATTTTCCTTTTTTTTTTTTTACTCTGAATTATTTGATGGTATACTAAAAGAAACCCATAAAACCCTGTAACTGCAGGCCAATTCAGCCTCCTGCCTCTCTGCCTATGCAAGGTAGGAAAGAAAACAAGAATTTTAGAACTCCACATCAGTAGTGGGTGACTCCTTGGCCACCTCTAGCACAGATTTAAACATCTTCATTTGCAGCAGGACAGAAGCCATTTGGGACAGCCAAAGGCAGCTGTGGGAGATGTTTGTTAATCAGTCTGTATAACCTTCTAGGGCAGTTTTACCAAAGTCTGTGCAGGAACAGAATGACTGTGATTTTTATTCTATGTGTTTGAAGCACGGATAAAAATGAGGGTGCATCTCTGCAAAGATAATTACTTTATCCAGCCAAAGAGAAATTACATTATTTTTGCTTTAAAGCAACAATACTCTGTACCCAACAGGTATTGTAATGTTTGATATATCACCATATACCATGATTCTTTTGCCCTTCTTTATTCCTGAATCTTCAACTTGGTTTTCTGTAAAGTCAGCAGGTGCTGTGAAGACTCCTGTCAGTCCTTTTCTGTGTTCTGTTCTGAGTGGTTTCTCTACACTTATAATCCTAAGTACATGTTTATAGGAATTGATTTTAATGGAGAAGTTTGAAATGTTAAATTTCTCTTAATGCCATCACAATCTCCTGGGACTTGAAGACAGAGACATTTGTTCCTACTTGACACCTTTTGAATAATACTCTCCCTAAATACTGTATTAACCAAGGAAAAATACAATATCACCTTCTAAATGGCTTGGAGGGCTTTTTGGCTGGAAGACAGAGATTGAGTCTTTGCTAATGTATTCTTAAAAGCCCGATATTGTGAAATACAGTATTTTGCTGAGAGTACAGAACAAACACATTTTACCAGGAAAAGAAAGCTGTGCTAATCCATTCTGTGGTACAGGAGTTTCTTCTGTGGTTTTAGCTAAGCCATGTTATTCATAGATCAGTTTGGAAAGCAGTTTGAGATCATTCAGAACATTATGGTTAAAAAAAAATGGGTAAAATAATTGCATATATTTACATTCCATTTCATGTACTGCCATATTTCTAGTAATGCCGTTAAGAAAAAGCTAAAGTTCTTTCACAAAATATAGCATGGCCTGAAAAGAAATACAACATTGTCTTGTAGTTTAGTAATTGTTATAAAGAAGTGCTAGCCTTCTACAAAAGAATGCACTCTTTCTCCTCACAGACTGCAAGCTAGGAGACAGGCTAACAAACAGAGAAGAGGAGTGCAGTATCAAATTTAAGACATAAAATAGAAATAGTCCCACTGCTTTTGATAGGGCTACATAATAACTTGTTCAGGGACATGGAGATGAGGCCTTTGCTTGCCTCAGGCGCACACGGAGCTGGGTGAGATGCAAGTGGTGCTCACTGCTGCAGGGCAGAGCTTGGCTATTGGCAGCACTGCTCACGCTCCTCCATGTGCACTGCTCTGGGAGTCTGGGGGAGTTCCTCTGGCCCAACTTTTAGTGCAGACTCATCTTTGAGGGATGACACTGCCTCCTCCCAGGATTGCACTGGCCAACCTCTGAGCTGTGTGACAATGGCTCAGGAAAGAGACTAATCATTCTGTGGAGTGATTGTGGGTTTATTTTGGTATTGTGTTGGGATTTTTTTCTAAGGCAGATGAGTTAGGGTTAGGAGCTGAACAGAGAAGCTCTTCGAGAATAACTGAAGCCATAGCACAATGAAAAGTATTGAGAATGTCTTCCAGAATGTATGTTAAATGCAGAATGTGATATTACACAAAGAACTTCTTAACACATTGTTTAACTTGGAAGCAAAATGGATGTTCAAAGAATGGCTTGCTTTCTTCATACAGTGTACAAGCCACCGTGCTCTGATGCACTGATGTGAAAATTGTGGAGGTGGTAATATCGGCATTTTGGGGAAGAAATTGTTGCCAGAGTCAGGGAACATTGTCTCTGTTTGTAACTAGAATTTTGAGATCAAGAGCTGAGAGAAATATCACAGCTTTCTCCTAGGAGACTGCTTTACAACATTTCAAAAAGGCAGGGAGTTAATTTGGGCAACCAAACACTCATCTGGGTACTTCTAGTATGAATGGAACAGGGAGAAACCTGAAGATGCCATAAATAGAATTGGCAGCGAAACAGCCTATATTTCCTGTGAAAATTGGTCTTTATGTGAATGTTGGTTTCCCCACACCTGTTTTGCATTGCTGGCATTTTTTTGGAAGTTTTTCTTTAAATTTGGTTGCTGAAGTTTAATCAGCTGAACTTCTCAACCGACTCAGCAGGGTGGGCACAGGTTCTTGAAGGTAAGAGTCTGGTTTCCTGGAATAATATCACTGTGTCTGTTTAGTTTTATCTGTATATTGCAAGCTGTTTCCACTATGATGAGTCTAAACAAAAAAAAGAAACAAAAAAACAAACCAAAAAAAACCCCCCAACAAAACAAAAAGAGAGAAAAAATTATCTAAGTCTGTTTATATTTTCAGCATTTAATTTAAACAAGGTATTATGATGTCCTTTAATCTAAAGGAAACGTTTTCTGCTTTGACAGTGCAAAATGTGATGCTGTAAACTAACTGGATCTTTTCCAGCTCTACCTTATGTGCCTGGGTTGGCCTAGAACCAGATTTTAATGTTACTATTGGGACTACATTTTCAAAGTAATAAACAATTAAACAGTAGCAATGTGGTGGTGAGTAAATTTCTTTACTGTTAAACTTCAGTTGGCTCAGGTTTCTGTTTCCAGTGATTTTACAAGCAAACACTAAATTCCTTCTTTATTCTTTCCTTGGATGGCTTACAACCAAAACAGAGCAGAAGAAGTTTAGTATCATAATTTTTTGAAATAAAGTATATTTTATTAATGATTTAATTCTGTGATTGTCAATTACACAGAACCAGACTTTTTCAATCAATGGTCTCTCTACTACTATTTTTATCATACTTTCTGTTGATGGAAATATAGGACCAAGGCTACATACTATAAAAGATCTCACTGAACTGTAAGTTTTATTAGTTTGATTGCTATGGACTGCAATAGTCATGGAGCAAACAATGTAGCAGTTAATGAGTAGAAAGCTTTGAGGTAATTTTTAAGGACTATTCAGCACTGACTGTCACACTATTGGAGATGTGGAATAGGAAAAAATATATGAAAACCTGTCCCCATCCTATAATTTTGTGCATTCTTGGAGACTTACATTCAAGTGTGTTACACATATTCAACTCAGATTTTCTCTGTTCGGAAACTCAAATGGAAAGCTCTATGCTTTCCAACATATTAAAATGTCTATAGGAATGTTCTGTGTAGGTGCTCCATAGTGTCTGTGCTCAAAAAATAATATCTGAACTTCAATCATATGGTGTGCTAAATTTAATGATAACTTAATATCCAGTCAGAATAATGGATGGACTTGTTAGTGGGGAGAACCCACCCTTCAGTTAAAATTCCCACAGGACAAACACGAGAGCAAAAAAACAGATAAGCAAAAGAGCCAGAAAACCAAATTTCATTAGGAGGAAAAACCAAACTCAAAAGTCTCATCCTATACTTTGGATACGCTGTTTAGTGTCAGTGAATATGTTAGATAGTAATGGAGAGAATGCTGGAAGTCCCGAGAAACAGTGACTTTTGTTTGGTTGCTAATTTCTTTGATCTCCACCAGTTTCAGCGGTGTGGGCCTCCAGATGCGCGGTGTGTCAGTGGTGCTCTCAAAGCTGTGGTGCATGGATTGCTGCCCTGAGCTGCAGAATGGGCTGAGACTGTGCCTCTGCCTCACTAGAGGTCACAGACATAGCTGCTCTGAGGTGTCCTCCCCTATTGCAGCACTCATGTGGCTATTAGCCAAGGTATTTTATTTCCTGCTCTAGTCCTCTCTTACACTTGATCCAGTGCCACGAAGTTTTAGCAAGCTTCATTCTTGCACAGATGAAATAAAGCAATGCACATCTTTGTAAGCTGAGATCAAGACTGTCCCACAGGTAAAAATGGTGTAAGATAATCTAGAAAGCCCTTTCCCTCCCCACTTCTAAGTAGGCTATTTTTTGGTGCTGCTTTCCCAGACATTTTTTCAAAGCATTCAACTGTAGTGTCACATTTTAAATCCTTGTGCGGTTGATGTTCTTTCCACTGACTTTAAAGAGCTTTGGATGAGGCCCTAAGTAAATAATGAGAATTTCTTCCACCTTAATTTATGTTTAATTTCCAAACTAAGCAGTTATGTCTTTCATCTTTATTCTTTATATTTTTTCATGACTCTGCTTGTTATTTTAAGGAAGCAGTAATATATACAGCATCTATATACACAGACGGCAATATGTGTATACTGCCTGAAGTACAGTGGATTGTCTTGATGAAGGGATGAATATATAACTGTAAGAAGCCCTTTAGAGTTCATCCAGAATACATAGTTGCTTATTACATTGTAGCCTGGATTCAGTCAAAGGTGTATTTAATAGTAATTTAAGATTTTTCTTTTTTACCAGAACAAACCATGATAAATGTTTTAGAAAAAGATGCATATTCCAGGAGGAAAAAAAGCACTCTGTTGGTATCCAGCTTGCTGCTTAAGACTGCAAAAATCAGGACATGTTAATAGATGTTCAATAGCAAGTTAAAGAATAAAGCCAATTATCTCATCTACCAATCAATGGAAACCAACTGTACATTTTCTAGTGTTCAGTCCCCAAACTAAGTGCTTTCAATTCCATTCCTGTGCACGTGTGCATTTATGCAAGGGCTTTTCAGTACAAAATCACATCACACTAGAGATATTGGCTTCTCCCTTCCACTTTCCAAATTAACTGTTGTCTGTGAATGATATCATCACTGGCATGTTGGCTTTGAGCTGTTTTTGCTATGACATGAAATGCTTTGCATCATACTGTACATTTTGTCACACACCAGCTTTCATTTTCATTTCTGAGCAGAAGGATAAATATTGCCTTTGGAAAGAGTGGTAGCAGGAAAGAGAGAGTTGGGAGATTGCTGTGGTTGTCATGCTTCAACAAAGCGTCCTGTGAGATGTCGGTCTGGATGCACCCCACCACCCCATAAGGATGGAAATTGAGTCACTCATTTGAAGTAACCGTGCTGAGACAATGTTACTTTCGCCTTATCTCAGTTGTATTAGCTTTGAAGTTCACAACTGATAGAAAGGCATCTCCACGGGGAATTTGTATTCTCCTCACTGCAAGTGGAGAGGGCAACAAATACCTCAGTGCCTGTGTTTAGTTGGTGTTTTGGCAAGGTGAGATGATTGAAATTTTATGATAGTGTGAGGAGAAACAAAAATTTCAGGAAAAAAATTGTATCTAGCCATTATCTTTGCAAATATGGCCAAGGCATATTTAGGAGACACATAAAAATTTTTGGGTGTTTTCACTTCTGTAGATGAGGGAAACAGTCAAACATACAAATGCTAGTGTTCTCATTCAGATAGTTACTTTATATTCATAATTTCTTATTTTAACTAGTATGAAAGACCTGTGGCCAGTTTTCTAGGGGTATTGAGCCTTCAGTACTACTGCTGAAATTGTTCAGTCCTGACTTTGAGAACCTATGGACACAGTCAAACTTTTCACAGTACTATGTATGTTAAGATTGTCTTACAAATTTATGACTTCTCCTGATGAATTTTTTGTTTCTCTGTGAGGATAAAAATACCAGTCATTTCATGGGTCTTAATAGTAAGGTAGCATGAAAATAAACCTGCAAAGTACTCCATTAAGCTGGCTGTGAGGGAGGAAGGTGGAAGTCAGTATAAATACTTGAAGTTCATAGCTTTGTATTCAAAGCAGGGCTGGATAACATGCCTGTGTGTAATGGTTAAAGATACTATAAATGCAGAAGACACAAAAAGTGCAGTATTATGATTTCATCAAATAATACAGGAATCCTATTGAAAATCTAATGCAGGATCATAGAATTAAAGCTGGATAAAAGTGCACTTGCATGAAGAGGCAGCTTATGTGGGTTGATCACATGAATTCAGGCAATATTATTGTGGCATTTCTAAACTTAAGCCACCAGTCTTTGTATTTTCTAAGTATCCTTTGGAGCATAAAAGTTATAAAATGTTTTCCCATTTTGCTCAAAATGTTTTGAAGAGTTAGCTTTGCTGTTACCTATAATAGTTTGTATGTTTATAGTCAGGAAAGTAAGCGTGATTTCAAGTAGAAGCTGGTACATACGATAAGAACCCCACTGTTTCTTGGCATCCTTTGGTTATAATTAACAATTTTTCAGCTCTGTCACAGATTCTCTGCATCTAAATGTGTGGCGGTGGCTCAACCCACTTTCAGGGTGACGGACGTCCAGTGGGTTGATTTCCCCACCCATGACTCCTCCTCTGAGGGCAGACCGGAGGAGGAGACAGAGGTAGAACATCACCGCCTACTAGGCGTTCCCCAGAATATGTCTCCTCCCTGGGTTCTGGAACCATCTTTCTCCCTCGGTTCATTATTGGTTGGTTTGGTTCATGTTTAATAAGTAGCTCATTGCATAATCAATTAAGTTCTGGAAAGTTCTGCTTTGTTCGGTTCCCCATTGGTTGATTTGAATAAGTTCCTCCCCATGTATTTCCCTATTGGTTGTATGTCATTCCCTTATCCTCTCCTGATTGGTTATTCCCTTGTTCCTCCCCTTTCTCCTCCCCCCAATAAAACCCTGCGTCACCCTAGCAGAGCAAGCCAGTCCCACGGCTAGGCTCTGGTGGACAGTCCTCTCTGGGACCTTTCAAATAAAGGCTTGGATTATACTACCACCTGAGCCCTCCTTCAGTCTTTGCCTTCGCCTGCTGCGACCATCCATCTAGGCTGCGCCTGCCTATTTGGCTCTGGGCATACTGCCTCCGGGGAACTGTGGTTCCCTGGGCAACCACCAGCGACTCACAGCTACTGGGAACCCTGCTGAGTGCTGCTGCACCGGGAGCTCCTGGAGTGTCCTGAGCAGGAGATCAGCTATTTGTCGCCTGCCACGCCACCGGGCGGCTAGTGGCCAGCGCGGCATAAATGTATACAATCTTGGTTAATGTTGAAATACATGATGCTATTATTAGCTCTCATAGAACGTATGTATAGACCTTTGAAATATTTAACTATCCCTGTATTGTACTACACCAAGAATTCAGAATATGTTGTTTGGGTGTTTTAAATTCCACTTTTGCACACACAAGTTGCTGAATCTGAGATTTGATACTAACACGAAATAAACAGCAAAGCCTGTGACAGGAAAGCAAGAGTTTCTCTGAAAATCCACTCCAACCACACTCTATTTCCTTTTGAAAGAGGGATTTTCCCAGTTCCTCCTCCTCCTGTGACCTAAGGAGAGAAAACCTGTAACAGAGTTCAGATGAGAACTCCATCTTCCTTCCAGTCTTCCATTTTGGATGAACCGGGCAACCTTACTGTCCTTTCTCATGCACTACTCTTAACATAAAAAATGCCACTGCATCTGGTGTGGCTCTTGTGAAATCTTGTGAAGGAAACTAGGGAAATTGTTTTTTTTTTATTCTCCAGAACAAATGACTACTAGTCCATGTGGACAGGGAAAGTGCCTTGTTCTTTATTTGTATTCTTGTAGTGCTTTTAAGTCTACGTATTGGCCGTGAGGTAAAGGTGTTTCTTTGTCTATAGACACTAGTAAAAAAATACTGTGTGAAACTACAGCACTAAAGCCAATAAATATAGTATGAACTTGGAAATTATGCAGTTTCTTTTAAGGCTGCGGATTTGAGTGTGATGCCCAAGTTCTTCACTGTAGAAAATGTAGCAATTTATTTTGTTACTTTAGAAATACCTTATCTGCATAGAGAAAAGGTTGAGTTACTCTGAAATGTGCATGGAGTGCTTTCCTGAGTGTGATTTTGGCACATGATATAGGAAGCAAGAATAACACGACTGTTCTGATCATGTGTCCTGCTGAAGTAAATATAAAGCTTTTATAGGTACACAGTGCCTCAGGAATTGAATTAGAGTTTACAAAACTAAGCTTCAGAAAATTAAACATATACACTTACAAATAAAGCTTAGAGAACTGTGGATAGTAGTATCTGTGTAAATCCAGACTGTTTTTCAGCTCTTTCAGTTTAATTTCCATGCAGAGTGTACACAATCAAGCGTAGCTGATAACTTGATAGTTACACACATAGTAGCCTGTTAAATTTGCTGGTATAATTTAACTCTCTCATAAATATGAGATTTTTTGTGAAAGTAATTAATGAAAGTGAGATTACATTTCAGAATCTTAGCTGGTGAAGAGATAAGAAAAAAAGCTGCAAGATAAATATGTCAATATTCCTGAAGCAGAATAAAAATCTCAACTCTAGCAATGTCAACAAAAACATGTTTCTCTTCAGATTTAATTTCCATGAGAAACTATGCTAAATTAAAACCTTCCAGTGCAGTGTCCTTCCATTTTTTGCATTTTTACTACCTAGAGATCAAACAGTTTGACACAGCAAAAATTCTAGTGAGTTAAGAAGAAATGCTGATTGGTTTGTTGGCTGGTGGCCGGGGGAATGTTATGACCAAGTAATTATGTGTTCTGGACAGATGTATTAACCAGGCTTCGAGCTGGAGCCACTGCATATTATTTTAGTCATAAGACTAGAGGAACTGAATCATTTTCAAAGAGCTGGCTGGCTGACACTGCCTTAGTGATGCCTGTTCCAATGATTCTTTGGCAACAACTTCCAACGCTGCACTTATGACACAGTAAACAAAAACTACTTTAAAGGTTTGTTTTTTAATCATAGAGAAGTTGAACATTTCCACTGAGCTATTTTGCTATTTATCAAGAAGCACTGAAGGTTATTGTACAGCTTCCATCCCTGTTTCTCTTACCAAAGAAGGGGAGCTGTTTAGCAAAACTGTTTTAGATCTGATGATAGTAAAAATACTACAGAATTCAAGGTTTTTATCAATTCATAGATTTCTTATCTCTAAACCTGCATGTCATGTTTGTTTATTCACTCACTTTTTGAGGTAAGAATTTTTTTTTAATTGGACTGACGAGTGAAATGAAGGGGGCTTTCCTTGTCAGCCTCAAGTTAAGAGATGGTGAGATTTCTTCTGGTCTGGTAAGTAATAACATTGTTTTGCAAGATTCTGCAATATTGAGAGGTGAAGAAAACGTGTAAGGGAAAAGAAATCTGTATTAAATGTAGTCTTTGCTAAAAAAAATCTAATTTTGACATATAAAAAGGGCATAATGTGTGCATACATTAATATTTAGAATCTTCTAAAAGTGATACTTGAGATATTTCAGTGAGATTTTTCACCTGATCAACAATCATTAAGAGGCCTTTGAGTTTTGAAGAAAAGTTGTTTTATTAATTTTTTAGCCACTTGATTTTTGCAACTACTTTGTAAATGCACATTGCCAAAATGTAATTAATTTGCAAATACACATTGTACAAGGGTTATTTTTTGGGGGTGGGGGTGTTCTGTGTTTTTCGTAGTTCTAATCTGACTTCATCACTGGTTCTTTCCCAAGGACACAATATAGAACAAGAGCAGCCCTTCATAATGAAGCGGGAAAGAGTCTGTTGTTTTGATTTCCCTCTGCAGTGATGGATTATGAATGTAAACTGTTATGTAAGGTCATTTTGAACATTGCCCTGGAGGCAGTATGTCAAGGGAAGCATAGCAAACAGGTCAAAGATTCTCTTTCTTGGAATCACAATGGATTTAAATGAGAACGACTCTTTGCTGCCCTCAGACTCTAAGGGCATGGTATGTGACTGGAAAAAATATAGATCTGCACCTGGGGCCCTGGCAGCTGGTTATAGGAGGCTTGAGAAGAAACCTTATTCTTAGGTCTCTTACTAGCTGGTTTGCCTGTGGTAAATGGCAGACTCTGTGCTCCAGGTCCACCTTCTGTAAAGCACAGGTGAAGTGCTGGGGCTGACGACAGCTACCGTAGTGCTAAGTGTCTGAGGCTTGTGGGTTTTTTGGTTTGGGGGATGCTATGAATAAATGAATAGTAAAAAAACACAAGAGAAAGAGTGTCTTATGGCAAAATGTAAAAGTGAGATCAAAAGTCTCCTTTCAGAATTGTGCAGGGGTAAATTATCCTTGTCCCTGGTGATTCATGGTGTCTTTTGATGTGCATGTTGGAGTCCCTTATAATTCGTATACCCAGGCCAATTATGAAGGACCAATTTGGTCTGCAAGTTTGTCTTCCACCCAACTCCTGTTGGCAAAAGAGGGGTCTGTCTGAAAACTTCCTTCCCATATACCTCAGCTGCCAAAACTCCAGGGTCAGTTTGCTAAGACAGTGAACAAGGGAAAAGTGAGATCCTGTTAATGTATTTGTTCTCTTTTTTTTTCACCAGGGCAGAACAATGTTTCAGAAAGCATAATGTTTCTCTCTGAAAAAGAAAGGGAAAGATACAGTAATCTGGCTCCCGTACAAACACATATTTTATTGTTTCTTTGTTTTCTTGATATTTTTAATAACCTGTAAATTGTTGCTAGTGAAACATTGAATATTGCAAATTTCTATATATTTTTTAGCTTCATAGAAGCTTAGTGAAGAGCAGACAAAGAGATGCTTCTCTAACACAGAACCACTGAAGGGAGCCTCAAGGGATACCTTCTGTTTCATTGTAACTTCAGTAATGAACTTGGTCACTGCTCTGATTTGGATCTTTCAAGAATCTTTTTTGTCCTAGGAAGCTTTGAAAGAAAGTAGATTTTTTTCCTTTTCAGAATCATGAAATGGAATCAGAAAAGCATATGCTTAATTTTCTGTATAAGTCTTCATGCTCTACACATTTGTGTGTATCCATGTATGTGCATCTGCCTAGGTGTGTGCATAAATGATTCAGATGATGACCTGAAAACCATTCAGTGGAAGAATAACAGACAAAAATTAAAGCCTCAAGTGGCATCTATACATTTGTTCCAAACTCCCGATGTATCTGAGCCTGTCCAAGAGAAAGTCTGGAAATGTCTTCAAAATTTGTTTTCTTCAATAGGCCAAACCCAAAGCATCCTAAGCTGATAGGAGACTCTCCTTTTGGATTTGACTGATCTGGAATGGGCCAAATAGATCCAACAAGCTGATGTAATGAGAAGCTAAGGGATTGCATATGCATAAATAAAACCCTGCTGTCTAAATAATGTTAATTTAAATCCTCAGAATGTATGTGTGTGCCCAACAGTTATTTATTCATTCTTTATCCACCATGGTGAGCTTAAATTGTGAGCTGAAGTCCCTGGCAGATTTATGCAAGTTTCTTCTTTTCCTTTATTGGAAGAATTTCTTAGCGTTTTGTTGTTGTTGGGTGGTTTTGGGGTGTTTTTTTCTTGGTGTTTGACTTTTTTGTTTGGTTGGTTTTGTTTTTGGTTGTTTTAAGCATGAAAATAAAACAAATCCTTCTGGTTTAACAACAGTTTCTTTTCTTGTAGTCACATCTACAAGATGTAGACATTAACAATAAAGTGTACAGCCCAGACCCCGAAGTCTCATGAGGCAAATATGTTAATGGTTTATAGATTAAAATAGCTATTATCCCATTTACTCTGGGAACAAGCTATGAGAGCTAAAAAATGAACAGTATAATGAATAAATATACTCTAACCTAGACCAAAAGTTGTTTTCTAAAAATGAAAAGTAGAAGATCATGAGAATTTAGGCTGGCACTTTTTAATAAACTGTGCTGACATTTGTCAGGTGGCTATAATCCTTATACTGCACTGTACACTATCCTACAAATTTCTGTAAATGGAAATAAACAATGGTACTCAGGGGGACTGGCTTAGCTTACAAAGAGCAAAATAACCCACTGACAGTACAATTAAAGATCATCTTTTTTTCCTTCAGTTAATTTCTTCAAAATGTGTGTATACTACTAGATCTATGAAAAAAATTGAAATATAATCTCCGTTGGATATATGGGTATACACAGGGAAATGGGATGGATAAATGCCCTCAAGCATTAGGACCAGAAATCCATGATTTTTGTGATTTTGAATGGTAAATTGTTGACTGGTATAATCCTAAGAGATGAGAACCAATAGCATATTTAGTGAGCATTTACCAAGGAATGACATTTCATTGCTTCTTCGGTATTTGGAAGGCAGTGGGAGGCAGGAACTTCTACCTTGAAAGAAGCTAAATCCTGCTAATCTGCAGGTTGGTGACATCTTTGATCCTTCAGTCACAGCAGCTCTTGAAGCCTGGTTGGCTTATAATTACAGCTAAAAAAATTTATTAATGCAACATTCAGTAGTGCCCTTAAAAGCCAAAGCATTTTCATCTTGTTCACAGCATGGAGCTGATGCCAAGTGCCACCTCTGCTTTCCCCACTGTGTTCCCCAGCTGTAACACTCAGGTTAGTCTGGTGCTGGGCTGCTACATTGCTTCTGAGTGATTAGATTAAGTGTGGGGTTTAGAGGCTGATTTGCTTGGCCCTGTTATCTTAAAACTAGATCAATTTTTTTTTTTTTTTGTATTGGCAAGGCTCCTGATACAGATATGTTATGGATACAGAGGAAAGCAGAGTATGAATGAAGATGTTTTGTTTTGGTTTTGAAACAAAGAGAAAATACAAATTCTGATGCTTACTGGGTTAGGGATGAGGATGTTTACAGGATAAATTGAGTGGGGACTAAAACAAAAGGAACATTTTCATCCTTTCTGATTAATAGATGTTTGTACAGCACCATGAAGATGAGAGGCACGTTAAGTGTTATTAATTAATATTCTTTCAAGATATTTATAAGATATTTATAATATTTATGTATTTATGACAACAAAAATGTTTCAATATCAAAGCGAATTATCCCAGAAAAAATGCCAAGCTTTTGATCTGCTTATACATCACGTCACTGCAAACCTTTTCCTTTCAACCTAGAGTTACATTCAAAAGCAGAAAGATATACAGCTGACGTTTCAAACTGAACGACACTACGATAAACTAGGGTTTCTCTAGAAGATAAAATACATCATAAATCGGTGTAACACTTACCTCATTTTAAATATTACTGTCTCCTTTTATCAGGTAACACTATATAACCTCCCTTTACCTCCTTTCTTCCCATATTTTATTTGGTATATTAATTCTGAGCAATGATCCAAGCAGAATTTTTTTTTAATTAAAATCAAATATATGGCCTTAGAGGCTTAGGTTATCTGATAAAAATATTTTAATTAAAAAGATACCAATTCTTTTGGCTCCCTGATGAATTGATAATAATTGAAATGTACAGTGTTAATTTTAATCTGCAGCCAGTTGTTTAAAAAAATAATTCTTACCCTTTTTCAAAGTCGAAATAAGTAAAAAGAAATTCTTTAAGGCGAAGAGGAACCTGGCCCAATGGGCTTTTCATTGCAGATTGTCAAAAAATCACCCAATATTAGATAGAGCTTATTACATTTACTTATAAAGTTATTTTATTTTATTTTATTTTATTTTTCTAAGGAGACAGAAATGCTTGTATGACTACAGTTACTGAGCTGTTTCTACTTTCATGGCATTCTACCTCTAGAGGAACTTTATATCTCTTATAAATGTACTTTCTTTACAAAACGCTAACTCCGTCATGATCATTGGGAAACATATTTCACTAAAGTGAGGCTTCACCCCGGGGCCTTGCCCCGAGGAGTGTGCATGTAACAGGGACAGATTTCAAATGGAGAAAATATTTGTATGTCAGGAATGTGTCTGTTGTGCAGCAGCCCTGCAATGTCCCAATAGAGAAATGTTGTTTAAGGACAGGATAGGAAATAGCATTCTAACACTTCAAGAAAAAATCAGGATCATACAAATAACAAGAAAGAGAAAGGAAATGTCCACTTTTGATATTTTTATTTATTTATACTGTAAACCTCTAGCAGAACAACTTGTTTTTTCAGGTACTTTTAAGAATTTCTGGATCAAACTTCTGTAGGAAAATTGATTTTAGTACAAGCTTTTAAAGATGGATCAGAAGTTTAGGAGTGGCTAATTTTTTATTTTAAATGGATACCCAGTGTAACATGACACTGAAAGCTGACACTGAAGCAAGGGTATAGATCACAAATGACAGCTACTATATAAGAGCTTCTATATAAGAAAAGTTGAAAATGCCATGAAAGTGCATAAGTTACTGTAGAAGTTTTTTTTTTTCCTTTTGAGATTGTAGGACTTAATTAGATATTAATTCCAGGTGGGATGGTGCCTCGAATTCTTTCATTTATAATGATTGATTTTTAAGATCTAATCCATTTTTATAAATCACTGGATGAGCATGACTTCATTCAGAAGGGTGATTTAATTCTATTGTGACTGTTCTGACCTTAAATATTAAGCAAACATGGCGTAGTAAGTAAAATACTCTTCTAAATAAAAAAAATAAATAGCATAATTCACATTTTTTACAGAAACTTAAAGTTTATTTTCTAAGTTTGACAGTGATTATGCAAGACCAACCGACTACAATCAAAATCCACTACATTCAAATAAACTATTATGTTTTGGTTTGTGTTTTTAATGTACCAGCTTAGGTTGATCCACACATTAAAATAAAACAAAAATAATAGAAGGCTTGGAAGCAGAGACAATCTGTGTGTGCCACTGAATACCCTATAAGAGTAAAAACTGTTACTGTGCTACCCACAGAAAAAGTAGCATCGGCTACGCACAGGAGCAGACCAATTACACTGGTATGGAAAATGTGTGTGCAAATGTCAGGTTACCCCCCACCTTCAGTGTGCCCTCTGCCTAACCAAGCACCTTATCTAGGCAGTTTAATAAGTATTGCAGTTTTCAGAAGCGCAGGACACTTTCCACTTACATGAGTGGGAGCTGTTGGCCAGACTTCATTAGGGGGCTGAACAAGATCCTGAGAGTTCAGCCACAGGCACATATCTCTAATGATTTGTTCAGCAGCCTTAACCTTTAAAATATCTTAATCTATGCATAGTTGATTACTGCCATTCTTTCCAAATATTCCTGGTCAAGATTATTCTTGTGAGTTCTGTAAATAGTGCCTAAAGATTTTCTTGTGTATCAGTTTTCACTTTGCACATGTCTTGCTGTGATCTTGGAGTAGGGAAAGGAGGAAGATCTATTTATGCATATTATTTGTTATTTTATATGGCCCTTCAGTGAAAGTTTCAGAAGTTTTAACAAGATTTGTAATTTTTTTAATATTTCCTGAACATGTAAATGTGTTTATGGGACGAGAGAGGAGGAAACTTGAGTTGGTAAATCAATGAAATCAGAAATTTTAGAAACAGGTAGGTAACTGATTTTAATTCCTTGACATTAAACAAAAAATATTGGTGTCTGAAGATGTGTTGCTGTTTTATCATCATTTAATGTTATAACTTGACACTTTTGCCTTCCTCATATCTGCCTAATTACCATTAGGTAACCATAATAACAGAATTAAGGAGGCATTCAGGATAGATATTTTAAATCAACCCTAATCCTTGGTGAATAGTATTCTTTCTTTAAGATGAAATGTGTTTGTTACAGACTCCACAAAAAAAGTACATTCAATTGGTGTATTTTAGTCCCTTTTAGCTCCATAGTAGGAAAAAATAAGATCAGCACAGAAATCTTATCTTTGGTAGGTCAGTGTCATGGTTTAGAAACAGGTCTGTGGCAACCAGAAAAACAGTGGCTTTCACTTACCTTTCATCTCATGAAAGTGTTTGCTCCCCAAGACAACTTCAACAGGCAATATCAAGAGGTTTGAGCTGCTTAAGTCTGTCAGTCTGTGCTTTTCTTGAGCATAGCTTAAAACAATGTATTTTTTCGCTCCCCTGTTTGGACTTTTTTTCCTTTTTGAAGAATTAATGTTTTATTATCTCCCTTCACAGAAGGGCAACATTTGTTTCTTTATTTTTGTATATGAATTTACTACAACAGATAACAGGATATTGCAGTCTTTGTGATGATTTAGAAGCAAAGGGGGGTTCTTTCTTTTTCCTTTTTTTTTACGTGCTGTTCCTTTACCTCCTTTGCTTTTGGTTTTGCTCATGTTGGATTGACATGCACATGTGCTGTAGACAGTCTTCCGGCTTGCATGCATGTACACACATGTGGTGTATATACCGACAGGATCCACCATGAGATCTGCACGCAGTCCTGCAACTAAAACCGCTCTCATTTAAAAATAGGGCTTATTGACATGTGTCACTACAGACAAACAAAAGGAAAGAGAAACAACCTCAAATTCAGCATTTCCTGAGAGAGGAATGCTCAAAAGCAATGCTGATATCTGGGAGAGAGGTCTGTTTTTGAGACTGCTTTTCACTTCCCGTTTCTCTACAGGAGGAATCCTAGTATTGTGTGGGGTAGTCTTTCAGCTTTGAAAAACACACACACCCTGCAGAGCCTGCACCCTGAATACGTGCTTATTGCATATTTTCATGATAATCAATACGTGTTGTTAAGACAATTTTTAGTTTTCTGATATAGGAGTAGAAGCAATCATATAGATCACAGAAAAACAGAATTTCTAAAAACCGACATATTCACCAGTTAAAATGGCAGTTGAATAGTCTGCTAAAGGAGTACATTGAACAGTTTATTCTAAATTTCTGTAAACAACTTTATTGTTCTGAAAAAAAAAAGTCTTAAAAGAAATTCAGAGGAAAATAATATGAATTCTTTTGAGGAAGCATTTATAATTTTGATTATATGTAGAGCAAAAATGAAAACTCAGTGAGTTACACCTGAGTTCATATTTTGTTCAGAAATTAGTTGTACTAATAAAATAGTCTTTTTCTTAAGCAGGAATAAAGAAAAACTTTTTAATTACCATGAAATTTGACACCAAGCTTTGCATTTTATAAACTTCTATAATTTTTTACATCATTTTACTTCCTCATCAGAAAAAAGAGATCCGCTTCTAACTGTGCTTTACTGCTAAAGGTATGAAAGTCTGTTAAAAAGCTGAATTTACTGTTAAATGTATTACAGAAGTGAAATGTTAAAACACTGCGTTGGTATGTTGGAAGCATTTAATTTTGATAGGCATGATGTATAGCTAGGGAAGTAAATGTACTCAAATTATGCTGTCTTTGAAAGACTAGGTAATTTAAAAGTAGATTATCCAATGAGGCTGAAGTAGTAGTTGTCAAATTTTCAGGAAGTAATTAAACAAGCAGAGGGTCTCTCTTTTTTACTGGCTGTTTCTGGGTTGCATAGAGATTATGAAGAGAGACAAGAAAAATGACAGAGCAAGCTAAACAGCACATCAAACTCCCCTTGAAGAAAGCTTTTTTTTTTCCCCTTAGTGGCTTTCTGAATAAGCTAGGTAATGTTTTGTGGTATTTTTGGTGCAGGTATCTGGTAGAATGTGCCCTTTGGAAAAGCAAGAGACACCACAGGCAACTTCTTTTTTTTTTTAATACTTCTCAATGAAATCTGTCTTACTCCAAAAGACTGCTTTCCTTTATATGGTTTGGGCTTGTTTTGTTGTGTTTTGTTTTGTTGTTTTGTTTAAAATTTTTGTTTAGATCTCAGCTCTTCTGGTTCACTGCCATCTGGCACTCTGCGTTTTCTTTCCAAAAGTAGGGCTACAGCTGCTTGTCCAGCTGCCGTTGGTGCTGCCCGAGGTTTCATACAGCTCCACACCACTCACAGAGCACCTCAGTGCTTCTCTGGCACACACAGCCCCATTTTTGCTCTTCTTTTTCCAGTTTGCATGCTGTGACGTGAAATAGCTGCCCCTGGGTTTCTCAGCAACATTACCTCAGGCAATGATCTTGGGTCTCGGTTTGGGTAAGAAATTTCAGTGCCTGCCCCTCAGAGCAGAAGGGAAGAGTCCAGAGCAAGGATGCAGTTAGATGATAAAAACTCACCCTCTGGCCAGTGTAAACATGGAGGGCAGGGCTGTGTCTTTTTATTTTGCAAATTCTTATGTAACCATTTTAGGAATCAGCCCTCCAGTATCTAGGTAGTAAGTCCTGTATCAAATCAAGAGGTTTTCTGACTTCAGGAAGATGGGAACAATGAGTGTCCAGCCCTTAAAATGAACGCTTATTTTTCTTATTCTCAAACTTTCATCCCTCTTACTCTGTATATTCTCTTCTAAGAGAAATCACAATGGTATCAACTTAGAAGGTGAGGAAGCAGATCAGATTACTTTGAGAAGCAGAAAAAACCCACTCTTGATTTTGCAGGAAACCTCCTGCAGTGTCCTGTGCCCAGATTTGCCATTGCATTACACAGAGCAGAAGGGACCACTTGGGACCATTGACAGGGACTCAAGGCCTGTCATGGCCAATCTAACTGGCCTCCCAGAAACAAGGGAAACCTAAGTATTTTGGACAGCCAGATTCACACTACAATTACCTACAAGTAGCCACTTCTCTCTTGACTTCTTCCTGAGGCATAAAATTTCTGCTGTGAGCGTTGTGTTGACCTTGCCCTTTTCAGTTGCCCAAAGAGATAATTCTCACCCACAGCAGCCAAGGCTTCAGCCACTCTCTCGCCTTGTGCCAGGACTAGTGTGGAAACTTTCCATATTGACAATAGAGCCTCAAAAGGCTTTCTTCACCTTCTTTTCTTTGCCCTTTCATATGACAGACTAATGCAAGATTTCTCTCTGAGACATAAGGATTTATAGGTGTTTACCTTACTCGTTCACTGCTTTAAACTGTGGGATGTAGACTACTGATTAATGTTGCTACTACTGAACAACTGCTGCTGTGCTCCCTTAGGAGGACTGGAAGTCACCAAGGGGATCTCTTGGTGTCTGGGATCTTATAGCTGTCTGTGCAGCAAGAAGTCTGATAATATTTCTTTAACTAAACCTTATAAATAAACTGAAAATTAAATCCACACTTTAAAGTTGGAATGTGAGAAATTGAGCAAGAATAATATTTAAAAATTTTTTTAAACAGTCACCTTAAATATTTTCAGTTCCTCATCTCATGAGTGGGGGTACATCTTCTTTAAAACTAATTTACCTTTTTATTGTTATTTTATCAGCTTCATATTTCTGCATGAAAACTGCATTTTCAAAACACTATTTCTGATAGCTGGAAAATTGAGAGTGGGAAATTATTACAGTGTAACAGCAGATGAAGGTGATAGTTATTTTTCTAAAGATTTTCTACAGTCACAGTTGCAATGGCCTAGAGTAAGCTGAGAGGCCACTGATTTCTGCAGTTGCACCATCTGATTAACAGTGTATGCATGACTCTAGATAGCGTAGATGACGCTAACCAGGCCCTTTTCAACCCAGAGATGCACCTGAAAGAATACTGCACACCACTTGTAAAAGACACTTCTGACTGCATCCACAATGTTCAAGAGAGGTATCAGAAAAAGCACTGATATTTGTTAGAAATATGTATATGTGCACATTGAGTTTCAGGGCAGATCTGTTAACACATCGGGGTTTTTTTCTTAACAGAAGCAGCTGAATGGAACGGGTTGTACTGTCTTTGGAGTTACCAGCCTGATGTTTTTTATGGAAATGATGCTGGAATCAGTGTCCAGGAAGAGGCTGACTTGTGAAGAGGCTGAATTGTTGCAAACAAGCTTGGGACTGGTGGGGAAAGGCTCCCCTCGATACCATGGAGAGGGGTACCTGAAAGGCCACATTTGAGAAGAGAAATGTTTGAGAGTTGCTCTGCATGTGGTAGCAACACTGAAAACTGCAAACTGCAGATCATCAGTATATTTTCATGTGGTGAACACTATGAGATATAAGATTGGAGCTGTTAATCACAGTTGTTATTGCTGTGGGTGAATGAGGGATTAACAGAAGACATAAGATTGATTTGTATGTGTTTACATGAAAGCATGTGTCCAGAGCATCCTTTGGTATTATGCACCCTCTGAAGTTAAAGAGCTGAATTCTTCAAAGTGCATTGTGAATAAATTCTCAGTTCCAAGGAAAGGGTTCGATCTTATGCATTATCCTCTGCATTTGGGGACTTATTGGGCATTGATTGTAAATGCAGGGAGAAAAACTTGTGGTTGTATGTGAGACACCAAAAAGACTTTTCTTGACATTCGTTTTCAGTCAATTATCATATTAGGTTGGAATGACAAAGTTTCAGCTATGTCAAAAAATAATGAAATAAAACTGATTTTAGAGGCCCCGTTTGATCTTTTGGCTTCTATGCAGACAAACGTGTGCAAATACACTTGCCAAGGCACCTCCTTTAAAAGAAAACTCCAAACCACTGTCAACCCTTCTTTTATTACCCCACTAAAAAGCCCTGTTCTTTCTTTCATCCAGCAGCACTCCTCGAGCAGCACAGAATATTTGCAGATGGGAGGAAAAAGAAGTGTTATTTCTTTTCACCAGGTTTGTTTGCATCTTTCCAGTCTTGTTGCCCGGTTGCCACCGGTGCTGCAAGGGCGGCTCGCTCCCACTCCTCCCCAGAGCCACGGGGAAGCCTGACTCTCTCCCCGCAGCGGGACAGCTCTCCGTGCCGCTCAGCCTTTCCCCCCAGTTACTGGGCTTCTCCTAACACTTCTTTCTCTTTCTTTTTGTCTTTCTTTGGATAGGGGGAAACGGCCGGGCGAAGGTAAATCTCCCGCCGGCAGGGCCAAGGAGAGCCCCTGAGCTCCCCCCGCTTTCCCCATGCTCTGGCTTTCCTCTCCCTGAAGTCCTGTGTACACAAAGGGCTCGCTTCTGCCTTTCAATTAAGTAACGGAGATTTATTTACTTTTACTCTTTCTCCCATCCCTACACGTATTTAATGTCTGTAGCTTCTATCAGCTTTGGGATTGGGTGTTCTTTTGATTCCCCCCCCAGCCCCCCGGTTAAGTTATTTATTTGCATTCCCCCAGAGGCAGATTTAAATCAAATGTCCGTGTAAGGGAGGGCTCCATCCAGCCTGACTCCTACACCCAGCGGACAGACGCGTCTCGGCCGCCCGGCCGCTCCGGCCGAGCGCCTGACCCTCGCCTCGGCAGGGCTGGGGCTCCCGCGGCTCTGGGGGTGACCGAGGAGCCCCAGCTGGCTGGAAGGCTTCCTCTCAGCATGTCGGAGGGGTTGGCTAAGCTCAGCCTCAGTACATACCCTCAGGGGAAAAAAAACACCAACAAAAAACCCCCAACAACAGAAAACACACCAAACCCACCAGGGCGTTGCTGGAGAAGGAGGGTTTCCCCGTGTTTGAGGAGCTGAGGCGGGGTCGGGTGAACCCAAAGTGTCGGGGACAGCGCTTGGCCCCGGCGGGTCTTCCCGGGCTTTCCCGGAGCGCCTTATATGGCGGGGGCGGGGGGGCCCGTCCCGGCTGCGAGGCCGAGCCCCAGCCGCGGGGAGCGTGTGCGTGGGGGCCGCCGCGGGGTACACGCGCTTTGTGTCATTCTAGTGGACAGAGGGAGCGCACGAGACGGGGGTCTCCGAGGAGACCCCATCCCACCAGAAGAGAGAACCATAGCAACCTTCCCGGCCACGAAAGGTGAATGAGATTTGGTCTCTGTAGGTTAGGGTTGTGCTGTTGTTTTGAACTTTTTGTTTGGACTGGTGGTTTGTTTTGTTGTGAGAGGTTTTCTGTCCGTGTGCGTGTTTGCGATTTTTTAAAAATATGTATATTTTTTCATTCTCTCTCTTTTTCCCTCCTCTCATTGTTTTCTGATCTGCACGGACCTGCCGGGGGAGGCGGCTATTGGCATCCCGGGGAGCGCCGCCGTCCTGTCCCCACCAGCTGTGTGTCCCCGCGGAGGGACGGCCCCGCCGGCGGGGGAACAGCGCGGGGACGCGGAGTGCCCGGCCCGGCCGGCGCTGCTCGCTCCCGCCGGCGGCCCCTCCGCCTCCCGTCCTCCTTCCGCTCGGCTGTGCTCGTCTCCGCGGTCCCTTTACTGCCGGCCACCGCGGGCACGTCCCCTCCGAGGCTCCATGCGTGACTTCCGTGAAGAAACTGAGGGCAGTAAAGTCGAGGAATTGTCTGTTTGGTACTGAAGCGGGGAAAAAGAAAAACCGCGATGTTCGGTCACCTGCTCCGCGTCCTGACCGGAGGAGAGCCCGGCCGGGCCGGGGCCTGCGGGAGCTTTTATTGCCCATAAATAGTACCGGGGGAGCGGCCGGTAATGCGATCAGGAAGGGAGGCATTAGGCAGAACAGCGCTCAGGCACCCGGCGCCTACAAGCGCGCTCTCTAAAGACGCTTCGAGGCGAGTCGCAGTAAAGGTTTTATTGGTAACTGAGAAGCGCCTCGCAGCCGCAGGTTTGGCATTAACGACCGCTTAGGTGGGTAGGAATTACACTGCCGGGCTGGTGGCGAGACCCAGCGGGCAAAGGACGCTACGCGGTAGTAACAAGTATTTACTAAAGGAGTTACTGCCAAATGAATGCCGGGTTTCAGGCTTCGATTTGCCGGATAAATTTTGTAGTAACTATGAAAGCAGGCCAATAACATTTATAGAGGAAAGAAAAATATTTGAAGTTATAAACTTATCTAATAGCTGAAAATTAACTTTTGACAACAAGCGGGATTTCCCCTCCTCGTTGATTCAAAGAAACGTCTATACTTAAATTTCACCCTAAAAGATCTACTATTTTAAAAATAACAGCACCCCGCAGGGCAATTTTCCAGCTGTAGAAGAACCTTTGAAACCAAACCGCAGTGGTGCCTGTGGGCAGACGTGTTTAGAGCCGGCGAGAGCAGAGCATCCACAATATTTTTGTTAGGATTTTCGGGTATGCAGGGAGGACAGGAATGTTATTCTCTCCTGCAGATCCTGAAGTCCTTCCTACAAGATTTTCTTTTTGATCTGCTTGTTGTCAAGTAATTAGTAAAAGGAATTACCCGCTCTGGCGCTGTGCCTTCAGGTAGCAGAGGCATTAGTGCTGTAAACTTCGCATTTTCTCAATGTCTCCGGCTCGCCTTTCTCCTCCATCAGCAGCGGTCCTTTCAGGGGGGGTTAACATTTTAATTTAGTTCATTGTAATTCAGCTGTGAAGGGGTGTATTATGTCGCTGTCTCTGCCCATTTGAAGTTAACAGACTGGTTGCAGTGACTTGGCCTCTCCGGGCAAAGGCGGAGGGGGTTTTGTGGCGAGGCAACGCTGCCGGCAGTCCCTGTCCTGCCTCCCGGCCAACCCCGAGGCAGGGCTGTCACGCACCGAGGCACAGCTGGGAAAATCCGATGGCGTGACCATCGGAGCAACTTCCACTGCCCTTGGGAAGACTCTCTCCTTTCGCATTTGAAAGTATCTCACGCGAATTTCCCCAGGTGGACAACTGTGTTTTAATATGCTCTGGAATGTTAACGTTACCTTGGGGAAAAAAAAAGAAAAAAGAAGGAAGAGAAGAAAGCAAAGGCACTTGTAACTAATTAACCTTAGAGTTTTTTGCCTTTTCTCAGACATGGATTTAAGCTCTAAATTTTATCCGTGCAAACGAAAACGGTAAATATTGAGGTACGGATTCATAAAGATACCTAAATGAATACATAGCTTTAGTGTGACTGT
>VZTH01011147.1:296343-332898 GCA_013397815.1 Aleadryas rufinucha
TATATATATAAGCAGTTTTGTTAGAGCACTTTCATTGAAAAAGAAGAGAAGCTGACGAAACGATTATCCCTTTATCAGATTAAAAGCCGTCTGTTATTTTTAAATGTTTAAATCCTTACCTCAGGATTATGGCTGTATTCCAAATGATGAAATAGAGGAGTTTTGCTTGTAACAGGGGAAAAAACCCCACAAAACAACCAAAAACCAAAGAAACAAACTACTCCACCCCCAAAAGATTTTTTTCACCTTCCCACCTCCAAAACAACAACAAAACCCCAAAGAGTCCGAGAATTTTTCGGTTTTATTTTGCTTTCATTATTCAATGCTGAAACTTAACAATTACAGGTTGGAAAGCCCATTTGAAAACAGTAGGGCCACGGTACAACAAACGTCTGGCCAGCATTAATTTAGTGTTTGGAAAACACTTGACAGTTGGGAGGGTTCCCCTCTTCCCTTCCGTTCCTTTAAAAGTTACCCCTTTCAAAAGGGAATTACAGACCCTATCTCCGTTTCTCCAGGTAGACTCCCCTCTCTCTCTTTCCCCTCGCACGAAGGGGTGAATTGGAAAATCATTTAATTATTTCATTCTAATCGCCCTAATCCCCCTTATACTAGGAGCAAATGATGATAATNAAGAAAGCAAAGGCACTTGTAACTAATTAACCTTAGAGTTTTTTGCCTTTTCTCAGACATGGATTTAAGCTCTAAATTTTATCCGTGCAAACGAAAACGGTAAATATTGAGGTACGGATTCATAAAGATACCTANGAGTCCGAGAATTTTTCGGTTTTATTTTGCTTTCATTATTCAATGCTGAAACTTAACAATTACAGGTTGGAAAGCCCATTTGAAAACAGTAGGGCCACGGTACAACAAACGTCTGGCCAGCATTAATTTAGTGTTTGGAAAACACTTGACAGTTGGGAGGGTTCCCCTCTTCCCTTCCGTTCCTTTAAAAGTTACCCCTTTCAAAAGGGAATTACAGACCCTATCTCCGTTTCTCCAGGTAGACTCCCCTCTCTCTCTTTCCCCTCGCACGAAGGGGTGAATTGGAAAATCATTTAATTATTTCATTCTAATCGCCCTAATCCCCCTTATACAAGGAGCAAATGATGATAATGGGATCCACATGGAAAAGACCCCTGGAGGGGGGGTTTAGGGCAGGGATCCTCCCCGCCCTGCGCCTTGGCAGGTGGAGACGGGCGGGACGGGGCGGGGCTCGGGGCTTTAACATGAATAAAGCATTGGACTAAGCTTCCTCAATCTGCAGGCAACTACATTTTTATCTTTTTTTTTTTTTGCTCCAGGTGACGCGGCTGTAAAGTGAGCCGGTTGTCGCTCTGGGGGGACAGGGGACCCTCCTGAAACAGGAGAAAAAAACCCAGAACCCATCTCACTCCCCTGCCCGCTATCCCCCCTCCCCCTCGGAGCCTAACCAAGGACAAGCTGATTAATTTTCCCGGGTCGCCCTCGAAATCCCCGAGGGCCGCTTCGCTTTGCCGCCATCCGCGGCCGGCGACCCTGCAAATCCCTCCGGCTGCGGGGCTCTGCTGCAGCCCAGGGACGAGGAGGAGGAGGAGGAAGGGCAGCTCCCCGGCGTCATTACTTATAAGCACTGCCGTAATAGTACTCCTATCTGAGGCTGCAGGAATAGAGCCAACAGCGAGATCACCGGGCGCTGGGTTTTCTTTCGGCGTTTGCAGATTTATACAAATACGGGGCCTGCCGGTTTTTATAAACAAGTTTCAGGACACAGTCAATCAATCATACCGGCAAGCAAGCAGACCAGGAGCCTAGGATATATACAAGGCATAAATATATACATGTAAACCCTGTCAATTTTGGAGTAGTTAGACAATTTTTTTTTTCTATAAGCTTTTCTAAGAGAAACCATATCTAGAAAGATTCTGACAAGTCAGGAAATCACAGTGGAAAAGTAGAAGGTATTGTTAGGAAGTTATGTTAAAGTGTATGTTTTAATACTAGCAAGGGAAATACTGGAAAAGAGAAAGCAAAAAGTGTGTAAGCAAGTTGAAGTTTTAAAAAAATTATTATGCTTACAGACAGAGAGACAATTTCAAGAATATGTGGCCGAAAACCATGAAACCTGGCCACTTTAAAATACAGTGCAATAGACAGGGCTGTAAAATACATGAGTTTACCAGATTTTCTAGTCAGCAAAGTATTTTTCATGTTGCAGTCATTTCTAGTCTCTAATTTGAAACATATTTGTATCTAGGGATAGGTCCTTGCAAATGCACTGTGTTATTCTGTTCTATTTTTTTTAATGATCTTTTGATAATAAGAGCTCTGCACAGCATGGAGTTTGTGTTCTCTCTTTCTGACACTGAGCCCCTTTCTCGCAAAAGGGCATGTGTGAACAAGGAATCCATAGAATGAAGGGTGCAGGTCTGAACATCCCAGTAATGCAGAAAAAATAGTTGCATATCAAGGTAGGAGAAAGATAATTGAGTTTCAGGACTTAAAAGAGAAGGACATATTCTTGTGCTGGTGTAACTTAGGAGTTTCACCGAAAGAGAGGACTGGTTGGTACTGCAAAAATTGCGTGCTGCTCTTATGCTGCTGTGATCCAAAACTGTGGCTCCTTCTGGATAGTGAGCACTGAGGAAAGCCTGGGAAATGACACCCAGAGAGCAGAAGCTGTGCTGTAGGAGAAAGTATCAAGAGGAGCTTTTTGCAACTGCTAAAACTCACCAAACAAGCTTGTAAAATTGAGGACCAGAGTGTTGGTTTTGCTCAGGAAAGACATTATGACTGCACTGCCTCTATGGAGCTATTGTCAGGAATAATTTTATTTTTTTGAAATTACTGCATTTGTTGTGTAAGTTTTCCTATCAAGAATAAACTTGATATTGGGTCATTTTACTCTGTGGTTGTTACCAGTTAAAACAAATCCTATAAGGAGCCTAAACCAAATACTACTCGTGTCAGGAGTGACACTGGGTAGTGTCCCAAGCTGACTGGGTCTTAGAGACATAAATAGCAGGAAAATTATTTCATTGCCTTCTCAGAAACTGAATGTGTTTAAAGATATGTATGGTCAGCAGAATAGGGATTGGACTCACATCTAAGACCCCCTCCTCTTAAGGACTTGTGTGTAACATGGATTGGATAACTCACTTGTTTAAAGGCAGTTTCATTTTCATGTACAATTTATGCTTATCACCATATAAGTGAATGCTTCATCAATCACAGCTTTATTCTCCTGGACCCAATGTATAATTTTTCATACCAATATATTATTGAGTCCTTTCACAGAAACTTGCCTTGCTTTGTGATGTGTAAGACTGACACAACGAGTGATAAATGTATTAACTGACAATTTCCAGTTAAAATAG
This sequence comes from Aleadryas rufinucha, assembly GCA_013397815.1. Taxonomy (NCBI): domain Eukaryota; kingdom Metazoa; phylum Chordata; class Aves; order Passeriformes; genus Aleadryas; species Aleadryas rufinucha. The sequence goes on from VZTH01011147.1 coordinate 299,703, forward strand.
CACATGAAATAAATAACAATAATTAAAATAGTATCTGAAGACTCTGTAAATACTTAATAATTTTAATGTGATTTTAATGTTATGGAAAAACTGTGAAAGCTCACACACTTTTTTTACTCTCAAAGATTGTTTGTCTTGCTGGTTTTGTTTTGTTGTTTGTGTTTTTTTTTTTTTGTATCCCGGGCTTAATGATTGTTAAGACTACTATAAACAAGCTTTTGTGGAAATGAAGAAAGTGAAAAAGGAAGAAAGGGGGATAGATGTATACAACACATATACCCGACAGTATCAACAACCCCACCTTGTCCGCCCCATATGCTGGCTTTCTTTGCCTCTGAGTATTCCTTCTAAACTTTGTAATATGGCAAGTGACAAATGTCTTTCCAGAAGGTCTTACAACACTACTGATTCACCAAAGACTGTTTGTGAGAAGTGCCTGACAGAGCAGACAGGTTACCTCATCAGCCTGCTAACACACAAATTTTCCTTTGCTGCGTTATGTGGTACACCTGTATACTGAGAACTGGCTACGAAGGGGGTGAAGCCAAATGGGTACTTTTACACCTTTTCTTTTACACCAATATACTGCTACACCTGTACAGGTGGGACTCTGCTATTTATTTTACAGATCTCCTTTGCATCATGGTCATTGAATGTCACTGTTTCTCTTCTCTCTGAGGTTAAATGCTTTTTGGCACTACTTGTATGAAGTAACAGTATTACTAGCACTACTTATAGTAAGCATAAAGCCTCCAAAGCCTCAGCCTGCTTCTGGCTTCTCTTCTTTATTGAGAATAGATTATCCAAAGAGATGTGAGGATACTGCTTTGTTTCAAGTGGTAACACAGTGACATCTACCACCTTAAACTGTGTTTTGAGACCATGGCTCTATTAGAAGGTGAGTCATTAAAGATACTTCTAAGCCTTTACTTCTTTCAATGCAATCACATTCTGACTCTCCTCAAGTTACCAATTTGCTTTCAACAGAGGTGGGGCAACAACTTTTCTAGGGTGTAACTTATTAAGTGTGTGGTAAGGAAAAGGCAGATAAGCTTCTCCTAGTATTATCTCATATTCTGTGTGAACTTCTTCTTAGTTCAAATATATGGTGAACAACTTCTAAAATAGTTTAAAGATCATTAATTAGCATTCATGAAATTGAGGATGATTTTGGAATGAAGTTATTGACATAAAACTGTACATTTTGCAACATGGGCTTCTTATTCTGTTGCTTTTGTATAATAGAGCTGTCTGCACTTAGAAAATATTGATACTCACAGAGAATACATCTAAAACTGCTAATTTCTCGTTTCTGTTATTTAACCACTGTGAAGAAATTGCAGAGAACGCCTTATATTTTAAAAATAACAAGATTACATGCTATTTACTAATTTGGGGGGAAGAGGTATAGGCTGAAAAGAAAGACTGCTCAGCTTCCCTCCGGACAGCTGTGGAGACGTGCAGATGTGTTGGGCAGGGCAGAAAAGCTGTTATGTAACTGCAGGAAAGAGAGAGGATGAGGTATGAATATGTCTGGGGCCAGGTATCCTCTTATAGAGACCACGAATCTCACCTCTTCAAAACTTCTGTCTTGATCTGCATTAAAACCAACCAAATTTTAGCTTTAATGGAGTCTTATCAAAGAAAATTTCCTTTGCTTTTTTCTGTTTTCCTAATTTGAATCTTTAGACTCAGGCTATACATCTTGATTTATGATTGACAATTTAACTTAATGCTGCTAAATATCACTAATTAAAAAGAATTTTCAATATATTCAGAATCTTTATGATTTTAAATGAAATCTATCCTATATAGGAAGCCAGAATAATGTCTATGTTCCATTTATATCTTCAAATTAGCCCTTTAAGTGTTGTGATTTCAGTATATGTTATGCAGCACTATGCACATTGTGAACACTTAATACCAAGAAAGGGAAATCATATTTTACTTTTAAAAAGTTGAAAAAGAATTTAACAAAAGCTGATTACTAGTCATGTGACTTCCATATTTTATTACATATCTAAACCTTATTCATAGGGAAAAAAGATTCAAGCATTTCTTATTGTATTTTTGCATTGATAGATGAATGTTGAGTATGTACTTTAAATTTTCCTACTATTCCATGGGGAAAAAAAAAGTCAGCTTCTGCTAGTAAAAATCAGAAATGGTACTGTCAGACTTCAGACAGTGTGGAACAGTAACAAGTACATTTATTGATATAAATTCCTAAGAATATAGAAGCAAGAAGTTACATTTAATGTGAAAAAATACAGCATCTTGATTGTTACTAAGAAGCACGCTGAGAGATGCATTTCTTTAGCACTTTTAAGGAAGTCCTGTGATTTCCTCGTTTGTTTTGTCATGCAGGTGATTAATGCTGCAGAAGGCAAGTAAACTCAAGAAGTTCTCCAGCTATAAAAAATATATTTCGGTTCAATTGCGTTACATGTAATTACAACAATTAGTCTGAATTCTGGATATGATGACGGAAACTGCGGTTCTGAAAATACTTTTTTTAACACGTAAGAAATAGCTAAGATAAAAGTAATGCAAAGAATATGTGTGCCATCCTGCCCCATAAAGGGGTACATTCTGCCTGGTGCAGCAGAACAGTACAAACTCTTTTTCACCACCTACATCTCTGTGAAGCCTGCAGGATTTTTTGCCTGCTGAGTTAATGGATAGAACTGGCATATAAAGGGGTCCATAGGAGTGAATGCAAGGTCAGTTTTTTGATACAGCATTATGTAACTGCAGGAGGACTTGCACAGCACAGGCAGGCATGTTTTCTCAGAAGTGGAAGACTGCTTTTGAAATTGAAATAATCTTTTCAGTTTTTGTGTATTTCATGTGTAAGAAAACACAACACTCAAACTGTAGACCAACAGAACAAACTTCCACAAGGACAGCAAAGAAGACAAACTGTAAATTTTCAGTATCAACCTTAAACTTCAAAAGAATTGCTCAATTGCTTATGATATGGTTATACCTGAAAAGTATTGCGAACATGTCAGATTTTGGCTCTTGGCATACACATACACGTTGATGCATCTGCCTTGAGCCCAACAGAGCATTCCTTGCCACTCAGCAACCTACTGGTGTGCATAATGCTCAAATGATGAGTTTCTCCTATCAGAATACAGTATATAGACTGAATAGATGGTCTTTCTCCAGAAAAACTTAGCTAAATAAGCTTTGATATATATTTTTTCCCATTTAAAGTATTTCTCTTCCGCATGGATTATAGGATTTTCCATAAGGTTAATAATAATGGCTATGCTTGCTCTAAAAATTTAAGTTTACACTGGTATCCACTGTCAAAAACAAACTATTGAAATAACAAATGAGGTTCACTTCCTCAGAATGTGTAAATGTCCCAGCTTAGAGTTAAACTTTCAACAGCTGAAAGACAATACCATCAACACGTACCTGACACTAGTTACTCGGGTTTATTTTTTCCTGGAAAGCAGTTTTGGGCGACAGAGTGGCGTCCGGGTTTCCCAGGTTGTTGTGCTGACAAACTGCAGTGGCAGTCAAGGCAGGGAGTCTGACAAAATCTCATTAATCATTTTAAATTAAATCCAACATTCCACTCCAGCACTGCCAAGAAGAAAGCTAACTTTTACAAATGAATACTCTCTCTGAAAAGAACTGGTATCCTGATTATATTGCTTTCACAAAAATATGCTTGATTTCTGTTAGGAACACATAGAGTATTTTTAAGCTTAAAAAATGTATTTTTTGGACTGCTAGGAATCTGAAAAGTGCTTTTTGCTTGTTTTCTCTATTAAGGTCTATGAGTGAACTACACAACTGAAAATTACGAGCCTATATTTTTTTTCAATGAATTGAAGTTTTTTGCTTTTCTAAAATTTTAAGTGCAGAAAGTTTGTTTTTAATGCAAGTAAATTTCACAGGGGAAATGGAAGTACTCAATTTAAATATTTTCTCTAAGCATATTCATAGGAATAAGAAAGGAAAACTGCAAATTTACTAACATTAATATTAGCAAAAACACTGAGGTGACAATGGAGCAAGGTGATCTCTTTTAGGTTTTTTACATACACACTTCTGTAACTGCTCCTAGCTATTTGATTATGATTTAATTACACTATCGTATGGCAAGTCTGAACTTTGAGCATCTCATAATAGAGTATCACATAAAATTTCATCTTACTAAAATCACTATTACATGCAGATTATAAAAGTTTGTATTTCTCTTTAAGGCAAAATGAAACCATAATGTGCCGATATGAGACACAGGAAATACTTTATATCTGTTCTTTGCCTATTTTAATAGTGCTTTTGAGCTTAGAGTAGTAGATCTTACAATGGCAGAGAACAAGTCATCAGCCTTGATGTTTATTAGTTTTAACACATCCATGAAATATTTGAGAAGAAAAAAAATATCCTAATCCAATAGAGGGCAAGTACATCTGACTTTCCTAAATACTTATAATTTTGACTTTTTAACATGATCAAGTAGGTATACCTCAATTTTGTTTAAATACTTAAAATAATACTTGTTTTCTAAAAACAGAACTATAAACAATATCAGATTACACAATGATATTCTTACACAGACAACAAAACTATTACCACTTCAAAAAAGAGCAATTCTTGTTGATAAACTTGTTTATGTTAAGAGCATTAATAAACTGCAGAATACTGAAGAGGAAAGAGAAACATTTATTTGTCCAGCTAGTCAGTTTATTTTCTTAAAGGTGAATTTTGAAACTGTTTACATTTTTTCTTTTTCCAATGTGGAGGGTGGAAGGGAGCAGTTAAAGAGAACAAATTGAATTTTTTTCCCTGAATGCAAATTTCTCACTTGCTTCAAAATTGACAAACATGTCTCAAACTTGAATTTGTTTGGGCTTCTGTATGTTGAAGCAGCTTTGATTTATTTTAAAAAGTCACAGCTGTATAAATAAATTATTTAGAGTTTGAATGAAAAGTATTCTAGACAGAAATAGAGTCTCAGAAAACAGGTAATATCAGACCTTGTCTACAGCAAGCCATGTGAATGTCTAATATATGCCATATTCCTTCAATAAATGCCATCAGAGCCTCAGAATTTAATAAAGGCAAACATGAGCTGCATTTGTGTGACACTTTACATGGACACAGGGACACTCATTTTCCCTGACATGAACAGAAAACAATTTTCCTTCTGTCACATCTGTGTATACTGAAGTTACCAAACTTTCAGAAGTGGCCATTCAGAACAATTCCAGTGTCTTTTAGGACCAGAACAGCGAGTGTTTGCAGGGGGATGGGCTGCAGGCTCATTTGTTCCCTCAGTACTCTGTACAGTGCATACAGTTAAGAGTTAAGGCAACACCACATGGCCGAAGTTCAAAGGACATGCAGTGGTGGAATCACAATAGCTTGGGAATCACTTTGCAGTTATAAGCACAATCATGCTCATGTAATTAGGCTTGAGATCTGCTACCTATGTCTTCTGAAGTGCTTGATCAAGTAGCTATTTCCACATCACATCATTTAATGACACCTGGATCAATCAAGTACCATTATTTTAAAATGGGCATGGGGACACCAAGTGCGTTGAAGAAGACACTGCCCAAAACTTTTTAAAAGAGTTTTTGGAGGGCAACCAAGAGAATTTTTCTCACTTTTTAAGAGTACTATTACACCCGCTTAAGACTTTTTTCCTCCTCTTAAGACAGAAAATTCTGTAACTTCATGTAAAGTCTAGATTGCTAAAATGCAAAAAATTACTTCTCAGCCACTTTAGAGATAGATTCAAACTGGAAAAAGGACAGAAGAAATGTCTATATTAATTAGTTGTTTCTTGGTTGCCTCTGAGGGAATTCACACTTGGCATGTTGTGTTTGCTGTTTTCTGTACAACTCTGCATTACTAACATAATGTACAGCATGAGTTGGGTGCTAATCCTCTAAAGCTGTTCAAAATCCTATTGTGAAGATCAGATGCTGTTATCTGCATGTCATTAGGGTTTTGTTTTCTTTTCCCCTGGACTTGTCTTAGGGAAACTTGAATTGTATCATCCTGTTTCTAATTTATCTTCTTGGCTGCTACAATACCCTTGAAGTTTTCTAAACCTTGCTAATAGATGTACTCATCTATTTCAGAAAAAAACATGCTCTGTCTGCCTGGAGGCTTTGTTCTGTATCAGGGTAACTGGAAATTAAGAGAAATGCAGGCCAACAATTCATACTCTCTTATTAGTGCAAAATCAAAACCAGTATCACTAATGTCAACCTAAACATAAGCCAGAAGAGAATTAAGCCTTGCTCTGCATTTGTGGTTTGAGGAGAAAATATTTTCTAGTAAGAATAGTTCTAATTTCAAAATTCACTGCATTCTTCTTTTAAAGTGTCTTAACTTTAGAGAAGTGTTTCTTAGAAAACTATATTCTGCTGTCTCCACTTAAGATCACTTTAAGGAGCCCAGAGACACTTGTCCCTTATCGTTGGTTTTACAAATTATGTTAAAAGTTTTCCATCTTTTTTTTTTTCCCTGTAATACAGGAGCAGATACCTGTGCCTTAAACAAATTTCCCCACTGTACCATGTGCTATTTGTGTTTGAAATTAATTGACCACTGCAGAATGCATCTTTGGACTTTTTGAAACACATGAAACAACACAGGGTGAGGAGTAGTTATCCTGAACAAGGCAAGTGATAGTGTAAACCTGTCTGGAATATGGCTGCAATACTGCTGGCTCCTGGCTTTGGCTGTGTATGCTACATAAGTGCAATGCCGTTTACACTGGATTAAAGGTAATGTAATAAAAAAGTACTTTTTCTGCATGCATTTTTGTTTGTGGAGCAGAGCTATAAACACTTGAAATAGCAGTAATAGCTACATCTTTTCCTTCCCATAACTTATGTAGGCCTTTTATGAACTGTCATTGTCACGACTCTTCCTACATCTAAAACAATGTAACACTCCCTAGGTGCCAAACAGAAAGCAGCAGCATAGGCAAAGTGCATGGCTGTGAGGGGTCATTCCTGCATTCAATTCAGATTAGTTCTGTGTTACAGATTAAGAACACCTTCCCACCTCACCTCATGGTACGGTAGGGAAAAAGAAGAAATACACTTGTTGCCATGATGTATCCAGATGCTACTGATAGCTGAATATTATGTAAACAAACATAATCAGGAACAGCTCTTACTTCAACTACATGTTATGTCAATTTAAGAAAAGCACTGCTCTGTGAGTTGTCTGAACAAAAACTAGGCAAATCCTTATTCAATTCCTGCACATGCACAGCAGTTGCACTGCTAATGTTCTCCACACTTCAGAAAATGTCAAGACACAACCTGACCAAGTAATTTTTGAAGTATTTCCATAAATTTAGAACTGTTTAAAATCCAGCTACATGACAGATTTAGAAAGTAATTCAGTATCTGATTCTGAAACAGCTCTCCAAACATGCACAGTCACTGCTCTAAACTTGCACCGTCAGTTTTTAACAGCTTTAGCAACGAGTCATCTGGTATATATTTGCCAAGGCATTTCCATCACTGACACTACTAGACTGAGGGAACCAGTTGAAAGCAGCAACACGTTGGTCACTTCTATTACTTTCCTGTTCAGGTTTTTTCTTGCTTACTGTGCTGAATAGGTGACTATAGTTGCCCTGTTTCCCAGAAATTAGTATCTGCGAAATAGGTTATGTATGTAAATAACGTAAGCCTCTCTGTACACTGCATGATTTCCCCTGGCTACCCCTGTATGGCACCAGGGTTCATTTAAAATAGAGCCTGTAATCTTTAAAACTGAGTGAATGGCAGGTTGACAACATACTAACTCAAGTTAATAAATACAGTATAAAATACCAGCTTATATATTTTACAAGTGTTCTATCATCTCCTAGAATAAACTTTATTGTACTATTCAGACCAGTGTTCCTCTAACTTAGGTATCTGAGGTAGTCAGCATTGTAAAAAAATGCAAACGGAAGTCAAACACTAATTTAAGAGATAAAAGGAGAAATTTTAGTTAAAATACTTTACAATAAAATAATTATGATTATAAATCTCTTTAGTTAAATATATACACATTACATGGTATTCTAAAAAGAATGAACTTATTAAAGTTTCAAGCAGATCTAATGCACAAATTCACCACTTTGTCAGCTTAGACTGTAATGTCAGTTTAACATTCATAAATGGCTGTGTCAGACTAATGGCATTGTTTTGTGCGAAACTAAAAAAAAAAATTATGAAAAAAAATCCTTCTGTTCCCACAGTAAATAGATAGAAAAGGTAGTTTACACATACACACACTTACACACACAAACTTTGATTGCATACAGAGGTTAGAATGACCAGCACTAAAATAACCCCCATCTCTACAAAATAATTAATATCTTGACTCGATGTAATTTTTGAAAATTATAAATTTTAAGTGCTAGCAAATTGTGCTTTTAGGCAGCCACGTGGCCAATAAGGTAGATGTTGTCATAAAGGTGCCCTACAAAATCTTCACTAATATTCTGTGCAGCTCGTCGTGTATTTCGGATGAATTCCCTCTTTGACATTTTGTTCTTCACGTGAGGGCTTGTTAGATCAATTGAAAGTAGAATCAAAGAGTAACACAGTACATAAACTGCATCTAGACAAGAGAGAATAAATAAAAAAAGTTTAAAAAAGAAACTGTGATAATTAAAAGTATTGCTCCCTGTCTACAAACCTTATATATATATATATACATATATATGTACACACAGATATACATACAACTACTCAGAAGGGTATCCCAGTGAAATAAAATTTAACATAGCAACATTCAAAGTAATAACACCAGCACATTGCCAAATGAGAATTTACAAATCTCTTAGTATTTCTACATAATCCAAAAGCCACTAAGGGCTTTATGCATTTTCATTTAAACAGATTCTTGAAGTTTGTGTAAACTAAAGCCAACATCCTGCAAAAGCTTATCTTTTAAATATGTAAGCAGTTCCACTGCTGAAAACTGCTTCCCCCAACCAACCAGAAATGCTTGGTAACTTGAATGTGGCCCAATATTCCCTTTCATTTCTGTGAGACTATCTACAAGGTAAAATGTTAAGTGTGTAGGACTCTGCAAGAGGAAATTCAGAAATAGAAAAAAGCTCAAGTACAGACAAAAATGAAGGAAAGATAACATGGAAATAAACCCAACTAATCAGCTAAAAAAAAAATCTGTACCTTTTGTTTTTGTTTTTTTTTTTCAACCCAAGTGGAATGATGACTCTACACTGAACCATTTTGTACTTTCAGAAATACTTGTTTAGGTGCCGATTTTAAAGCTATCAGAAACAGTAGCATCGTCCAGAAGTATAAAGACTGATCCACTGCTCATTTTTGCTTACCAGGGCTAAGGCCAAGCTCTCTCATCAAATCAGGATTACAAGCACAGAATCTGTGAGAGAACTTTGTTATGAGAGTTTCAAGGTACTCCCCACGCTCCTCAGGAGCGTGAATGTGTCTGAAGAACTCTCTCAGTGCATTTGGCAAGAACTGATTTCTGAAGTTGTGCAGCGTCACAAGGTCATCCAAAACATCTCTCCTGGTAGAATGAAAACCCACATTATTAGAAAAGTTTCTTTTAACTCTTTAAATATGAAAATGTGTAGATTTTAAAAATAAAAATTAAAGCTTTAGAATAGTATGAGCTTTTCTTTTTGCTGAAAAGCAAAATTATCACTAACAGTACAAAGATAATATAAACACATGTTCTTTGTTTATTTGTAGCCAAATACTATAAAAACACATTAATCAAAACTCAAAAGTTTATATGTATATTCAATCGAAGTCTACATAGAGGCTTTGCATCCTTTAAAGTGACAAAACCACTAAAAAAGACAGTGAAGGGAATAGATTCATGTGTGTCACACATTCTGATGTCTAAATTATTACAGGAGTGTCTTGTTAAAACCAGGCTTCAGCTATGCAAAATTTGCTCACATAAGTGATCAGGGTGTGATGTTCTCAAGTGTCTTCCACTGAACACAGAAACATCTAAAAGATTCAGGCCACACCTATTATTAGCAGATGTGCAAAAGACAGTTGAAAAAAATTTGAAAGCAAATTTGAAGTGAACCACAGAATATTCTCTGATGTTTAACCTGATTTTTACCTTTCAGTACTAAGATGGGAGTTTCAACATTTAAAAAAGTAGTTTTTAGTGTCTGATTATGCTCTAATTATGAAGGGTAGATAAATGGCAGTAGGAGTTGCTAATATTAATTTGCAATTTCATCCATTAAATGGTTTTGTATTTTTATTATTGTCTAAAAAAAAAATCAACAAATCTGAAGTTTTACAGCACAGGACTGTCAGTGGTGATAAAACTACAGACTCCTTTTATTCCTTTAGTAGTACAGGCTGAAGAGGATGAGAAGCAGGAGAGGATTCCTGCTAGAAGTGCTGTTGGCCTTCTGTTCTTCCTATTTAGGTGCAGTTACTATTCTCCTTCTCTTTAATGATACTGCCTCACCCCAACGTGACGGCATGAGAAAGCACTGTGGAGACAGAAGAGCATGCTAAAGCAGGGAGAGTGTTCCCTTCTGCAGTTCCTGATACCTCCAAGAGGATGCTCCCTTCCATCTCAGGAGGCGTGCACAACTTCCAATCAAGAAACATCAGGCAACAAAGTAATGGTTAGATGACTCAACATTAGTTAAAAAGCTATCCCTTAGTGAAGTGATAACTACTCTTTCTGAATAACACACATAGAAAGGGGAAAAAAACCTCAAGTCAAAAAAACCAGCAAAATATCTATGTAGGAGTTTGTGAGGATGTGAAATTTATAAGTGGTATTTTTGAGGATTCTTATTAAGCGTTACAGTCACATAAACAGTTGAACAGAGTAACTGTTCAGATTTAGCAGAACCATTATCTACTTGCATTTTCTTGCTTTTTTACATCCTTGAAGTTGCATCTCTATATTCAAAATATTGTTAAATGGGGCTGTACATTGAAAATTAATAGAAAATATCTTAAGAGAAATTTGAATTACCTTTCATCAAGATAGATTCTCAGCTTCTTCCAATTCAGTGTTCTTGTGCAAAAGATAAATTTAGCTATTTCTTTCGGTGAATCATCTAGTATGCCTTTGGACATAAAGTAGTTGACTCCCTGAGATAAAATACATGTACATATAAATATGTTTAATCTTCATAATGTATTTAGGAATAAATATTGTACTTCACAATGTAGGAATGTAATCCTACGAATTAACTGGTTTGTTTTTCAGAATGATTCTTCCTCTTCTAACTCACATTTCAACATGCAGAATACACTCTAAAATTATAAACCAAATGCAAAGAAACAACTTATTGTTATGGTTGAGATTTTACATACAGTCATAGTAGAAAATTTTAAATTATGAACCCCATAATGAGCATGATGATTCTTTAATAATTTCATTACAGTGTATATCAGTAGTTTGCTTTTCATACTTTTGTAATAGTATTTAAAACATTGCGGGGACCATGACTGGTAATTTCATAATTTTTGCAAATAAGAAAATCTGAGCCATAATGTGTTTAGTCTTTAACATCTTTCATTAAAACACTAATGTTCTCACATGTATACAATGTATCACATTCAAATAGATGCATTAAATGCATTTGTTTAAATGTGTAATAATGCAAATAAACACAAGCACGCTGATTTCAAAGCATAGGTAAGTATCAACATATATAAATATGCATACACATAAATAAGAACACTATGCCTAACATAAAAACAGCTCAAAAACACTGAGTTGCATATAATTTATACTCATATTATGATTTCCAGAATTTTACACTTTGACCAAGCACACATTTCTTATAGCATAAACACAACAAATTTAAAGTATTTCAGTGATATTCTCGATTCTCTCTGGCCATTGAAATATCCCAAAGCAAAAAACTATTTTCCTTACAATCTCAGAAATCAAAACCCAACTAATGGATTTTAAAAATGTTCACCCTTTCCAATGGCAAAAATCTAAACCTGAGAATAACTAACCAAGTTCTTCTGATTCAATTTGGCAGGGGCTGGGAGCAGTTCTCAGCATTTGTTACAAAGCAGTGTTACAATACTTAAGCACAATATATCTTGACTATAGCATAAGGTTGAAATGTAAAATGAGTAGGAGAGTGCATTTCTGCATAGAATAATGTACCATGGCCACAATCTAAATCACCTTTAAAATACTTCTGAAATATTTTTTCATAAATCTTCTGATATCAAACTTCACAATATTTTGTAAGTCTGTCCTTTTAGTTTACATTACAGCTATAAAGATGTGGGGGCAACCTGTCATTCAGTGTATAAACTAAACTTCTCCGTGCTCTTGAATTTTGTATGAAAAAGAAATAAAGGACTGAGTGCAGGTTTGGAACATTTTGTGAAGTGGCTTAATAAGCCAAGTCTTACTTGCATCAAGCAGGAATATAGCTAGAACGTATGTTTAAGAACACAAGTTAAAAGCCAAGAAACACCTGTAGTATTAACTCGCTATTTTTACCAGTCCACAGTTTTTGCTTATACATTTATAGAAAATAGCAGTTAGCAACATACGTTTATTTAGTTAAAATAATGGTTTGTAAAAATAAATAAAAATATAAAGGTTTTTAATAGGTAAAACAAAAAATCTAGCAATGTTATGTCCCACTTTTAAGAAAAATCTTTATTTAGGATGACAATGAAACATGTATTGCTCTATAAGCTTGCATTTCAGCCCAAATTAGATCATATTTAAGTTTGTCCATAATATGGATGGACAACATAACATTAAGTACTTTCTTGAACCAGAGGTAAGTAAAAAATTAAAAATGGGAGATTAAAATGAACAACAAGGATTTTGGCAATTTATGTAAGATGAGCAGCAGAATGTTTCCTTTACATATATCCTGATTTAATGAGATTAATGTATTTGCTTCAGTAATAAGTTTGCTTAAGGTAATACAAACCCAAGCCTGGCAAGGAAATCTTGAGTAGCATTCTTGCTGCAATTAACAAACACTTCTGCAATGTACCCAGAAAACACCAGGCATGGCACGATGAAAAGTACACCTTTTTCAAGACAGACAATGGGTTGGTTTCTCTGTAACAGTAAATGCTGCAGTTTCTTTCTCATGCACTAGCTTGCAACTCAATGTAGGATCTCCATCTGATAGGCTACAAAGTCTTTGCACTATTATTCTCTAATTCCCTCTTTTCCCCCACCACACATAATGCTTGACAATATCTTTCTGTATGAATGCATTTTCCTCAACTCCTTCACAAGTAAACAGGGTATAAATAAAATATACTTCACCACATGCCAAATATTTAGTTGCTTTTTATTTCATGCTAAGCTATCAAAAATACTTTGCAACAGTAGAAGCCTGATATCTCTTTTAAGTTCTTAAATTTTGTCTCACAGCAAATGAAATTTATTTACAAGATTTACAGAATGTCATTGAATCTGCTTTTCATAACACTGTAAATACTGCCTTGAAAACCTCTCAGAACTCCCGCTTCAAATAAATCACTTTTGATAGCTAAAATGGTCGCTTGTGGCATATATACTAGCTGAAATAGGTAGCTCTACGCACTATTAAAACCTATGCTAAGATTATTTATCAGTCAGCTGGCAATTCTCTTAGGAAACATTTGACTGCAGTCAAGTAGGCTGTTCTGTGCCACGATCTACCAGGTCTGAAGAAGCCTTTTTAACACTTCGGAAACATTGCAGAATGAGCACATACAGTAGTTTTTAAACTCTGATTCAGAGCACCATAATGTTCTTAGCATTAGAGAATTAGGAAAGATGACTTAAGAATACTTGCCTACCTTGCCTCTGTGGCAAGCATGTTATCTGTGAATTTCAGACAGCTCTGGATAAAATATTAATGTACGGAAGCATTGATTTAAATTATATATGTAAATAACAATTTTAAGTATAGATGAATAGTAACAATAAAAACCATTTGTTGTATTTTGGTATGTTATCTTTTACAGTTGCTTCTTTTTTTTTCAGGCTCACAATGCTTGTTTTACCAACCTATTACAGCACTGACACTCCTTGCTTGCTTTCTACCTGTTTCCAATACCCTTTCCATTTCTTTATATATATACAGGATATCTAAAATGGAAAACTTTTCTTTTTCAGTGTTGGTTTCATTTCTGCATTGACCTTCCTCTTTGCTAGGAGTACTTTCAGAGCACTTCAGTTCAGCAGTCAACATTAACACTTTTGTAGTTGCCTTTGACCCCCCTGTTTAGACATGCATACAAAACAAACCAGACATATCCTAAGTTAAACGCACAGAAATTTTGGAATCAGTATCTAGTATAGTAGGGTCTCAATTTCTGTCGGTGATTCTAGGTAAGACTAACATTATTAGTAAATAATAATTGGACATGTATGGTATTATTGTTCCCATTTTTCTAGGGAAGTACAGTACCTTAATATATTTAATGGTGAATCTTCTGGAACAAAATGCACAGTATTGATGAGATATTGTATAATATATATTTTTATGATTGTTTTACTAAGTTTCGAATCAAGTCATTTGTTGACAAATGTGGACACAATATGTAACATACCTTTCAAACAGAGTCTCTTTCACTGTATGTCTTTAAAATACAGTCTCAGTGATACAAACTTATGATGGCAGAAATTGCAAGTAGAATGCAGAAATATTTTTCATGTTACAGAGAATCCATAACTAATAATTTACAAGATTAAACCACTGATTTTAATGCAGAATTATCAAAAGGTTTCAGCTCAATGTTCCGACTTTTTTTGAAAAATCCCACAAAAGAACTTACTTCCTCTACAACATACACATAATATTCTTCAGACAGATAAATCAATGCATCTCAAAACTGGCTTGCTTAGTAGATCACTATGAAATAGGATAAGTTTCAAAAAAATTTGCTGAGAAACACAGCACAATAAACATTCCATCATCTACAGACTATCCATAATTAAAACTCAGGTAAGGTAGCTTTATACAAGTGGCTAACAATTTATAACCAGGAAAAGGTCAAAAAAACCTGACCTCCCTGACAAAAACTAAGGGCACTTTATAGTGAATGAGACAATCAGAAGAGTGGAAAGCGAGGCTTAGTGTAAGCACTCTCATACTGTATTTTATTATTACGCTATGTAAAGGAAATCCTGACCTCACTGAGGACAGACAGTTTTGGTACAGTACAGATTCCAGAAGGTCCATAAAAATAAATGCTATTAAATAGATCAGTTAGAACCATTAAGGATGAAACAAAGAAATAGATCTTCTTTCCTGACCAAAAGATTCTTGTTTGTACCTTCAGTTTCAGTTTTACCTACATAGCATTAATCCATGTAATAAACTTGACAAAATATTTTATAGGGAGTTAGAAACTGGATACAAAACAATGGGAAATAACTTCTGGTTGCTTACAAATTCTGAGTCATAAGCACACAAGATGAAATGAGCACTGCATGAGACACATTTCACATACACCACACACTCTTTAAAATAAAATACAGCAGAAACCATGTAGGCAGATTAAACAACATAATATTTATATTCAAGGGTTAACACTAACACTAAACCACCCCCTCTCGCCAAAGAAACAACAAAAACCAGGTTCCAAAATCTTGTCTACAATGGTAGTGCCATATGAAAAAACCCAACAAAACCAACCAACCAACCAACAAAAAACCCCAACCCAAACATGCACTAGAGGGTTTTTTTTCAATTACTTGTCACGTGTTTAGGCACGTCCTTTCAGCAGAATGTGAGCACCTGCTGTGAGTTATGCAAGCTCATGCACACAATCAACACATTAAATTACAGCAGATATCACAACACCATGCACACAACAATGGCTAACCAGAGAATCCTACCACAAAGTGTGTAGATGCTCTTCCCTACCCCGTGAGCCACCGCTAGCTCTGGAGCTGTTGCTGTGGAGCCTGGTTACCCATTTTCATGACATGGGCGGTGTCCTTTGGAGAATCTTGCTCCTGTGGCTGTAAGTATTCCTATTTTTATAGTAATTTGATCAGGTCTGTTATCAAATGTAAAGCAGAGTTTGGCAGGAAATTCGGAGACACAATTTGTAATAGTGGAATGTCGTATCATATATTCCAGTAACAGTGTCCTTATAATAATAGTTCTGCCAATATCACAGTTGTAAACAGTAAAAGCAATAGTATTTGTGAATTCTCCTGGAACTCAGGCCCTAAATGATTCCTACCAGGCTACGGTGCTCCACAGGGAGAGAGGAACAGAGCCCTTAGGAGATACCCTGAGGTTCTCGTCTCTCATTGAAGCAGACTGTTTGTACTACTATTGTAAAACATAAACATAATGAAGAAGCAAGAGTAGCATAATAAAGTTAATAACTAACTTAGATATACTGTAAGTTAGGTCTAATTTCCAAATCTTAATTTCCTTTAAAAATAATGAATCTTCTATTAAGTGCCTTTTCTGAAGGCTCCAAATGCTTTAAACATACCAAGATTACTTTAAGTAAGGTTGAAATATAATGGCACACTATAAACTAAGATAGTTAAGTGAAAAATTATGTTAAAACAAATTGAAATACAAAGAAAAATTTGGATGGACAATGCTGCGACCAATATACTTGATACATTACTGGAAACATGTAAGTTACCTAAATATTGCACTTTGTTTGAAAACTTTTACATTTATTACTAAATTTGTGAAAATTTTGCAGAAAATCAATACTAATCACTCAAGTGGCCAGGTGCTGATGTCTCGATGCTGCTGTACCAGAGTTCAAGGCAGAGTTCTACCAGAGGAATTACAAAATACTCTATTTGTGACTGATGAAAGTAATGGTCACTTAATCAAGCAGAATATGAGATAAAGCAAGAACTTGAACGAAATCACATCATTGCAATGATTCACAGAACTGCTTTATTTATTTCACTCCATGGTCATAAGTTCACACTTTCTGTATCATATTAGCAGAGTGAAATTTGCTTCTAGAAGTGTATCTTTTCATATCTCAATCCTTTTTCTACTTTGGATTTTTTCAATTACCACTTCCATGTATATGTGCAACTACATGCAGGAAGTTAACGCTATTTTTGCTCAGTACTGTGTAGTCTCTTTTCCTAGGAAACATGAAGCAGGAGTCTGGTTTTATACACAAAGACTCTCTCTGTCACTTGGGCATTAACTGTCTCCCAGGCAAAAGCTGTCTACTCTCAAACTGTTTTCTTCTTTGAAAGGTGACAGACTGAAAGCAGAAACTGACTTTTCCAGTTAGTTACATGAACTTGTAAATGGAAACCCTTCAGTTTGACAAGGGATTTTTTTTTTGAAGATAAATTTATGTTGTTCTATAAGGGAAAATTATGCACAACAAACACCTACAGAAATTAAATCAAACTGATCTTCAGTATAGTTCAGCAGTAGGTCTTTTTCACATTTCAAGATTTGCTCCTTGATAGTGGAAATAGGTAAAAATCCCCTACAAGAAAACGTAATTGTCATAGAAGTAGACGGACTTTATACCTCATCCTGCTTTGCCTGAAGTGGAACCAAACTCATACTCTGCATTTTAGCATTTTTATTTATGTAAGTGTATTGTTATGCTCTTACAATTCACCACTGTCTCTTCATTTAGGATATCTGCCTTGTTCCTAAGTCAATACGTGATTACGAATTTATGGCATCCACAGAAGTGTACAGAGCACTTAAGAGGCAAGTCATGTGAATGATGTGCACAGGTACAGCATCCAAAAAAAGACCAGAATACAGCTGTAGCTCAGTATTAACCATCCCTACAGTAAAACAAACACCTATTAAAACTTTGTTTTTATATGGCTATAATTATAAAACAAGCACAATTATTGTAACTGTTTATTACTGTCAGCAACAGTTCACTTACCTCATCAGGGTTGGCATTAAAGGTGAGACTGCCCTCATCTAGCTGCATATACAATTTTCTAAAAGAAAATCCTAGAGGTGGATTCTTATTGTATATAGAACAGTGACCCCAAGTGGATTTGCACAACCTATGAAAATAGAATCAATCTATTATAAAAATTCCTTTCTGATGTCATGGATTTTACAGAAGCAAAATGTAATCAACACTGGAAAGCTAAATACTCAAACTATAGGAAAGTTAGAATTAGGTTGCTTATAACAGTTATTAAGTCTTTTGCACGTGTTTTTCTAAAATCTTCAATTATATGATTAATGTTTTCTTCTCATAGAGGTTTTGGTGTATTTGAGCGCAACCTCAAAATCTTATGATGCCACCCAGTAGGTGGCATCATAACGACAACCACACAGCAAAGACTTCTGGCACTCCTAGAATCTGAACTCTGGAGAACAGTGAGAACTCTGGAGAACCACAGTACTATGACAGATAAAAACATTTTGTTTCTTTTCTTGTGCCCCACTTGTGCAGTGAATTGGACACCATATCTGCACAAAATTAGGCTATTAATTCAGCCCTTTCCGCATCTGTCCTTTTTCATCCAACTCTTCTTCCTCTTTTCTTGGCCAGTCCTAATGACTAGATCCAGCCCCATCCCTCTTTGTCTTCTATAACTTTTCAGCTTCTTTCCCTTTTATTCCACCCTGACTCCATAGCTCAGTTTCATCAGTTTCTGTCCCTCATTTCAGTTTCTTTGATGACACACCATCTGAAATTACTTTTCACTTTCTACACACTTTAGATTCCTTATTGAACTGGTAGTTCTGCTTCAACACACCTGCCCTGTAACTAATCAGGAACAATGTTTAGGACCCAGCAGGTAGTCACTGGAGACGTGGCAAACACTCTATTTTCAATTCAGGAACCTGGGTCTTATTTGGACTGAGTTTAGAACTGCAACCACAGTACTTGCCGAAGCTTAAACACACCTTCATACGTGTGGAATAGTGAAGCTTTTTACAGACATTATGCAAATTGAGATTTTTATTTAACACTAACCAGGACACATTGTCATTACCAAATGAAATGTGGTATGAATGTGAGTATTATTTGGAAAGATTTCACGAAAAATGATTGAACTGTTTCCCAGAATAAACTTCAAGGAAAATACGTATTTCCCCCCCCGTAAGGTAAGAATATATACTGCATGCAATTAAGCAGCTCTAGTATCTTCAAGCTTTGGTCTAGGGAATTTACTTGTATTTAGGGTGGGTTTGATACCAAGAACTGAGCACAATACAATGCACATTGATAAAATTAGAAGCTTACTGATATCCTACACTAGGATTCCTGTTTCCTGTCAATATAACAACAGTACCCAACAGCAGAAGAACTGTGACTAAGAAGTTATACTGCATTATCCTTTTGCTAGGTTCAAAAGCTTGGCAGGAGGGAAGCTGCTTAATTCAAATGCAGCACGGCAAGGATATAGATGAGGGAAGGTAGAGATGTAGAGCATAATGAAAGGAAAATAAACAATCTGAACAGCAACCCAACTGCTACAGTAGTAGTACTGTCTGTTAAGGGAGAATAAAATGTGAAAGAAGTTACAAGTTCTGCTGACCATCTACTCTAAAGATAAGTATGATTTCATGAGTCTTTCCTAGTGCTGTAAAACATAAAATACCAGAGAATATAATGTTAATAACATTTTGCTATTACATTATTTTATCTGAAAGAATATTCCTTTATTTATTTCTCAGACATATAAATTCTGCATATGCTATACATAAACATGTTTCAAGTGTTAGGCTGAAGAAACTTCACCTGAGAAAAAAAGACCTTTTCTTTCCTCCCTCTATAACCATCTTCCAAAAAAGATACACCTAAGTTGCTACAAGTGTCCTAGATGTGTTCTCACTCCACGCCATTTGAAAGTTTGGCTGAATAGGTTTGCTTGCTTAAGCTACATATCTGTTTGAAGTTCAGAGAAGTAATGATACAAACACTTGAGATGTGCTTTCAGCTAATACAAAAGTGAAGACAAACCCCTGGTTTTTTCTCAAAAAATAGGTGTATAATTATACACATGTATACTTGTGCCAAGCACACTTGTGTACGTAGTAATCTCCAGGAATACCCCATACTAATTAGAAATCCAGAATAACACATTTTTAAATTATATATGTTTCCTCTATGTTAATCTCATTTAACTTGGGAAACCTTTGCTAAGGTTAGAATGACAAAAAGCACTTACTGAGACAAATTTAAAATCTAGTAATTTTTACTATGTCCAGGTGATACTTCTTTTTTCGTGCTTACCCTTGCCAGAGGAGCTCATCATTAGCAAGATCCTGCCAGACACATGATGCTAGACAGAGATCAGTTGCATTCAGGTATGACAAAATGGTAAAACTAAGCTCTGGTGGCAACATTTCCAGGTTAATGAATCCTTCTTGTTCTTTAGATTTTCTTGTCTTCAACAGGTGGTAGATGTCAATGCCTCCTTGGGCTTGTTTGCGATGGCTTGTATTGGAAACATTGTTAGCAGGTATCCTCCTACCATGCTCTCTGGTAAGATACCCTGGTCCACTGTATCCTTGCTGCTGCAATTGCTGGTTTCTGGCAATCCTCCAGAGTCCCTGACCCATCTGCGAGCCTGCTGGACATAAAATCCAAATTAAATGTTGACTGCTATTTGTAAACATTTTTAAGACAGACTCAGTGCATAAGTAAAATTTTAGGACCAATCTGAATAGATAGAAAGTGAGGTCTGTCAAAGTTATGCTGACCAGGTAATCAGTCTTCATGAGGCAACTGAAGAAATACTGAAAACAAAACCCATAAAAAAACCTAGAAGATGTTTTTCAAAAGTTTCCATGCTTGAAGAGCTACAAAATTAACAATAAACTTCTGCAAAGAGTACCAAATATTATCTATATCCTATGCAAGTTAAGAAACCTTAGGCCTCAGAACATTTGGAATCTTCAGACTTCCTTTAAAATTTAATAAAAATACCTTATTTAGAGTCAATGAAGTGCTGTAAAACATTAGGAGAAACAAAAATGTAGTAGGTAGCACACAAGATGAGGCTGTGACTAACACCGAAACAAAGTTTAATGACTTCAGTGATAATGTAGTAAGGATTTTGAGTGTTAGAAACGAGAATAAGTATCTTTTCAAGGTTTCTTACCTAGTAGCATAACATAACGCCTTGAGAATAAGCTACATACTTACACAGAAGATATCACTGCAGAAATAGCATAAAACCCCTTTTTTTAATATAAAGAATTTTTAAAAATATATTTGCTATTTTAAGTACCAGCTGAAGAAATTTCACAGAAGAAACAAAATGAGACACAATTTAAACCACTCTAGAACCAGCTGCTGAAAATCCACAAGACCTGTTATTTGTGTAGCTATTCAGCAGCTTATATGTCATTTGTTAGAACACATATAATTTTCCCAATCACATAATTACTTTCAGCTTTGTAGTAATCCAGGATGAATGCTTTCAGAGCCCACTCATAATACAAGATGAGCAAACCCATTGCTATAAAGCCTTTTAAGTAATGGTGTCAAAAACTATGCTTTAAAAATATTTTGAACATACATTTTCAATCTTCAGATTCAACAGGCCACTCAAATGCATGTTTTCAAACTTCCAATAGTGTAGCTTTATCTAGTAATTGAAACCTCTTGATATCTTGGCTGTAGTAACCACCACAGTAAAAATATCAAGCTTATTTATAAATCGCTGATCTTCTCTAGCTGTCTGGTATCAATCAAAGTCTGACTTAAATTCTAATTACGTCTCCTTCACGTCTCTTTGCTACTGCATAATAAATTCTTTTGCAGTGTTGACAAGCGTGATAGGATGCTGAAGTAATCAAGATTAATGCTGCATTAGTACTGGATTTTACTTCATTAAATAAAAAGCAACATGTACTCTAGACATAAACACTCTCCACTTCATGGTAACTGAGCCCTACAGCTGCTGCTTTGTAGCTACGATTATCCCAACAGGATAACGCTCCTTCCTTCAACGCAAGCCTATCGAAGCCGAAGCTTCGTTCATCGCAGTCGCATTGCAACCGAGGCCTGCTGGTCGCCCCCGTAGCGTGAAAGCCGTACAATCCTGACTCCGGGCAACCAAGCTGGCGGGTGGAGGCACAGCCCGTCCCGCAGGCCCAGAGCCGCCCCGGGGAGCCGAAGGCCGAAGCTGCCTAAAGCCGCACCGCGTCCCGAGAAGCTCCGCAGCCNAAGGAGCCTCGGCAGGGAGGCCGAGCCCGCCGCCGCCGCCCCGACTCCTGCCCGGGCAGCTGTGACGTCTGCTGTTGTTGCTGGAAGTGACGTCCGCGAGGAAGGACGCGCGGGAAGCGGAAGTGGCCGTCGGGGCTGGCGGCGGCAGATTCGGTCTGCGCCCGCCGCGTCTGGGAGCGGCCGCGGGGTCCGGCCGCGCTCCCGAGGGAACGGCGGCGCTCCCGCCGTGCTGGTGAGCGTCAGCATCGCTCTCGGGGCGGGGGTTCGTCCCCGCCATGCGGGCCGGCGGCGCGGCCCGGCTCCCAGCCCAGGGCTCTCCCTCTTCTCGGAGACGGCGAGCTCCGGGGAAGGCCCGGTCTCCGGCTGTTGTAGGGGCGAGGAGAGGCGGGTGGGGAGCTGGCCCCGGTTCTGCTCTTGCGAGTTTGCCTCAGCACGCTAGCTCCGGGGCCGCAGCCCGCTTTGCCGTATTCTGGCTGGGACACGCTTTTTTCCCGTTTGGTGTTTCGCTGGCGCCCAGAGCAACCAACCTAGGGACGCGCAGTCCTTTGCGCAGTTCGCTCGTGTGCAGGTGGCCTCTCTGTGTGGCTGGCACGCCAGCGGAGTCCAGTACTTGTCCGTGACGTTTTTGCATCCCTGCATATTGGTGCGATTTCCCCCCAGCTGCCCGCCCTAAGCAACGGGAGAGTCTAGATTCAATTAGAAGAAATCAAAAGTCTGGTTCTTGGGCGTTTCAAAGACAAAGTTTACGGTGGTAACGTACTTGGCAACTTGCATGGGGTAGTTTTTTTGGTTTGGTTGGGTTTTTTTTTTTTTTTTTTACATTGATTCTTTGAGTACCGTATGCAGTTTTGAGAGTTGTTCTTTGAGCCACTTGCTCAAAGTTGTATATTATCATATCTTGAACCTTTAGTATACTCAATTTTATTCTTGATAGCCAACGCTCTGTAATGTCTGTTACTAATTCCTGCAGACAAAAGCTATGTACCCCATTTTACCGTGTTCACCTTCCCAAGATTTTCTACCAACTTGACTTTTATTTTTATGATCTCTTAAGCTATTTTGTTTTGTAGTGACAGTAGTTACCAGTTTTTACATCCAGAGATCTGGTGTAAAAAGAAAGGGTTGTTGATACTATTGGGAAACAGCCTGTATGATTAGACAAAATCCTGTGAGAGTGTCTTCTGTGAGTATTTGCATTGCAGATTAGAGCTTCAGTTTTGTGTCAGACTCTTTGAGATTTGTTTTACTATCTAGTTAAATTAGCAAAACCATAGAATGGATCACATTGTAACATAATGCAGGAAGAATAGCTGCCTCAATTTCCAGATAATTGGTTAAATTCTTCCAAGCTTTCAACAGTAAGTGTTGTGTACTTCTGTTTAGCCAGCACTACATTCCTAATATTATTTCAGATATCTGTAACTTCGGTAGTTTGTCACATTGAGGATTACTACTTGATCGTATTTAAAATGAATGAAGATGATGGTTGATTTTAATTGGTATCGAGCTGTAGTTCTGTGCTGTATTGTAATGTTTTGGAAATAGTGTCTAGAAAGGGGAGCAAAAACCTTTGAATTTCAGTGATAATTCTATTGTATTTGTAATTTTTTAATTTTTGTGTACCTAATTTTTTTGAACAGATGTACTTTTTTACGTTTATTTCATAATCTGAAAGAAGAATAGCATTTGGAATAATGGCAACAGGAGACCTAAATGGAAGTTTAAGAAAAATAGAACAAGGACTTCGCTTGTTAAATTATCCAAGAGATGTGGATTATACAGTGTAAGTGGCAGTGTGAAAATTTATGCTGATACATGATGACAGCAAGACGTCTAAACAAGATATGTATAACTATCAGCATTGCACCCATTGATAAGTAAGCAGAACATAACTGTGGGAAGTCGGGGTGTGGTATATGTGAACTGGAGTATAAAAGTATGCAGGTCTGCTCTTCTGGGCAGTCCTTAGAACAGTCCTGAAGTGTATCACTGTCTTGCAACTCTTCTGCTTTTCTTCTCATTGCCTTGGTTAATCTCTCACTGTTCTAATTTATTTGTAAGTGCTTGCAAAACTTCCTTTAGGAAATTTTGTCCTGTAAAGATTAGAAACAAAGAGGTCTTGCTGTTGAGCTGGAAATGCTGGTGGGCTTTAGACTGGACAATGTTTAAATTATATGAAGATCACAAAAAAAATTTTTGGGCATTTTACAAATAACAGCAAAGACTGCTGAATGAGAGATGCCTGGACAAAAAATCCTTAAATTGAAAGATGTTTGGATATAACATGCCATCTGGTATAACATGCCTTTCAAGTTTTTGAATTCATGTAATGAAAGGCTTTTGTTACCTTCTGCTCTGTAAATACTTTTGTTTCTTAATAGGTTAGTAAAGGGCGATCCAGCTGCATTTTTACCTGTTATCAGCTATTGTTTTACATCTTTTTCAACTTGCATAGCAGAGCTTTTGGTAAAGTGTGATGTGGAACTGACAGCAAAGAGTGACTTGCGTTTTATCGAAGCTGTTTATAAGGTATCTCTTCATGTTCTTTGCAAAACAAATATGGGTTTGAGTATAACTTCACAAAAATTAAACATCTGAGTTTTACTAGAAAGTGAAAATTTTTGGCAATGAATGTGAATTTTAGTTCTGTTAGGATTTAAGATGAGTAGTAAGTCACTGTGTGCAAGTGTTTAGATTTTAATAAAAATAAGGATGGGTGGTGTTAAGCCAAGTTTTAATTTTGAGACAGTTGCAGAAACAGTAATGTTGTTAGATGTTAGTTTTGAAGAATACAGAAATGTTTATTGGACAATAAGATTTATAGAAGTGACCTTGGCAGAAATCTTAACCACCAAAAAAATCACACGAAACTCAAAAAATTGTAATGAAAGCGCAGTTAAGAAATACAGCTATATATTAAAATGGCACAGTGTTTTAAAATAAAGTTGAATACTTAAATGTGTATAAATTGGAATCAAATTCTTAACTGATTGAAAAGAACTTTGAAGTATCCTTAAAATATACATAAGCATGTTTTTATGAAAGGTGGATTGATGAGTTAAGAAATAGTGGCTTATTCAGACTAGTTTTCCATCTGAGATTGCTTTACAGAGGGGTTCTGTGGGAGATTTACGTAGCCCTCTGATGCATTTGCTGTGATTAATACAACTTTTTACTCTGCATTTACTTTAAAAAGCTTTTGGTTTAAGCTTTTTAGTATTAATTACTGTAGTAATTTGTTTCATGAATCTTAAGACTGTGAGTTACAGTTTACAAGAGTGATGTGAATGAAAGAGGAGATATGTTTAAGGCATTTTTTTCTGGAAGAGGAGGTATGTTTAAAGCCTAGTTAGAAGAAACAGCTATATATATCTTTAAATATATAGAAATAATCAAACGAAAAAAGGCTTAACTGCTGAAGTGCAGAATGAAAGAAAAGACTGTAGTAAAATAAGAATATGGGCATGCCATTTCTACAGCAAATTGTGAGGTGATTTTAAAAGTGAAGTAAATTCTTATTTTGTTGCAGTTTCTTCGAGATCAATTTCAGTATAAACCAATTTTAACAAAAGAGCAGTTTCTTCAGTGTGGCTTTGCAGAAAGAAAAATGCAAATTGTTTGTGACATTATTAACTGTGTGGTGAAGAAACATAAGGAGTTGAGTAATTCTAGTAAGGTACTGATCAAATGGTTACCTTTATTATAAGTTTCTTTTGACATGCTTGATGCTGCAGATAAACTGGTCTTAAGCTTCTATTTGAAGATGCACCATTGCTCATGGACCAAATAATGGAAAGTTAGTATGAAGTTCCACTGTAAGATGCTTGAATGCTTTCATTCAAGACATGAAGCTGCCAATACTTCGTAGTATTAAAATAAAAATACTAGAATGAAGATAAATCTAATACTTGATGTCTTTACAGTAAATGATCTTTTGCACTTCTTGAAACAGTGAACATGTGAGTCAATAAACTTTTCAGATAAATTTAAAGACAAAGCAAAATCATGATATGTTAAAGTTTTTTAACAATTTAAACATGACACTTGTTTCTCAAATCTGATTATTTTTATCAACAATACTTGTAATGGCATTTTTTTAATCAGAGTTTGTTGTATATCAGTCTCTGCTTTAATGAAAGGAATTTCCAGTCTTTATATTTTACAGGATTTTGTTTCCTTTGAGTTTATAACAAGTCTTCAGGACTTCTGTATACTTAATTTGTCACTTTTGAAGACAACTATATTTTTTGTATTTGTTTTACTTTCAAGCCTGGTGCAAGTTGTCTTTTCTATTTATAACCAGCTTTGATGCAACCTAGCATAGGCATTAATGAGTGTAAAAGTATGGCATTCATTTCTGAATCTGTGTTCTCTGTAAATTTGGGTTAAATTTAATTTTTTTTTAGACATTATTGTGCTACAGAGGTTTAAATGTGTTTGTGTGTGTGTGCCATGAAATATTCCTGACTGTCAGTGATGGTGGTAGAAAGTGGGGTGTGGAATCCTGAAAATTTTCATTGTTATTTTCTTCTGTTCACTTTGGAGGTTAAATCCCAAACGAGGAGAAAAATCAGACCTTTTAAATTTGAAGTATGGTCAAATTGTGGTAAAGGTCTTGCTGATCCTAGTGGCAGTGCTCTGAATTCCAAACAGGTATGAAAATAATTTTTATGTTTATGTCTAAAGGTTAATCTCATTTGTAGCAAGTCAGGCTCTTGCTGAAATTTAGATTTTAATGCTTAATCAAACCAGTTTTGAGGTGGACTGATTTTTGTTTGTTTGTTTTTCCCCAAAGCGTGGTTGGCTGAAATAATAACTGAAATACAGAGGATGTTGCCTCTCTCTTTTATTGAGTAGTTGATCTCAAAATTTTGGTGGTAATGACCTAGTGCTGTTGTTTTGCGATATATTTGAATTATATCAAGTGTAAGGGACAGCAATGAAAAAAGACAAAATTGGACAAAGAAGCTATATCGTGTTTGAAGAGTGAACTCTGCTTGGCCTAACACATGTTTTCAACATAGCTTTCAAAACACTTTTTGCTCTTCTGTCAGAATCTGTTCAGCAAAGATTTCATAATGTAGCATTCCTCTTGGCTTTGATTTTACAAAGCTGAGATGATTATGCATTGAGTAAAAATGATTATACATTATGCTACTCTTGACAGTTGAAGGAGGCAGCTTTCCTAATATTTTCTGCTAAAAGGGTGCAAAATAAAATTGTAGAAAACTTTCATGACTTTGACTGCTTCTTAATAAGTGGTGATTTCTATTTATAAGAAAAATATTGCTTTTATCAAGGAAAACTTCACAAAGAAAGTATTTGGAATGGCTTCTCTGTCTCTTCTAGTTGTTTAATAGTAGTACTGAATAGGGATAGATACGTGTGTTTTAAGAATTCCCTAGTTAGAGAAGAGTTTCTGCTTAACTAAAACATTGAGGAATCTGTACATGTTAAGATGCTACACAGAACTAGTAATTGTACATTCTTAATCATTAAGTATTTTATTTTGTTTTGTGACAGTGTCATAGGATTTAATCCACCTAGAAAGAATTGCAAAATGTCTTTGTTTTCTCTAAGGGAAGCCTTCAGAGGAAACTAATGTGTACCTCAGAGGGCTATTTTGCTGACAGCTGTCAAGAAAAAGGGAGAACTCTAATCTTCCTAGCTAAACCTTTTTTTTTTCTTAATGTTTTAGTCATGGTTTTGATGTTGGAACTGTCTATACATATGAATTTCACTGTATGTAATAACATGTTTTTCAGTCCACACTTAGAAATCTAACAGCCCTTACATTAAGGGAAGGCATTAATGTCTCCATTGCTATTTTTGGAAAGGAAACAAGGTATACAGTATCTATGGTAAAGTGTGAGCATATTTGTTTTACAGTTCCTTCAAGTCTGTATGATTTTTTTTTTTTTTTAAATTAAACTGCCTGCTATTGCTTGCTGTATTTTGCAACCAGTTGGGATAAGATAGTTGGATTTAAATAAATATCAACATAATAGGTCTGGGATAAGATAGTTGGATTAAATAAATATTAAAATAATAGGTCTTATGTGTCATTACTTGGCTCGAATGAATTGAAATATTCTTGTAATTAATAACACCAGCAGTTTGTCGATTTTGTTTGTTTGTTTTTTAGCATACTCAAAAGAAGCCTCTAGTCAAACGGCACTCAGGAAATGAAGTTAGTGGTGACCTTTATCCACTACCCCTTCCAGCACAGGGAGGGAATGAGGAAGAATTGTGCCCAGATCATGATATTGTGGAAGTTAAATGTGAACAAGTAAGAACTTCTATAAGATGCTGTCTGCATGTATTCTTAACCTTTTTTTACAGGATTTTTCTAAAGGGATAAAGGTTTTTACGTTATAGTTATACTTCAGGAGCATGCAGCTGAGAGTTATTTAATAAGTGTATTGAAAAAGTTGGAAAAAAGAAAAGTCAGTTAAATTGTACTGTCTTTTTTAAGACCCAGTTTGGTCAACAGCTTCTTTTAAAAGCCGAGTTCCCTGAATAGGCAGATTTTGGTAATTCTGGAAGAAGAATAATTTTATAATGTAGCAGGATGTGGTTACAGAACTTGAAGATTGCACTTAATTTGTTTGATCAAATGATGAATTGTATTTGTTTTGAAATCAGAGGACATGTTCTTACTGATATTTTCAGGTCATAGAAGATAATTCACAAATTGAGTTTTTAAAGAATCAGCTTGCAGATTTCCAGGAAAAGCTTCATAAGCTAGATTGGATGGAAGATAAGCTACAAGTTTTAGAAGAGAAACTGCAAGGAAAGGTGATCATAGATGAGAAGGACTGGAATAACCTATTGAATCGCGTTTTGCTTCTTGAAACAGAACTGTTGTTACAATCCAAAAAGGTATGCTAACTTCTCTTAATTGTATAACAGAAATTGCCCAGACACAATCTTGTTGGTCTGTTTCTGCCCTCCCTGCCTCTCGATGTGTTTTTTCACTGGTTTTAAAGGCACAACCTGAATGGAAGTGCTGTTTATGAAGTTGATGACTTTTTTTTTTCTTAACTGTTAAAGTCTGTTATTCTCCCATACTCTATGAACCAAAGCTCTCCGTTGGAAATCATTTCTTGTAGAAATATGTTCTCATTAGTAACGATTCAGTGTCATTTTGTTTGCTACTGAAGTTATAGAAGGAAGTTTTTGAACAGTCTTCATTCTATACAACTGACAAAAATAGATGGCATGCACAGTTGAAAATACAGGGTTAATCAAAAAGTTGATTCTTATTTAATCCTGTTTTTAATTTGTGGGTCCTTGAAATTTCAAGCCTAATCAATGGGGTTTTTTCTCCTATTTCCACTCTTTCCTCCACTTCCTATTTCCTGTCAGTGATGTTCATTGCACTTTTAAATGTATGAAAGCACTACAGTTGTGATGTGGCTACATTTGGCATAGCAAGTAAAGCCTCTTGTTGCCTTAAGACTCTGGGTTATTTTTCATGCTGTTGAAAGGTCTTTGTGTGCACATTATGTAATTGGGTATATGTACACATGTAAATATTTTGAGTTGCAGTGAACCATAGCATCACTTTGAACTTAATCATGTGATCCAAAAATTGTATTCTCACATACATGTTATATATCCTTTAGATACTGTCAGATGCTTTCCAGAAGTGGAAGACCCTTGTGGAAAATAGTTGATTGGTGTTGCATTTTTCTCTGCAGTTGTAAAACTGCTGAATTTGTTCATAACCAGAAGCTCTGTGCATGTTGCTGACCCCAAAAATTTGAAAATGTTGCTAATACTTGTATACAAGACATGTTTTACTGTGTGCCTTGAAAGTGTGGTGGTTATGCAAAATCTTGACATGCACAGGTGTTCAGACTGATCACTAGGTTATTTCTAAAGGCTGTAGCTCAGTTAGTAAGGATGGATTTTCTCAGACACTTTAAAAAAAAGTAGTAGCTCAAGTGATTTATCGTCTGAAATCAGATTCTTATGGATCAGTAGACATATGTCCAAATAATACCACCAATGATAATGGGTTTTTTCTGGCAGCAGTCTCAAGAGGCCTTCAGGTGAACAGCCACAGATAGTTTTTCTCCTGTTTCAAATGAATTCTTTTAAGAAATTATTGTAGCACATGGGAAAGCTCATGTTTCAGACTAGACTTGTTCTTTATTTTTGTAAATTTGGTTTATTACTTCTTCAGTAACATGTTTATTGCAGTTGTTTGTATGGTTGGAATAGTATTTGGAAAATACTCTCAAAAATACCTCTCAGAAATTTCCAGTGAGATAATTGTATTTCAGTACTGCATGTTACTGAAAGAATTCACCTGCTGGTCTTTTTTCAAAGCAAAATTAACTGGTTTTACCTATATGAATATATAAGGCTATATATATNTGCAATAGGCATTTGAAAACTGCTAAGAAATAATCCTTTGGGCCACAGAATTGTTGCTTTTTTGTTTAATGAAATTGCATCCACGTCATGCTTCACACATAAAGAAATAATTCAGAATTACTCCTCTCTTACTCTTGCACTTTTCAGGGAATTTTTGGCATCTAACCAACATAGCAGGAGCACTCTAAGGTCTGTCTCTTGCTGTTGCCAAAGTAGCAGCAGCTGTGCATTTAGCTCTGGGAAAGTCTGAAAGCTACCAAATCCATTTCAATAAAAGGAATTGAACAGACATAGTCTGTGCAGATTCTATTTTTGTATTTGTTAAGAGACAGACATTACAGTTTTTTCCAGCATTTTCCCATACAATATCTACTATTTCTCCCTCATTCATTTATTTGGGTATAGTATTCCCCTGTTAGCCGATGTAGTTACTCCAGAATATAAAGTGACATGTTTTAAAGGCTGAGATGTCAAATCATAATGATAACACATCGGTAAAAAAAGTCTAGCTGTTGTTTGAGTGTTGCATTTTTTTACTTTGAAATTAGAAAGGTGAACTCAAAAATACTATTGTTTCCTTCCTTATGAACAACCTTTTTAAAGTTGGATTGATTTAAACTGAGAACATTTCTTAAAAGAGCCCTCTCTCATATAGGAGCCTGGGAAACCAGCTTAAAATAGCCTTCTGAGTTCTAAGCATTTAAGTGGAATGAATTTGAGTGAGTCTGTAGGCTATTTTTTTAGAACTGAAGACTGTATTTTTGAGTATCAACCAGTGGTAGAAGGCACGCTTGCTTTGTTAAGCTGATGGCAACCAATGTTGAGATGAAATGACTAGTACAGGCTAAGAGCAGTCTGATTGTCCATTCTACTCATACCTAAGTTATATGCACTGTATTTTGGCCTGGTTTCGACCTCTTAATGAACAGCAATATTGATAGGAAAAAAAAGACCCATGAAATAGACTACTATTTTAATGAAGCATATATATGGAAATGTTGAGAGTTTTTAGTCCTGTGAAGATATTTGTGCAGTGCCAACATACCTGGATGGTGTAGCAAGCAAATGCACACATACTTAGTACTTAAATATACTTTTGTTCAGTCAGAAGATGATTTAAACAGGGTGTATTGGCTAAAATGCAGTAAACTTATATTTCAGAGAGACTTACCTAAAGAGTTCGGCAATATAAATCAAGAAGGTTCTTCTAGAAGCATTCCAGTTTCTCTTGGTGAGTATTAATGATTTTCCTTTTAATTAACATAAATATACTAAACACTTCTTACTGACCTTGACTAAAATAGTTTAAGTAAATAACTGCAGTTTAGTGACCTTTGAATTTAAAACCTTACTGCAGGTTAGAAGTTAACCTCCTCTTCATTTTAAGTTTCTGACTTATTCTTTAGAAGGTTTAGTTGCTACAGCATAGTAAGTAATGGTTACAAATAGCTACTAAAAATATCAAAGATGCAAATTTAATTAAGGTGCTGTTACTAAAGCTGTGAAAAACAATACTGTCATCTGGACTTCAAAGCAGTTATCATTATGTTTTAAAAATGCACTGTTCTTAAGCACAAATGGAGTTATTTTTGCTGCCACTAATATATTTTAAGTTGCTGTGTTGTTTTTCACCTCACTACTGAATGTTTTCTATATTTCATCTCTGAAGCAGTGAGCAGCTATCCAACTGGCATTATTGCTAAACTTTCTTATTTTGAAGAGAAAGACAAAATCTTTTTATTCCATTTCCAACTTCCATTTAATTTTGATACTATAACAAGAAGTGAGCAAAGCAGCCTTAACTGGGAAAGCAGTTAAAAGCATTGCCCAGGCCATGAGTGATTCTCCTGTCTTCCTCAATGGTAGCTCTTTAGCCTTTAGCTCTGTTAGCTCCCTTAGCTCCCCCTGTTCTTCACTGATTTGGCCTGTTTCCCTTGTGGCAGCTGTTATTCCTGCCACCGCTGGTAAGGAGGATATTCTGTTTTCCATTCTCACGTATCAGGCATTTTTGTCCAGTGTTGGGCTCTTGAATTGTAATTAAAAGGGAGTCTCAGTAATTCAGTTTCCATGGAAACTAGGAAGGCAATTTCTTGGTTGTGTCAAAGCTTGTTTTTATCGGGGAGTCTCAGAAATGGGACCTTCATTTTACAGGACACAGAAAGCTTGCAACATGTTTATGTCCTTTGGTAAGTTTAGTGGTGTGTTACTGACACTTGAGGACTTTGAAGTAAGTAAAGAGGCAGATGGTCTTTAAAAGAGAATTTTCATATTTTCAGACTCCTCAAATTCTTCTGAATTTGTTACTCCTGTTTTTCTAAAATTCAGGAAATTTTAGGCATAAAAGTTACAGGGACAGTCTTAAGTCTTTTATCTGAGAAGTAGAGTACTTGGAATGCTTTCAGGCTCTTTTTCTTTGTAGTACTCTTCAGAAATCACAGATGTACAGAATAAACAATTATAAATTTTAGGTATTTAAAAACAATTTAATATGAATTTTAGATACAAAATAGTGTAGCTAAATATGTTCCAAAGGTATGATGTATAGATGGTGACATTACTAAAAAAATGGGTATGGGAAAACTTTTCTTTTTCTAGATACTAAGTTCTCTTCCCTGACAAGAGTAATCTAAAATTGCAAAGAATATCACAGCCTTCCAAATGAAAAAAAAAAAAAAAAA